>JALJCO010003300.1:0-362500 GCA_023101725.1 Atherinomorus stipes | reverse complement strand
TTGCAGAACTGGAACGTCACAGAGATGGAACGTTGCAGAGATGGAACGTTGCAGAACTGGAACGTTGCAGAACTGGAACGTTGCAGAACTGGAACGTTGCAGAGATGGAACGTTGCAGAGATGGAACGTTGCAGAACTGGAACGTTGCAGAACTGGAACGTTGCAGAGATGGAACGTTGCTAAATGGAACGTTGCAGAACTGGAACGTTGCAGAGATGGAACGTTGCAGAACTGGAACGTTGCAGTATTGGAACGTTGCAGAGCTGGAACGTTGCAGAGATGGAACGTTGCAGAGATGGAACGTTGCAGAACTGGAACGTTACAGAGATGGAACGTTGCAGAGATGGAACGTTGCAGAACTGGAACGTTGCAGAACTGGAACGTTGCAGAACTGGAACGTTACAGAGATGGAACGTTGCAGAGATGGAACGTTGCAGAACTGGAACGTTGCAGAACTGGAACGTTGCAGAGATGGAACGTTGCAGAGATGGAACGTTGCAGAACTGGAACGTTGCAGAACTGGAACGTTGCAGAGATGGAACGTTGCTAAATGGAACATTGCAGAACTGGAACGTTGCAGAGATGGAACGTTGCTAAATGGAACGTTGCAGAACTGGAACGTTGCAGAGATGGAACGTTGCAGAGATGGAACGTTGCAGAACTGGAACGTTGCAGAACTGGAACGTTGCAGAGATGGAACGTTGCAGAGATGGAACGTTGCAGAACTGGAACGTTACAGAGATAGAACGTTGCAGAGATGGAACGTTGCAGAACTGGAACGTTGCAGAACTGGAACGTTGCAGAACTGGAACGTTGCAGAGATGGAACGTTGCTAAATGGAACGTTGCAGAACTGGAACGTTGCAGAGATGGAACGTTGCTAAATGGAACGTTGCAGAACTGGAACGTTGCAGAGATGGAACGTTGCTAAATGGAACGTTGCAGAACTGGAACGTTGCAGAGATGGAACGTTGCTAAATGGAACGTTGCAGAACTGGAACGTTGCAGAGATGGAACGTTGCAGAACTGGAACGTTGCAGAGCTGGAACGTTGCAGAACTGGAACGTTGCTAAATGGAACGTTGCAGAACTGGAACGTTGCTAAATAGAACGTTGCAGAGATGGAACGTTGCAGAACTGGAACGTTGCAGAACTGGAACGTTGCTAAATGGAACGTTGCAGAACTGGAACGTTGCAGAGATGGAACGTTGCAGAACTGGAACGTTGCAGAGATGGAACGTTGCAGAACTGGAACGTTGCAGAGATGGAACGTTGCAGAGATGGAACGTTGCAGAACTGGAACGTTGCAGAACTGGAACGTTGCAGAGATGGAACGTTGCTAAATGGAACGTTGCAGAACTGGAACGTTGCAGAGATGGAACGTTGCAGAACTGGAACGTTGCAGAGATGGAACGTTGCAGAACTGGAACGTTGCAGAGATGGAACGTTGCAGAGATGGAACGTTGCAGAACTGGAACGTTGCAGAGATGGAACGTTGCAGAACTGGAACGTTGCTAAATAGAACGTTGCAGAACTGGAACGTTGCAGAGATGGAACGTTGCTAAATGGAACGTTGCAGAACTGGAACGCAGGTCTTTAAATTTTCATGCCTCCATGAATTATTCAGCAGCCGTCAGGTGGATCCTGATGGGAAACAGCAGATCTCAGCATTTCTCCTCCCCCTGCGTCTCCCCCTCCTCCTCTTCCTCCTCCCCCTGCGTCTCCCCCTGCGCCTCCCCCTGCGTCTCCTCCTCCTCCTCTTCCTCCTCCCCCTGCGTCTCCTCCTCCTGCGTCTCCCCCTGCGTCTCCTCCTCCTCCTGCGCCTCCTCCTGCGTCTCCTCCTGCGTCTCTTCCTGCGTCTCCTCCTGCGTCTCCTCCTGCGTCTCCTCCTGCGCCTCCTCCTGCGTCTCCTCCTCCTCCTCTTCCTCCTCCTCCTCTTCCTCCTCCTGCGTCTCCTCCTCCTCCTCTTCCTCCTCCTGCGTCTCCTCCTCCTCCTCTTCCTCCTCCCCCTGCGTCTCCTCCTCCTCCTCTTCCTCCTCCTCCTCTTCCTCCTCCTGCGTCTCCTCCTCCTCCTCTTCCTCCTCCCCCTGCGTCTCCTCCTCCTGCGTCTCCCCCTGCGTCTCCTCCTCCTCCTCTTCCTCCTCCCCCTGCGTCTCCCCCTGCGTCTCCTCCTCCTCCTCTTCCTCCTCCCCCTGCGTCTCCCCCTGCGCCTCCCCCCCCTGCGTCTCCTCCTCCTCCTCTTCCTCCTCCCCCTGCGTCTCCTCCTCCTGCGTCTCCCCCTGCGTCTCCTCCTCCTCCTGCGCCTCCTCCTGCGTCTCCTCCTGCGTCTCTTCCTGCGTCTCCTCCTGCGTCTCCTCCTGCGTCTCCTCCTCCTCTTCCTCCTCCTCCTCTTCCTCCTCCTGCGTCTCCCCCTGCGTCTCCTCCTCCTCCTGCGCCTCCTCCTGCGTCTCCTCCTGCGTCTCCCCCTGCGTCTCCTCCTCCTCCTGCGTCTCCTCCTGCGTCTCCTCCTCCTCCTGCGCCTCCTCCTGCGTCTCCTCCTCCTCCTCTTCCTCCTCCTGCGTCTCCTCCTCCTCCTCCTCCTCCTCCTCCTCCTTTACACCGAGACCACATTTTTCCTGACAACCCCCTGTAAACTAACGGCGGGTCTGGATGTAGCTCAGATTCGAAAGTGAAACCAGTCTGACCCGCCAGAACTTGGTTCTGGAGGTCCAGACCTCCTCTCTCCTCTGTAACCCAGACCAGCAGGAGACACAGGAGGTACACAAGGAGGAAGAGGAGGTGCAGAACCACAACTGGGACCAGAACCAAAACCAGAACCAAAACCAGGACCAGGACCAGGACCAGGACCAGGACTTAATGGTTTTTATGTATCAACCAGCGGTTTTTCCTCTTGAGAGGATCCGGATCATCGGGCCCCAGAGACCAGCTGGTGGAACTGCCAGTCCTGTCAAGTCCTTGGTTCCTGGTTCTTATGCTGGTCCTGGTACTGGTCCTGGTACTGGTCCCGGTTCTGTTCCTGGACCTGGTCCTGGTTCTTGTCATGGTCCTGGTCCTGGTCTTGGTTCTGATCCTGGTTCAGTTTCTGTTCTTAGTTCTGGTCCCGGTCCTGATTCTTGTTCGGGTCCTCTTTCTGGCCCTTGTTCTGATCCTGGTCCTGGTTCTGGTCAGGGATCTGGTTCTGGTCTGGGTCCTGGTTCTGGTTCTAATCCTGGTCCTCATCCTGGTCCTGGCCCTGGTCCTGTTTCTGTTCCTGGTTCTTGTCCTGATCCTGATCTTGATCCTGATCCTGATCCTGATCCTGGTCTGGGTCCTGGTTCTGGATCCTGTCCTGGTTCTTGTCCTGATCCTGATCCTGATCCTGTTCCTGATCCTGGTCTGGGTCCTGGTTCTGGTTCTAATCCTGGTCCTCATCCTGGTCCTGGCCCTGGTCCTGTTTCTGTTCCTGGTTCTTGTCCTGATCCTGATCCTGATCCTGGTCCTGATCCTGATCCTGTTCCCAGTCCTGCTCCTGGTTCTGGTTCTGGATCTGGATCTGGTCCTCGTCCTGATCCTGAACCTGATCCTGGTCCTGGTTCTTGTCCTGATCCTGATCTTGATCCTGATCCTGAACCTGGTCTGGGTCCTGGTTCTGGTTCTGGTCCTGGTCCTGATCCTGGTCCTGGTTCTGGTTCTGGTCCTGGTCCTGGTCCTGGTTCTGGTCCTGATCCTGGTCCTGGTTCTGGTTCTGGTCCTGGTTCTGGTTCTGGTCCTGGTCCTGGTCCTGATCCTGGTCCTGGTCCTGATCCTGATCCTGATCCTGGTCCTGATCCTGGTCCTGGTCCTGGTTCTGGTTCTGGTTCTGGTCCTGGTTCTGGTTCTGGTTCTGGTCCTGGTCCTGGTTCTGGTCCTGGTTCTGGTCCTGGTTCTGGGTCAGACAGGTCTACGTAGAAACAGCTGATCTTTGATGATGTGGTTGGTCAAGGTGTCACCTCAGAGCTGGACCTGATCTGGACCAGGTGGACCAGAACCGACTCCTTCAGAACCTGATCCGGACCAGGTGGACCAGAACCGACTCCTTCAGAACCTGATCCAGACCAGGACCAGAACCGACTCTTTCAGAACCTGATCCGGACCAGGACCAGAACCGACTCCTTTAGAACCTGATCCGGACCAGGTGGACCAGAACCGACTCCTTCAGAACCTGATCCAGACCAGGACCAGAACCGACTCTTTCAGAACCTGATCCGGACCAGGACCAGAACCGACTCCTTTAGAACCTGATCCGGACCAGGTGGACCAGAACTGACTCTTTCAGAACCTGATCCGGACCAGGTGGACCAGAACCGACTCCTTCAGAACCTGATCCGGACCAGGTGGACCAGAACCGACTCCTTTAGAACCTGATCTGGACCAGGTGGACCAGAACCGACTCCTTCAGAACCCAGAACCGACTCCTTTAGAACCTGATCCGGACCAGGTGGACCAGAACAGACTCCTTTAGAACCTGATCCGGACCAGGTGGACCAGAACTGACTCTTTCAGAACCTGATCTGGACCAGGTGGACCAGAACCGACTCCTTCAGAACCTGATCCGGACCAGGTGGACCAGAACCGACTCCTTTAGAACCTGATCTGGACCAGGTGGACCAGAACCGACTCCTTCAGAACCCAGAACCGACTCCTTTAGAACCTGATCCGGACCAGGTGGACCAGAACCGACTCCTTCAGAACCTGATCCGGACCAGGTGGACCAGAACCGACTCCTTTAGAACCTGATCTGGACCAGGTGGACCAGAACCGACTCCTTCAGAACCCAGAACCGACTCCTTTAGAACCTGATCCGGACCAGGTGGACCAGAACTGACTCTTTCAGAACCTGATCCGGACCAGGTGGACCAGAACAGACTCCTTTAGAACCTGATCCGGACCAGGTGGACCAGAACTGACTCCTTTAGAACCTGATCCGGACCAGGTGGACCAGAACAGACTCTTTCAGAACCTGATCTGGACCAGGTGGACCAGAACCGACTCCTTTAGAACCTGATCCGGACCAGGTGGACCAGAACCGACTCCTTCAGAACCTGATCCGGACCAGGTGGACCAGAACCGACTCCTTCAGAACCCAGAACCGACTCCTTTAGAACCAGATCTGGACCAGGTGGACCAGAACCGACTCCTTCAGAACCTGATCCGGACCAGGTGGACCAGAACCGACTCCTTCAGAACCCAGAACCGACTCCTTTAGAACCAGATCTGGACCAGGTGGACCAGAACCGACTCCTTCAGAACCTGATCCGGACCAGGTGGACCAGAACCGACTCCTTCAGAACCTGATCCGGACCAGGTGGACCAGAACCGACTCCTTCAGAACCCAGAACCGACTCCTTTAGAACCTGATCCGGACCAGGTGGACCAGAACCGACTCCTTCAGAACCTGATCCGGACCAGGTGGACCAGAACCGACTCCTTCAGAACCCCCTTCAGAACCCAGACCGACTCCTTTAGAACCAGATCTGGACCAGGTGGACCAGAACCGACTCCTTCAGAACCTGATCCGGACCAGGTGGACCAGAACCGACTCCTTCAGAACCCAGAACCGACTCCTTTAGAACCAGATCTGGACCAGGTGGACCAGAACCGACTCCTTCAGAACCTGATCCGGACCAGGTGGACCAGAACCGAGTCGTGATGTGGTGCGGGGGTGGACTCTGGCCCGCTCTGTCTCCACAGGCCCCCCCTCTGCGTGCAGCGGCAGCAGTAATGAGTCCGGCTGTTCCTCATTACTGCTTCCGACTCCCCCTCGACCCGACGACTCCGGCCCGGTTACTAACGAGCCCCCAGATGAAGGGGGGGGGTTGCCATGGCAACGGAGCCTGCGGGGGTGCCTTAGAGACAGAGACCCTCATCACTGAGACCAGCTGCAGCTCACCTAGTTGCAGGTGATCCAGACACAGACCTGAGGTGGTGCTGATGCTGTTGTCGTGGTAACAGTTACCATGGAGCATCTCGAATGCAGGGCTCCCACTGGAACCAAACATGCTGTCTGGACCAGAACTGGCCCACCAAGCAGGACTGGTTGTCCTGGTCCTGGTTTGTGGTTCTGGCTGGTCCTGCTGGTTCTGGCTGAATCTGGATGGACGGATCACTTGCTGGGTTGACACTCATCTAAAGGTCGGAACGGGTCAGAACCGGGTCGGGTTCATGAGTGACAGGCGGTTCCGTACCACCTGAAGCCGGTTTGATCCGGTCTTCAGCTGCAGGGAAGGAAGGACAGATGAGGACCTGATGGAGGACGTGCTGCATCAGCGATTTTCATCACAGCTCAGAGCTGCAGCTGTGACTGCTGATGAGAGCAGCTCATCATCACCACCGCCCCCCTGGAGGGGGTGAAACCCCCACCCCTACCCCACGACCTCCTGGAGGAGGTGAAACCGCCACCCCCCACTAGGGCTGTCAAAATTGCTCCAAAATGACATTCGAATATTTGCTCTAAAATTTACACATAATTCGAATAAATTCGAATATCCATTTGAACAATGTTCAGGAGGACAAACTAATACAAGATATAACTACTTGTACAGACTCAGCCGACGAGCGTTTTGTGTGTTGCGCCATCTTGCGCTGCCGCCGTTGCCTAGGGAACGAGTCCCAATTACCTCCTATCTGCCAACATGGAAAGCAGCGTCAATATCTGGATTTACAATGTTGGACAGTCGTCTAAGGTCATGATAACCTATAGGTATGTTATCCAGAGATCTCTAAAGTATTCTGACATTTTATTTATTTACATCGGAGCATTGATTTAAACTATTATTCATCTCTGGAAACTGGCTTTAATAACAAGCCACACCGGAATAACACGGAAATCTCGTGATTACTTATCAAAGTTTAAAAAACCAAACCCTTTCAGAGCTCGTTACTTATCTATTTTGTCATAAATTTGGCTTTTGGTATTGTTTAAGGACTGTACAGACCACGTAGCCTTCACATGTCCTGCAAATGAAACTAAAGGCTGCAGGAAACCGTCTTCCTGATTTCTTTGTGTTTGCGACTGAACTGTTTTTATTTTCTGGTCTCAACGTTGTCCTGATCAGAGCAAATAACCTTATATTTCACAATATCTCCCTGATAATTCATTAACTTTCAGCAACACTCAGCTGTCTCGTTTAGCATTAGCTAGCATAAAAACGTTATGCAGTGCCTCATTTTCGGGAGCATAGATACGTAAATTAAAGTGTCAGGTTAATGAGTGTTCATCATAATTTACCGTGTTTTTGTTGTTAGTGATTAAATCCAGTGTTTTCTCCAACGTGGCAGCAAGTTATTCCTCCTCTGTTCTGTGTGTCCGATATTCCTTCCTGATACGAACACACTGACATCAGTGGACTGAGCGCGAGCAGCAGAAAAGTCCACTTTTGTCACAGACAGAAGAAATCTTCATGACATGAATGTCCGCGATCTTCTTATTCGCTTATTACCACAATTAAAGTTTTCCAATGCTGTTCCAGCAACCAGGAATGTGACAGTCCTTCCAGATTTCCTCCATGTTGTTAAGAAAAAAGTCCCATTCTCATCTGTTCTAATTATGTACAGAAACGCTGCCCAGGCAATAGTGGACGGTCTAGTTGTGGCGTTTAGCCGGTTTCGTCTGTTTTTTTTTTGTTTGTTTTTTTTTAGTGTTTATTTCATTATTAACATCTTTAACAATGCCCTGGAAATTAGAAAATGAACTCGCTGCAGTTCCCCTGTTACACCAGAATCTGTGACCCATCAGAATGTTGTGCGAGCGATTAAAGATCCCGACAAATTGAAATGAAATTAACGAACAATGATGCTCGAGCAGCTGCAATAAACATGGAGCAACTTGAAACAGTCGGCCTGTAATCAAACCAGTGTAGCAAATGTAGGCCTAATAATAATAATAGGCCTAAAATAGGCTGTTTTTCCCACCGTTTATTTAAAGTTCAATATTAATTTTCACGTTCGAATCTTGGATTTTTATTAATATTCGAACATATATCGAATTTAGAATATTCGTTGACAGCCCTACCCCCCACCCCACGACCTCCTGGAGGGGGTGAAACCCCCACCCCTACCCCACGACCTCCTGGAGGGGGTGAAACCCCCACCCCTACCCCACGACCTCCAGGGAGAGGTGAAACCGCCACCCCTACCCCACGACCTCCAGGAGGAGGTGAAACCGCCACCCCTACCCCACGATCTCCTGGAGGGGGTGAAACCCCCACCCCTACCCCACGACCTCCAGGGAGAGGTGAAACCGCCACCCCTACCACACGACCTCCAGGAGGAGGTGAAACCGCCACCCCTACCCCACGACCTCCTGGAGGGGGGTGAAACCCCCACCCCTACCCCACGACCTCCTGGAGGGGGTGAAACCCCCACCCCTACCCCACGACCTCCAGGGAGAGGTGAAACCGCCACCCCTACCACACGACCTCCAGGAGGAGGTGAAACCGCCACCCCTACCCCACGACCTCCTGGAGGGGGTGATACCCCCACCCCTACCCCACGATCTCCTGGAGGAGATGAAACCCCCACCCCTACCCCACGACCTCCTGGAGGGGGTGAAACCGCCACCCCTACCCCACGACCTCCTGGAGGAGATGAAACCCCCACCCCTACCCCACGACCTCCTGGAGGAGGTGAAACCCCCACCCCTACCCCACGATCTCCTGGAGGAGATGAAACCCCCACCCCTACCCCACGACCTCCTGGAGGAGGTGAAACCCCCACCCCTACCCCCGACCTCCTGGAGGAGGGAAACCCCCACCCCTACCCCCGACCTCCAGGAGGAGGTGAAACCGCCACCCCTACCCCATACCTCCTGGAGGGGGTGAAACCGCCACCCCTACCCCACGACCTCCTGGAGGAGGTGAAACCCCCACCCCTACCCCACGATCTCCTGAGGAGATGAAACCCCCACCCTACCCCACGACCTCCTGGAGGAGGTGAAACCCCCACCCCTACCCCACACCTCCAGGGAGAGGTGAAACCGCCACCCCTACCCCACGACCTCCAGGAGGAGGTGAAACCGCCACCCCTACCCCACACCTCCAGGGGAGGGAAACCGCCACCCCTACCCCACGACCTCCAGGGAGGTGAAACCGCCACCCCTACCCCACGACCTCCAGGAGGAGGGAAACCGCCACCCCTACCCCACGACCTCCTGGAGGAGATGAAACCCCCACCCCTACCCCACGACCTCCTGGAGGAGGTGAAACCCCCACCCCTACCCCACGATCTCCTGGAGGAGATGAAACCCCCACCCCTACCCCACGACCTCCTGGAGGAGGTGAAACCCCCACCCCTACCCCACGACCTCCAGGAGAGGTGAAACCGCCACCCCTACCCCACGACCTCCAGGAGGAGGTGAAACCGCCACCCCTACCCCACGACCTCCAGGAGGAGGTGAAACCGCCACCCCTACCCCACGACCTCCTGGAGGGTGTGAAACCGCCACCCCTACCCCACGACCTCCAGGAGGAGGTGAAACCGCCACCCCTACCCCATGACCTCCTGGAGGGGGTGAAACCGCCACCCCTACCCCATGACCTCCTGGAGGGGGTGAAACCCCCACCCCTACCCCACGACCTCCATGAGGAGGTGAAACCCCCCCTCTGCCCCCCGTGACCTCCTGGTACAGGAGAGGCTGCAGCATCCGTCCTGTCAGTGATACGAGCTGCAGATGGAGCCTGACCGATCAATAACCTCTGCAGATGAAGGGAGGGGGGGGGCTGAGGATCGTGGGAAACATCATTGTATTGATCAGGATGTTTAGCAGAGCACCTTCTGAGGATCCTCTCAGCAAGGCAGCGTCTTTGAGGGTCTGTGCTACCAAAAACAGCTTTAAAAGAGTCTAGCTCGAGCCAGAACCACATGGAAGAAATGGAATGTAGTAGTAATGGAACATGGTAGTAATGAAATGTGGTAGTAATGAAATGTGGTAGTAATGAAATGTAGTAGTAATGGAACATGGTAGTAATGAAATGTGGTAGTAATGAAATGTGGTAGAAATGAAATGTAGTAGTAATGGAACATGGTAGTAATGAAATGTGGTAGAAATGAAATGTGGTAGAAATGGAACATGGTAGTAATGAAATGTGGTAGTAATGAAATGTGGTAGTAATGAAATGTGGTAGAAATGAAATGTGGTAGAAATGGAACATGGTAGTAATGAAATGTGGTAGAAATGAAATGTGGTAGAAATGGAACGTGGTAGTAATGGAACATGGTAGTAATGAAATGTGGTAGTAATGAAATGTGGTAGAAATGAAATGTGGTAGAAATGGAACATGGTAGTAATGAAATGTGGTAGTAATGAAATGTGGTAGAAATGGAACATGGTAGTAATGAAATGTGGTAGTAATGAAATGTGGTAGAAATGAAATGTGGTAGTAATGAAATGTGGTAGTAATGAAACGTGGTAGAAATTAAATGTGGTAGAAATGAAATGTGGTAGTAATGAAACGTGGTAGAAATGAAATGTGGTAGAAATTGAACATGGTAGTAATAAAACGTGGTAGACATGGAACATGGTAAAAATAGAACATGGTAGTAATAAAACGTGGTAGACATGGAACATGGTAGAAATGAAACGTGGTAGAAATGGAACATGGTAGAAATGGAACATGGTTGGAATGGAACATGGTAGAAATGAAATGTGGTAGACATGGAACATGGTAGAAATGAAATGTGTTACAAATGGAACATGGTAGAAATGGAACATGGTGGAAATGGAACATGGTGGAAATGGAACATGGTAGTAATAAAACGTGATAGACATAAAATATGGTAGAAATGGAACGTGGTAGAAATAAAACGTGGTAGAAATGGAACATGGTAGTAATAAAACGTGGTAGACATGGAACATTGTTGAAATGGAACATGGTAGTAATAAAACGTGGTAGACATGAAACATGGTAGAAATGAAACGTGGTAGAAATGGAATGTGGTAGATATGGAACGTGGTAGAAATGTAACGAGGTAGAAATGGAATGTGGTAGAAATGGAATGTGGTAGATATGGAACGTGGTAGAAATGGAACATGGTAGAAATGGAACGTGGTAGAAATAGAACGAGGTAGAAAAGGAACGTGGTAGAAATGGAATGTGGTAGAAATGTAATGTGGTAGAAATGGAAGGCGGTTGAAATGGAACGTGGTAGAAATGGAACGTGGTAGAAATGGAACGTGGTAGAAATGGAATGTGGTAGACATGGAACGTGGTAGAAATGGACTGTGGTAGAAATGGAACGTGGTAGAAATGGAACGTGGTAGAAATGGAACGAGGTAGAAATGGAATGTGGTAGAAATGGAACGTGGTAGAAATGGAACGTGGTAGAAATGGAACGTGGTAGAAATGGAATGTGGCAGAAATGGAACGTGGCAGAAATGGAACGAGGAAGAAATGGAACGTGGTAGAAATGGAACTTGGTAGACATGGAACGTGGAAGAAATGAAACGCGGTAGGAATGGAACGTGGTAGAAATGGAACGTGGTCGACATTGAACGTGGTTGAAATGGAAAGTGGTAGAAATGGAACGTGGTAGAAATGGAATGCGGCAGAAATGGAACGCGGGAGAAATGTAAGGCGGTAGAAATTAAATGTGGTAGACATGGAACGTGGTAGAAATGGAACGTGGTAGGAATGGAAGGCGGTTGAAATGAAACGTGGTAGACATGGAACGCGGTAGAAATGGAACATGGTAGAAATGAAATGTGGTAGAAATGAAATGTGGTAGTAATGAAATGTGGTAGAAATGAAATGTGGTAGAAATGAAATGTGGTAGAAATGGAACATGGTAGAAATTAAACATGGTAGTAATGAAACGTGGTAGAAATGAAATGTGGTAGAAATGAAATGTGGTAGAAATGGAACATGGTAGAAATTAAACATGGTAGTAATGAAACGTGGTAGAAATGAAATGTGGTAGAATTGAAATGTGGTAGTAATGAAACGTGGTAGAAATGAAACGTGGTAGAAATGAAATGTGGTAGAAATGAAATGTGGTAGAAATGAAATGTGGTAGAAATGGAACATGGTAGAAATTAAACATGGTAGTAATGAAACGTGGTAGAAATGAAATGTGGTAGAAATGAAATGTGGTAGTAATGAAACGTGGTAGAAATGAAACGTGGTAGAAATGAAATGTGGTAGAAATTGAACATGGTAGTAATAAAACGTGGTAGACATGGAACATGGTAAAAATAGAACATGGTAGTAATTAAACGTGGTAGAAATGGAACATGGTAGTAATAAAACGTGGTAGACATGGAACATGGTAAAAATAGAACATGGTAGTAATAAAACGTGGTAGACATGGAACATGGTAGAAATGAAACGTGGTAGAAATGGAACATGGTTGGAATGGAACGTGGTAGAAATGAAACATGGTTGGAATGGAACATGGTAGTAATGAAACATGGTAGACATGGAACGTGGTAGAAATGAAATGTGTTACAAATGGAACATGGTAGAAATGGAACATGGTGGAAATGGAACATGGTAGTAATAAAACGTGATAGACATAAAATATGGTAGAAATGGAATGTGGTAGAAATAAAACGTGGTAGAAATGGAACATGGTAGTAATAAAACGTGGTAGACATGGAACATGGTAGAAATGGAACGAGGTAGAAATGGAACGTGGTAGAAATGGAATGTGGTAGATATGGAACGTGGTAGACATGGAACGTGGAAGAAATGAAACGCGGTAGGAATGTAACGTGGTAGAAATGGAACGTGGTCGACATTGAACGTGGTTGAAATGGAAAGTGGTAGAAATGGAACGTGGTAGAAATGGAATGCGGCAGAAATGGAACGCGGGAGAAATGTAAGGCGGTAGAAATTAAATGTGGTAGACATGGAACGTGGTAGAAATGGAACGTGGTAGAAATGGAAGGCGGTTGAAATGGAACGTGGTAGAAATGAAACGTGGTAGAAATGGAATGTGGTAGAAATGGAACGTGGTAGAAATGGAATGTGGTAGAAATGGAACGTGGTAGAAATGGAACGTGGTAGAAATGGAACGAGGTAGAAATGGAACGAGGTAGAAATGGAACGTGGTAGAAATGGAACGTGGTAGACATGGAACGTGGAAGAAATGAAACGCGGTAGGAATGGAACGTGGTAGAAATGGAACGTGGTCGACATTGAACGTGGTTGAAATGGAAAGTGGTAGAAATGGAACGTGGTAGACATGGAACGCGGTAGAAATGGAACGTGGTAGAAATGGAACGTGGTAGGAATGGAACGTGATAGGAATGGAACGTGGTAGGAATGGAAGGCGGTTGAAATGGAACGTGGTAGACATGGAACGTGGAAGAAATGAAACGCGGTAGGAATGGAACGTGGTAGAAATGGAACGTGGTCGACATTGAACGTGGTTGAAATGGAACGCGGTAGAAATGGAACGTGGTAGGAATGGAATGTGGTAGGAATGGAACGTGGTAGGAATGGAACGGGTTGACATTGAACGTGGTTGAAATGGAAAGTGGTAGAAATGGAACGTGGTAGACATGGAACGCGGTAGAAATGGAACGTGGTAGAAATGGAACGTGGTAGGAATGGAACGGATAGGAATGGAACGTGGTAGGAATGGAATGTGGTAGGAATGGAACGTGGTAGGAATGGAAGGCGGTCGAAATAAAATGTGGTAGAAAGGGAACATGGTAGAAATGGAACGTGGTAGAAATGGAACGTGGTAGAAATGAGACGTGGTTGAAATGAAATGCGGTAGAAAGGGAACGTGGTAGAAATGGAACGGGTAGAAATGGAACGAGGTAGAAATGGAACGGGTAGAAATGGAATGTGGTAGAAATGGAACGTGGTAGAAATGGAACGTGGTAGAAATGGAACAAGGTAGAAATGGAACGTGGTAGAAATGGAACGTGGAGGAATGGAACGTGGTAGAAAGGGAATGGTAGAAATGAAACTTGATAGAAATGGAACGTGGTAGAAATGGAATGTGGTAGAAATGGAACGTGGTAGAAATGGAACGTGGTAGAAATGGAACGTGGTAGAAATGGAACGTGGTAGAAATGGAACGAGGTAGAAAAAGAATGTGGAGAAATGGAACGGGTAGGAATGGAAGGCGGTTGAAATGGAACGGGTAGACATGGAACGTGGAAGAAATGGAACGGTAGGAATGGAACGTGGTAGAAATGGAACGTGGTCGACATTGAACGTGGTTGAAATGGAACGCGGTAGAAATGGAACGTGGTAGGAATGGAATGGGTAGGAATGGAACGTGGTAGAAATGGAACGTGGTAGAAATGGAATGTGGTAGGATGGAACGTGGTAGGAATGGAACGTGGTAGAAATGGAACGGGTAGGAATGGAACGTGGTAGGAATGGAACGGGTGACATTGAACGGGTTGAAATGGAAAGTGGTAGAAATGGAACGTGGTAGACATGGAACGCGGTAGAAATGGAACGTGGTAGAAATGGAACGTGGTAGGAATGGAACGTGATAGGAATGGAACGTGGTAGGAATGGAACGTGGAGAAATGGAATGTGGTAGACATGGAACGCGGTAGAAATGGACGGGAAAGGAACGGGAGAAATGGAACGGGTAGGAATGGAACGTGGTAGAAATGGAATGTGGTAGGAATGGAACGGGTAGGAATGGAACGTGGTAGAAATGGAATGTGGTAGGAATGGAACGTGGTAGGAATGGAACGTGGTAGAAATGGAACGTGGTAGGAATGGAACGTGGTAGGAATGGAACGGGTGACATTGAACGGGTTGAAATGGAAAGTGGTAGAAATGGAACGTGGTAGACATGGAACGGTAGAAATGGAACGTGGAGAAATGGAACGTGGTAGGAATGGAACGGGTAGGAATGGAACGGGAGAAATGGAATGGGAGGAATGGAACGTGGAGGAAGGAACGGGAGAAATGGAACGTGGAGAAGGAACGGGTAGGAATGGAACGTGGTAGGAATGGAACGTGGTTGACATTGAACGTGGTTGAAATGGAAAGTGGTAGAAATGGAACGTGGTAGACATGGAACGCGGTAGAAATGGAACGTGGTAGAAATGGAACGTGGTAGGAATGGAACGTGGTAGGAATGGAACGTGGTAGGAATGGAATGTGGTAGGAATGGAACGTGGTAGAAATGGAAGGCGGTCGAAATAAAATGTGGTAGAAAGGGAACATGGTAGAAATGGAACGTGGTAGAAATGGAACGTGGTAGAAATGAGACGTGGTTGAAATGAAATGCGGTAGAAAAGGGAACGTGGTAGAAATGGAACGTGGTAGAAATGGAACGAGGTAGAAATGGAACGTGGTAGAAATGGAATGTGGTAGAAATGGAACGTGGTAGAAATGGAACGTGGTAGAAATGGAACAAGGTAGAAATGGAACGTGGTAGAAATGGAACGTGGTAGGAATGGAACGTGGTAGAAAGGGAATGTGGTAGAAATGAAACTTGATAGAAATGGAACGTGGTAGAAATGGAATGTGGTAGAAATGGAACGTGGTAGAAATGGAATGTGGTAGAAATGGAATGTGGTAGAAATGGAACGTGGTTGAAATGAAATGCGGTAGAAAGGGAACATGGTAGAAATGGAACGTGGTAAAAATAAGACGTGGTTGAAATGAAATGCGGTAGAAAGGGAACATGGTAGAAATGGAACGTGGTAGAAATGGAACGTGGTAGAAATGGAACGTGGTAGAAATGGAATGTGGTAGAAATGGAACGTGGTAGAAATGGAACGTGGTAGAAAGGGAATGTGGTAGAAATGAAACTTGGTAGAAATGGAATGTGGTAGAAATGGAATGTGGTAGAAATGAAACTTGGTAGAAATGGAACGTGGTAGAAATGGAACGTGGTAGAAATGGAATGTGGTAGAAATGGAATGTGGTAGAAATGGAATGTGGTAGAAATGAAACTTGGTAGAAATGGAACGTGGTAGAAATGGAACGTGGTAGAAATGGAACGTGGTAGAAATGGAACGTGGTAGAAATGAAACTTGGTAGAAATGGAACGTGGTAGAAATGGAACGTGGTAGAAAGGGAATGTTGAGCTGAGCTGTAGGCCACGCCCTCTCTGCCAGGGTGCATCAGGTCTGTGTGTGTCTGCCAGCCTGGAGTCAGCAGATTGAACGCACCTGGTGGAGGTAATCAGGGGAGTTTGGAGGCATTCACTCACAGAACAGTGTGACAGAGCAGTGTGGCAGACAATGGTTGGAAGCTGCGGGATTTAATACTTGATTCAAAGACTGAAGAAGGAGCCGGTGAGCTTTCTGATATTTGTACATTGCACTGGGATTATGGTGGACAATGGACTAATACAGGATCAATTTCAAGTTAAAGTGGAGTGCACTACAGAAGTTATGTGATTTAAAATGCAAGTTAAAATGTCATTTTGTGTGTAATGTACATTTAAGAAATATGTATTTTAAATAGGTCCAAGTCACAACATCCATGATTTAAGATTTAAAAATATTTTGTGTATTTAGAGTTTGAAGCCGTCATAGTTTGTAAGGTTAAAATTATCATTGAACATTTCTTTAAAGTGCATTTGGTGGGTTTTTGGTGCTTTAAAAAATGGATATTTTCTATTTATTTAATTAATAGTTAATCTTTAGTTTAAAATTTGGTATTTAATTTTGGGTTATGATTGATTCGTGCTTTTGGGATATTTTCTTCAGTTTATCTATTTTTGTTTGCATTTTAAGGTTTTTCACCTGTAATTGACCTAGAAGACTTTTCAAAAATAAAAGAAAGAAAAGAAAGTTCAATTCTGGTCATTGAGTGGAATCCAGTCCCAATCTTCTGAATCAAGTAACCCTTTTCAAGTGGGGGGAACTGCAAAGTAAAACCTTACAAGAGTTAAAAGCACTTGACAGGGAATGTGGTAGAAATGGAATGTGGTAGAAATGAAACTTGGTAGAAATGGAACGTGGTAGAAATGGAACGTGGTAGAAAGGGAACGTGGTAGAAATGGAACGTGGTAGAAATGGAACGTGGTAGAAAGGGAATGTGGTAGAAATGGAATGTGGTAGAGAAGGAAACTTGGTAGAAATGGAACGTGGTAGAAATGGAATGTGGTAGAAATGGAACGTGGTAGAAAGGGAATGTGGTAGAAATGGAACGTGGTAGAAATGGAACGTGGTAGAAAGGGAATGTGGTAGAAATGGAATGTGGTAGAAATGGAATGTGGTAGAAATGGAATGTGGTAGAAATGGAACGTGGTAGAAAGGGAACGTGGTAGAAATGGAACGTGGTAGAAATGGAACGTGGTAGAAATGGAATGTGGTAGAAATGGAATGTGGTTGAAATGAAATGCGGTAGAAAGGGAACATGGAAGAAATGAAACGCGGTAGGAATGGAACGTGGTAGAAATGGAACGTGGTAGAAATGGAACGTGGTAGACATGGAACGTGGAAGAAATGAAACGCGGTAGGAATGGAACGTGGTAGAAATGGAACGTGGTCGACATTGAACGTGGTTGAAATGGAAAGTGGTAGAAATGGAACGTGGTAGAAATGGAATGCGGCAGAAATGGAACGCGGGAGAAATGGAAGGCGGTTGAAATGAAACGTGGTAGACATGGAACGCGGTAGAAATGGAACGTGGTAGAAATGGAACGTGGTAGGAATGGAACGTGGTAG
Source organism: Atherinomorus stipes (assembly GCA_023101725.1). Taxonomy (NCBI): domain Eukaryota; kingdom Metazoa; phylum Chordata; class Actinopteri; order Atheriniformes; family Atherinidae; genus Atherinomorus; species Atherinomorus stipes. The sequence goes on along the minus strand of JALJCO010003300.1, from coordinate 344,885 downwards.
GAATGGAACGTGATAGGAATGGAACGTGGTAGGAATGGAAGGCGGTTGAAATGAAACGTGGTAGACATGGAACGCGGTAGAAATGGAACGTGGTAGGAATGGAATGTGGTAGGAATGGAATGTGGTAGGAATGGAACGTGGTAGGAATGGAAGGCGGTCGAAATAAAACGTGGTAGAAAGGGAACGTGGTAGAAATGGAACGTGGTAGAAATGAGACGTGGTTGAAATGAAATGCGGTAGAAAGGGAACGTGGTAGAAATGGAACGTGGTAGAAATGGAACGAGGTAGAAATGGAACGTGGTAGAAATGGAACGAGGTAGAAATGGAATGTGGTAGAAATGAAACTTGGTAGAAATGGAACGTGGTAGGAATGGAACGTGGTAGAAAGGGAATGTGGTAGAAATGAAACTTGGTAGAAATGGAACGTGGTAGAAATGGAATGTGGTAGAAATGGAACGTGGTAGAAATGGAACGTGGTTGAAATGAAATGCGGTAGAAAGGGAACATGGTAGAAATGGAACGTGGTAAAAATGAGACGTGGTTGAAATGAAATGCGGTAGAAAGGGAACATGGTAGAAATGGAACGTGGTAGAAAGGGAATGTGGTAGAAATGAAACTTGGTAGAAATGGAATGTGGTAGAAATGGAACGTGGTAGAAATGGAATGTGGTAGAAATGAAACTTGGTAGAAATGGAACGTGGTAGAAATGGAACGTGGTAGAAAGGGAATGTGGTAGAAATGGAATGTGGTAGAAATGGAATGTGGTAGAAATGAAACTTGGTAGAAATGGAATGTGGTAGAAATGGAACGTGGTTGAAATGAAATGCGGTAGAAAGGGAACATGGTAGAAATGGAACGTGGTAAAAATGAGACGTGGTTGAAATGAAATGCGGTAGAAAGGGAACATGGTAGAAATGGAACGTGGTAGAAATGGAACGTGGTAGAAATGGAACGTGGTAGAAACGGAATGTGGTAGAAATGGAACGTGGTAGAAATGGAACGTGGTAGAAATGAAATGTGGTAGAAATGGAATGTGGTAGAAACGGAATGTGGTAGAAACGGAATGTGGTAGAAATGGAATGTGGTCGAAATGGAACATGGTAGATACGGAATGTGGTAGAAATGGAATGTGGTAGAAATGAGACGCGGTTGAAATGAAACGCGGTAGAAAGGGAACATGGTAGAAATGGAACGTGTTCGAAATGGAACGTGGTAGAAATGGAACATGGTAGAAATGGAACATGGTAGAAAAGGAACGTGGTAGAAATGGAACGAGGTAGAACAGGAACGTGGTAGAAATGGAACGAGGTAGAAATGGAATGTGGTAGAAATGGAACATGGTAGAAATGGAACGTGGTAGAAAAGGAACGTGGTAGAAATGGAACGAGGTAGAAATGGAATGTGGTAGAAATGGAATGTGGTAGATGTGGAACGTGGTAGAAATGGAACATGGTAGAAATGGAACGAGGTAGAAATGGAACGAGGTAGAAAAGGAACGTGGTAGAAATGGAATGTGGTAGAAATGGAACGTGGTAGATGTGGAACGTGGTAGAAATGGAACATGGTAGAAATGGAACGAGGTAGAAATGGAACGAGGTAGAAAAGGAACGTGGTAGAAATGGAATGTGGTAGAAATGGAATGTGGTAGAAATGGAATGTGGTAGAAATGGAACGTGGTAGAAATGGAACGTGGTAGAAGTGGATCGTGGTAGATATGGATCAAGGTAGAAATGGAACGTGGTAGAAATGGAATGTTGTAGAAATGGAACGTGGTAGGAATGGAATGTGGTAGATATGGATCAAGGTAGAAATGGAACGTGGTAGAAGTGAATCGTGGTAGATATGGATCAAGGTAGAAATGGAACGTGGTAGAAGTGGATCGTGGTAGATATGGATCAAGGTAGAAATGGAACGTGGTAGAAATGGAATGTTGTAGAAATGGAACGTGGTAGGAATGGAATGTGGTAGATATGGATCAAGGTAGAAATGGAACGTGGTAGAAGTGGATCGTGGTAGATATGGATCAAGGTAGAAATGGAACGTGGTAGAAGTGGAACGTGGTAGGAATGGAATGTGGTAGATATGGATCAGGGTAGAAATGGAACATGGTAGAAATGGAACAAGGTAGAAATGGAACGTGGTAGAAATGGAATGTGGTAGAAATGGAATGTGGTAGACATGGAACGTGGTAGAAGTGGAACGTGGTAGAAATGGAATGTGGTAGAAATGGAACGTGGTAGAAATGGAACGTGGTAGATATGGAACGTGGTAGAAATGGAATGTGGTAGACATGGAACGTGGTAGAAGTGGAACGTGGTAGAAATGGAATGTTGTAGACATGGAACGTGGTAGAAGTGGGTCGTGGTAGATATGGAACGTGGTAGATATGGAACGTGGTAGATATGGAACGTGGTAGAAATGGAATGTTGTAGACATGGAACGTGGTAGAAATGGAACGTGGTAGAAATGGAACAAGGTAGATATGGAACGCGTTAGAAATGGAACGTGGTAGATATGGGATGTGGTAGACATGGAACGTGGTAGAAATGGAACGTGGTAGAAATGGAACAAGGTAGATATGGAACGCGTTAGAAATGGAACGTGGTAGATATGGGATGTGGTAGAAATGGAACGTGGTAGAAATGGAACGTGGTAGAAATGGAACGTGGTAGACATGGGATGTGGTAGACATGGAACGTGGTAGAAATGGAACGTGGTAGACATGGGATGTGGTAGAAATGGAACGTGGTAGAAATGAAATGTGGTAGAAATGGAATGTGGTAGAAACGGAATGTGGTAGAAATGGAACGTGGTAGAAATGAAATGTGGTACAAATGGAATGTTGTAGAAACGGAATGTGGTAGAAATGGAACGTGGTAGAAATGGAACGTGGTAGACATGGGATGTGGTAGACATGGAACGTGGTAGAAATGGAATGTGGTCGAAATGGAACATGGTAGAAACGGAATGTGGTAGAAATGAGACGCGGTTGAAATGAAACGCGGTAGAAAGGGAACATGGTAGAAATGGAACGTGGTAGAAATGGAATGTTGTAGACATGGAGCGTGGTAGAAGTGGAATGTGGAAGTTATGGAATGTGTTCGAAATGGAACGTGGTGGAAATGGAACATGGTAGAAATGGAATGTGGTAGAAATGGAACGAGGTAGAACAGGAACGTGGTAGAAATGGAACGAGGTAGAAATGGAATGTGGTAGAAATGGAACATGGTAGAAATGGAACGTGGTAGAAATGGAACGTGGTACAAATGGAACGTGGTAGAAAAGGAATGTGGTAGAAATGGAACGAGGTAGAAAAGGAATGTGGTAGAAATGGAATGTGGTAGAAATGGAACGTGGTAGAAATGGAACGAGGTAGAAATGGAATGTGGTAGAAATGGAACGAGGTAGAAATGGAACGTGGTAGAAATGGAACGTGGTAGAAATGGAACGAGGTAGAAAAGGAATGTGGTAGAAATGGAACGAGGTAGAAAAGGAATGTGGTAGACATGGGATGTGGTAGACATGGAACGTGGTAGACATGGAACGTGGTAGACATGGAATGTGGTAGAAACGGAATGTGGTAGAAACGGAACGTGGTAGACATGGGATGTGGTAGACATGGGATGTGGTAGACATGGAACATGGTAGAAACGGAATGTGGTAGAAATGGAACGCTGTAGAAATGAGACGCGGTTGAAATGAAACGCGGTAGAAAGGGAACATGGTAGAAATGGAACGTGGTAGAAATGGAATGTTGTAGACATGGAACGTGGTAGAAGTGGAATGTGGAAGTTATGAAATGTGTTTGAAATGGAACGTGGTAGAAATGGAACATGGTAGAAATGGAACGTGGTAGAACAGGAACGTGGTAGAAATGGAACGTGGTAGAAATGGAACGTGGTAGAAATGGAATGTGGTAGAAATGGAACATGGTAGAAATGGAACGTGGTAGAAATGGAACGAGGTAGAAATGGAATGTGGTAGAAATGGAACGTGGTAGAAAAGGAACGTGGTAGAAATGGAACGTGGTAGAAATGGAATGTGGTAGAAATGGAATGTGGTAGAAATGGAACGTGGTAGAAATGGAATGTGGTAGATATGGGATGTGGTAGACATGGAACGTGGTAGAAATGGAACATGGTAGACATGGGATGTGGTAGAAATGGAACGTGGTAGAAATGAAATGTGGTAGAAATGGAATGTGGTAGAAACGGAATGTGGTAGAAATGGAACGTGGTAGAAATGGAACGTGGTAGACATGGGATGTGGTAGACATGGAACGTGGTAGAAATGGAACGTGGTAGACATGGGATGTGGTAGACATGGAACGTGGTAGAAATGGAACGTGGTAGACATGGGATGTGGTAGAAATGGAACGTGGTAGAAATGAAATGTGGTAGAAATGGAATGTGGTAGAAACGGAATGTGGTAGAAATGGAACGTGGTAGAAATGAAATGTGGTACAAATGGAATGTTGTAGAAACGGAATGTGGTAGAAATGGAACGTGGTAGAAATGGAACGTGGTAGACATGGGACGTGGTAGACATGGGATGTGGTAGACATGGAACGTGGTAGAAATGGAATGTGGTCGAAATGGAACGTGGTAGAAATGGAACGTGGTAGAAATGGAACGTGGTAGACATGGAACGTGGTAGACATGGGATGTGGTAGACATGGAACGTGGTAGAAACGGAATGTGGTAGAAATGAGACGCGGTTGAAATGAAACGCGGTAGAAAGGGAACATGGTAGAAATGGAACGTGGTAGAAATGGAATGTTGTAGACATGGAGCGTGGTAGAAGTGGAATGTGGAAGTTATGGAATGTGTTCGAAATGGAACGTGGTGGAAATGGAACATGGTAGAAATGGAATGTGGTAGAAATGGAACGAGGTAGAACAGGAACGTGGTAGAAATGGAACGAGGTAGAAATGGAATGTGGTAGAAATGGAACGTGGTAGAAATGGAACGTGGTAGAAAAGGAACGTGGTAGAAATGGAACGAGGTAGAAAAGGAACGTGGTAGAAATGGAATGTGGTAGATATGGAACGTGGTAGAAATGGAACGTGGTAGAAATGGAACGTGGTAGAAATGGAACGAGGTAGAAAAAGAATGTGGTAGAAATGGAACGAGGTAGAAAAGGAATGTGGTAGAAATGGAATGTGGTAGAAATGGAATGTGGTAGAAATGGAACGAGGTAGAAATGGAATGTGGTAGAAATGGAACGTGGTAGAAGTGGAACGTGGTAGAAATGGAACGTGGTAGACATGGGATGTGGTAGACATGGGATGTGGTAGACATGGAACGTGGTAGACATGGAACGTGGTAGACATGGAACGTGGTAGAAATGGAACGTGGTAGAAATGGAATGTGGTAGAAACGGAATGTGGTAGAAACGGAATGTGGTAGACATGGGATGTGGTAGACATGGGATGTGGTAGACATGGAACATGGTAGAAACGGAATGTGGTAGAAATGGAACACTGTAGAAATGAGACGCGGTTGAAATGAAACGCGGTAGAAAGGGAACATGGTAGAAATGGAACGTGGTAGAAATGGAATGTTGTAGACATGGAACGTGGTAGAAGTGGAATGTGGAAGTTATGAAATGTGTTCGAAATGGAACGTGGTAGAAATGGAACGTGGTAGAAATGGAACGTGGTAGAAATGGAACGTGGTAGAAATGGAACGAGGTAGAAATGGAATGTGGTAGAAATGGAACGTGGTAGAAATGGAACATGGTAGAAATGGAACGTGGTAGAAATGGAATGTTGTAGAAATGGAACGTGGTAGAAGTGGATCGTGGTAGATATGGAACGTGGTAGATATGGATCAAGGTAGAAATGGAACGTGGTAGAAATGGAACGTGGTAGATATGGAACGTGGTAGATATGGAACGTGGTAGAAATGGATCGTGGTAGATATGGAACAAGGTAGATATGGAACGTGGTAGAAATGGAATGTGGTAGAAATGGAACGTGGTAGAAATGGAATGTGGTAGAAATGGAACGTGGTAGAAATGGAATGTGGTAGACATGGAACATGGTAGAAGTGGAACGTGGTAGAAATGGAATGTGGTAGAAATGGAACGTGGTAGACATGGAATGTGGTAGACATGGAACGTGGTAGAAGTGGAACGTGGTAGAAATGGAATGTTGTAGACATGGAACGTGGTAGAAGTGGATCGTGGTAGATATGGAACGTGGTAGAAATGGAATGTGGTAGACATGGAACGTGGTAGAAGTGGAACGTGGTAGAAATGGAATGTTGTAGACATGGACCGTGGTAGAAGTGGATCGTGGTAGATATGGAACGTGGTAGATATGGATCAAGGTAGAAATGGATCGTGGTACATATGGAACGTGGTAGATATGGATCAAGGTAAAAATGGAACCAGGTAGAAATGGAACGTGGTAGAAATAGAATGTTGTAGATATGGAACGTGGTAGAAATGGAACGTGGTAGAAAAGGAATGTAGTAGAAATGGAATGTGGTAGAAATGGAACGTGGTAGAAATGGATCAAGGTAGATATGGAATGTGCCAGATATGGAAAGTGCCAGATATAGAACGTGCCAGACATGGATCCTTCCAGACATGGAAAGTAGTAGACACGGAACATGGTCGACATTCAACATGGTAGACATGGACAGGGCCACACATGGAACCCTTCCAGATATGGAACCTGGTAGATATGGAACGTGGTAGACATGGAACCTTCCAGACACGGAACATGCCAGACACGGAACGTGCCAGATATGGAATGTGCCAGACATGGAACGTGGTAGACATGGAACGTGGTAGAAATGGAACGTGGTAGAAATGGAACCTGGTAGATATGGAACGTGGTAGACATGGAACCTTCCAGACATGGAACATGCCAGACACGGAACATGCCAGACCTGGAACGTGCCAGACATGGAATGTGCCAGACATGGAACGTGGTAGACATGGAACCTTCCAGACACGGAACATGCCAGACCTGGAATGTGCCAGACATGGAACGTGCCAGATATGGAATGTAGTAGACACGTACATGCCAGACACGGAACATGCCAGACCTGGAATGTGCCAGACATGGAACGTGCCAGATATGGAATGTAGTAGACACGTACATGCCAGACACGGAACATGCCAGACCTGGAACGTGTCAGACACGGAACATGCCAGACCTGGAACGTGCCAGACATGGAACGTGGTAGACATGGAACGTGGTAGAAATGGAACCTGGTAGATATGGAACGTGGTAGAAATGGAACCTGGTAGATATGGAACGTGGTAGACATGGAACCTTCCAGATATGGAACATGCCAGACACGGAACATGCCCGACCTGGAACGTGCCAGACATGGAATGTGCCAGACACGGAATGTTGTAGACATGGAACCTTACAGACACGGAACATGCCAGACCTGGAATGTGCCAGACATGGAACATGCCAGACACGGAACATGCCAGACCTGGAACGTGCCAGACACGGAACATGCCAGACCTGGAACGTGCCAGACCTGGAACGTGCCAGATATGGAACGTGCCATACACGGAACATGCCAGACCTGGAACGTGCCAGATATGGAACGTGCCAGACACGGAACATGCCAGACCTGGAACATGCCAGATATGGAATGTGCCAGACACGGAACGTGGCAGAACCAAGCGGCATGATGGACGCCAACTCTCCCTGCAGTCTCACGGGACCAGCTGAGGTTCCTTGTTCTGCCTGGAGAACGTCAGTTTGTAGTGTTGTTTGTGGAACTGACGTCATCAACAAGTCGTTGATTGATAGATTGATCAGGATCATCTTTGTTGCACGAACAAACAAAACCAAACCGGTTCTACGTTCCACGTGTCCTGGAAGACAATTATTTTTTACTTGTCCTGTCCAGCATCGAAGCAAGCAGAATGGAAATCTGATTGCTTTATTCTGTTGAACAGTTTTGCTTTATCAAGCGGAGCTTTATGAACATAAGGCTCCACTTGATATCATGTTTATTCATTTTATTTCTTTATTTAAACATTTGTCTATTACACCATTCCATATCATACTGCTGGGCCTGACAAGGAGAAATGAAAGTTAACAGAGGTAATGATAGAAAGTGAAACATAGAGAAAGGAGTGAGGAAGAGGAAGAGAGAGAGGAGAGAAAGCTTGAATCCACTTCCACAGTTCACTGGTACATCTGTACAGAAATCCCTAAACAACCAAGGTCTCTGTTGGAAAACAAAACAAGCAATCCCCTACAGGAGGACCTGCAGGTGGCTTAGATATCCTCAGATCATACAAACACACACAGAACTACGCTGAGAAGAGCTACAACCTAGTCAGCGCAATGGGAAGCAGAGAAGAGGTACAACCTAGTCATCGCAATGGGAAGTAGAGAAGAGGTACAACCTAGTCAGCGCAATGGGAAGTAGAGAAGAGGTACAACCTAGTCATCGCAATGGGAAGTAGAGAAGAGGTACAACCTAGTCATCGCAATGGAAAGCAGCATCACAGCATCAACATGCATAATAAAGGGTCTCCATGGTGATACAGTCATGCAGATGCAGCCTCGTCTCTGCAAGGAGGAGGAGGCCCGCAAGGCTCACGATCCAGGCCCCCAGCAGCCACCCAGAGGTCCAGATCCCAGCTACCCCCCCCCCCCCCCCAAGAGCGGACATGCATCCCCCGAAGGGCGGCAAAAGGCGGCCCCAGCCGGAGCCCCCCGCAGTCTGGGGGCCCGGGCCCCAGCGGACCAAGACCAGCAGCTGCCGACCCCACCGGGCGCCGGGCGTCCCCCGGAGCGGAGACAGCGCCGGGCCCAGGGCCCAAGCGCCCAGGAGCAGCCACCCCCCCCCCGACCCGGGCGGCCCAACCGAAACCCAGGAGGACCAGACCCCCCAGACGACGCCCCCCAGGGCAGGCCAGCCCCCACCCCAAAGTCCCTGCCCCATACACCTGACACCAGGGCGCCACCACCTCTACCACCCCCTACCCCGCCACCACGCTCACACACACACTCCCCACCCACCTACCCCAACACTAGGGCTGAAAGATATACCGTCACCGCCCCCACATCGAGACACGGGCACCCAAGACATCAATACCGCAAGAGCAACCACACACAAGATACAGATCCCCCCTGCGCCCGCCCCGCATACAAAGCCCCGGAAGCCACAAACAAAACCGCACCCCCCACCAAAGCGCCCGGCCCCCAACCAACCCGCAGCCACACCGCACCACACCGACACCGAGATGCCCGGCACGAACACTGAGATACGAACCTCTGCCCACCCCGCCCTGCCCTACCCAATACCTCCATGTACCCCCCCCACACACACATACACCCACCCACTCCGCTCTCCGACCTTACATACCCACACTCACTCCTCCCTCCACCCCCAACACTCTCCTCCCTCTACCGTCCACACCTACCCCCACCTCCTCATACCCTCTAACACACACATGCACTCCCCCCACATAACTGCACCAACCCCTCCCCACCCCCCCCCACACATACGCCCCCACCTCCCTATACCCCCAATGCCCCATACAGTCCCCCCCTTACAAGTCCAGCCCCGCCCATCCCTCTGACCTATCACACTCCCGCCCTTCCTTCATTCAGCCCCTCATGACCATCCCTACTAGACACTCACGAGCATGCCCCTCCTTCCTCCATCCCCCCTTTCCTCCAACCACTTACCCACATCTCCTCCCCCTTTCCTCCAACCACTTACCCACATCTCCTCCCTCTTCCAGCCCAAGTTCCTCCCTCCCACATTTCCTCTTTCACACTCTCATTCATTATTCTCACATACCCACCTCTCTCTTGCCCATGCCCTCGTGCCTCCTGAGTGGTAGCTCGGGCCGGGGAAGGAGCCGTGAGCTCCAAGCCCCCAACACGTCCCCCCCCCCACCACCCCCACCACCCCCGGACGCAGCAGGCCAGGCATCCCCCAGGCCAGCAGATCCCCCGCAATGCAGCCAGCCTTAACCACCGGCGCGTGAAGCAGCCACTGTCCCCCCCCTCCCCCCAGTAGCGCCCGGGAGACCGGGGGTATGAAAGGACCCTGTCCCCCCCCCCCCACCCCCCGCTCATGACTGTGTGTGTAAGATGTGTGTTGTTTGCAGTTAAAACTGAGGGGCAGTGCCAAGTCATGCCGGGAGTGGGGTCGCGTATGGGGCATGACCCCCCAACCGGCCCCTCCCTCCCTCCACACACTATATGGCCCGCCCCTCAGAAGTGGTTGTGAGCTGTTGTTATTTTATGTGTTTAGGTGTCTAAGTGTGGTTAAAACTGGGGAGCAGGCTGTCTCTAGACGTGGCAAGCAAAGGCACTTTGGTGCCCTCCCTCACCACGCCCGCTTGACACGCACCCTCCCCAAAACCCTTGGTCTTGGGAAAGGAGACTAGGGGGGTATGAATTCCCCCCCTGGAAGAAGAGCCGTTACCGGCATTAGGTACCCCTGCCTCCCGGGATCCCCCCAGGGCAGAAGGGGCAGGCATGGCCGCCCCCACGGCCCGGCGACCGGCGTTCACCACAGAGGGGCCAGCCTCGACCCCTGGGGGCGCTCGACCACGCCAGGCCAGGGAGGGCAGAGTTGCTGCTGGGTGTGTGTGTGAATATGTGCATGTGTGTGTGTGCGAATATGTGCATGTGTGTGTGTGTGAATATGTGCATGTGTGTGTGTGTGAATATGTGCATGTGTGTGTGTGTGATTGCGTGTGTGTGAATATGTACATGTGTGCGTGCATGTGTGTGTGTGTGAGAATGTGTACATGCGCATGTGTGTGTGTGTGTGTGTGTGTACGTGCGCATGTGTGTGTGTGTGTGCGTGTGTGCGCATGTGTGTGTGTGTGTGTGTGTGTGCGCATGTGTGTGTGTGTGTGTGCGCATGTGTGTGTGTGTGTGTGCGTGTGCATGTGTATGTGTGTGTGTGTGTGTGCGCATGTGTGTGTGTGTGTGTGCGCGCGTGTGTGTGTGTGCATGTGTGTGAATATGTGCATGTGTGTGTGAATATGTGCATGTGTGTGTGTGTGAATGCGTGTGTGTGTGTGTGAATATGTGCATGTGTGTGTGTGAATGCGTGTGTGTGTGAATATGTGCATGTGTGTGTGTGTGAATATGTGCATGTGTGTGTGTGTGAATGTGTGTGTGAATATGTACATGTGTGTGTGTGTGAATATGTGCATGTGTGTGTGTGTGAATGCGTGTGTGTGTGTGTGAATACGTGTGTGTGTGTGAATATGTGCATGTGTGTGTGTGTGAATGTGTGTGTGTGTGTGAATATGTACATGTGTGTGTGTGTGAATATGTGCATGTGTGTGTGTGTGTGTGTGTGTGAATGTGTGTGTGTGTGTGAATATGTACATGTGTGTGTGTGTGTGTGAATATGTGCATGTGTGTGTGTGAATGTGTGTGTGTGTGAATATGTACATGTGTGTGTGTGTGTGAATGCGTGTGTGTGTGAATATGTACATGTGTGTGTGTGTGAATATGTGCATGTGTGTGTGTGTGAATGCGTGTGTGTGTGTGTGAATATGTGCATGTGTGTGTGTGTGAATATGTGCATGTGTGTGTGTGTGAATGTGTGTGTGTGTGTGAATGTCGACCAGGTATTTGCAACATTGTGGGGACCACTTTCTGGATTTTTACTATCACTGTGGGGACGTCTTGCCCTCGTGGGGACATTGTCCCGGTCCCCATGGGGATGAACCCCGTTTTGAGGGTCAAGATTAGGTTTTAGAGATTAAGTTACTATCAGGTTTAGTTGGGATTAGGACAAGGTTTAGGTTTAGGCAATCAGTTATGGGCGTTAGGTTTAGGGTAAGGGGCTAGGGTATGTATTATGTCAATGGAAAGACCCCACAAGGAATGAAAACACAACATGTGTGTGTGTGTGTGTGTGTGTGTGTGTGTGTGTGTGTGTGTGTGTGTGTGCAGGGTGTTGAGTTCCAGGAAGCGCTGCAGCCAGCAGGGATGCTGCTGAATTATTGATCAACTAATGGACAAGCTTTCATTTTTCTTCGTGTCACGTTGAGTTTTGACTCTGAGAGGACGAGAGCAGCAGTCACCTGAGATTTCCCATGAGGCCTCAGTTGCCGGGTCGCCACGGAAACACGACAAACCTCATCCTGACCCGCTGATAACGACAGACAGCATCAGCCAAGCGAAGCAGAGACGAGTCCGGACGATTAAAGTCACCTCTGCAGAGTCTCTCTCACCTGTAAGGAAGAGAGACCTGACCCTGGAGAGAGAGAGGGAGAGACAGAGGGAGAGAGAGAAAGAGAGAGAGAGAGAGGGAGAGAGAGAGGGAGGAGTCCGGACGATTAAAGTCACCTCTGCAGAGTCTCTCTCACCTGTAAGGAAGAGAGACCTGACCCTGGAGAGAGAGAGAAAAGAGAGAGAGAGAGAGAGAGAGAGAGAGAGAGAGGGAGAGGGAGAGGGAGAGGGAGAGGGAGAGAGAGAAAGAGAGAGAGAGAGAGAGACAGAGGGAGAGAGAGAAAGAGAGACAGAGGGAGAGAGAGAGTGAGAGACAGAGGGAGAGAGAGAAAGAGAGAGAGGGAGAGAGAGAGTGAGAGACAGAGGGAGAGAGAGAAAGAGAGACAGAGGGAGAGAGAGAGTGAGAGACAGAGGGAGAGAGAGAAAGAGAGACAGAGGGAGAGAGAGAGGGAGAGAGAGAGGGAGAGACAGAGAAAGAGAGAGAGAAAGAGAGAGAGAGAGAGAGAGAGAGGGAGGAGTCCGGACGGTTAAAGTCACCTCTGCAGAGTCTCTCTTACCTGTAAGGTAGAGAGACCTGACCCTGGAGATGGATGGATAGCTAGCTAGCTAGCTAGATGCTATTGCAGACATACTTTAAATACACAAAAGAAAACCACATAGACTAAATGCAGACACAGATTTAGATTTTGTCTCACCACCACGGTTGTTCTGTAAACTGACCCCCTCAACTGTGAAACATCTTTCCTTCATCCCGGTTCTGAATCTGATGTTCCTTTAGGATAATCTGTTACTGTCAAACCACTTTTTCCTTTTTTAAAATTAATTTATAAGCGTGTACAGCACCTTTTCAGTGTTTTCTCCTGAATAAATAAAGTTGTGTCATCTGAAAATAAGATACACTAGAAACCACAGTTTTATCTAGAAAAGAAGAAGAATAGGTCCAAGTACGGATCCTTGCGGAACTCCACAACTGATGCTGATGCAGTCCAAGTACAGATCCTTGCGGTACTCCACAACTGATGCTGATGCAGTCCAAGTACGGATCCTTGCGGTACCCCACAACTGATGCTGATGCGGTCCAAGTACAGATCCTTGCGGTACCCCACAACTGATGCTGATGCAGTCCAAGTACAGATCCTTGCGGTACTCCACAACTGATGCTGATGCAGTCCAAGTACGGATCCTTGCGGTACCCCACAACTGATGCTGATGCAGTCCAAGTACGGATCCTTGCGGTACCCCACAACTGATGCTGATGCAGTCCAAGTACAGATCCTTGCGGTACCCCACAACTGATGCTGATGCAGTCCAAGTACGGATCCTTGCGGTACCCCACAACTGATGCTGATGCAGTCCAAGTACAGATCCTTGCGGTACCCCACAACTGATGCTGATGCAGTCCAAGTACGGATCCTTGCGGTACTCCACAACTGATGCTGATGCAGTCCAAGTACGGATCCTTGCGGTACTCCACAACTGATGCTGCATTAATGGATTTTCTGTTGTTAACTCCTGCTTTCTGTCTCCCAGGTAACTTTTAACCCACTCATGTGCCACTCTGATTCCATATTTGTACGATGATATTGTATGATCAAGTGTATCAAAGGCTTTTTAAAGATCTACAAATATACTCATTAAATATTTTTTATCTGTTCCTGTTGAAACTTCTACTGATTCAAGCATCGCTGTTGCAGTGGAGTGATTGGAACGAAGCCCATATTAGCAGTTGTATCTGTTGATAAACTGATTTATCCAGTAACAAACGTTTCTCTAGAACTTTTGGAAACTTTGGGAGCAGTGACATCGGTCAGTAGGTACAAACTCATGTTATCATCCAGCTTTATGGAAAAGCCCTTTCATAAAGGATGACTACATAAGTATGTAAAAGGTTCAGTCACTGGGTCTAGATTATAAACACCACATTCATATCAACATAATCATTAGAGGTCTTTTTTGGGTACTGTTGCAGTATTATAATCATTTCTAACTTTGGGAAATTGTTGAACCAAATTAAGACCAGTACTCACATAAAAAGCTTAAATATTGTTCTTTATTTTGATTATTGCTGAGTTACACATCAGCCTCTCAGTGGTGAGATCTCCTATCAAAAATCACCTTTCCAAGACCAACAAGTACAAGAACAACTACCAGGGCTGTAAATCCCAAACTCTACAGGAGCTGAGAAATGTGAGAGTACTACAGAAGTACTACAGAAGTATACAAATTAACATATGTGTTACTGTGTCCAAGTAAATTCACCTGAATCGCAGTAGAAAATTAAATGTTATCATCTAGCAAAGAGTGAAGTAGGACTAGGAATGACTAAAGTAATTACTATCTATCTCTATCTATCTATACATACATACTGTATATTTATATATATATATATAAATACAAATCGATATATTCTATATATAGAGAGAGAATTTGGATTTCATATGTAAGTTCTAAGATGTCCTTTTATTCGTTTCCTCTATTTTTACAAGATAATCTAATGTTCCTGGTATCTGGACTGTATTTGACCCCATGGGACTTATATGGAGAAGTTCTGGTATCTTAGACGGTTTTATTTTATGTTGACTTGGATATTTTATTTTTTTTGTTATACCTGTATGATCTCCGAGGGGAAATTAGGTCTCTGCATGTCACCATCTCTGTGAGTACCAGAGAGCAGGGGGCTGCTACTTAAAGCGCCCGGGGAGCAGTTGGTGGGGGGGTTGGGGACCTTGCTCAGGGTTCCACAGTGGTTCACCCAGGAGTCGTGTCGGGGACTGGAACCCTGGTCCTCCGCGCCCAAGCCCACGACGCTACCACTGGGCTACCCACTCCCCCTATACCGTCACATTCATACATGATATGATACTGTTTGTCAGAAATGTTTAACATTTGCAAAGATGAAATGAAATTAAATGGAATTGAATCAAAATAGATTAAAGTAGGTCAATTAAATTAAATGAAACTAAACTGAATCAAATTAAAGCAAATAAAAGTGAATTAAATTGTATAAAATTAAATAAAATTAATTCAAATTAAAGTAAATTAAACTATATTAAAGTAAAGTAAATAAAATTAAATAAAACTAAATTAAATTAAATGAAAGTAAATGAAAGTTAATTAAATTAACAGTAATTGAATTAAATTAAATTGAATAAAATGAAATAAAATTAAAGTTTTGATTCAATAAAGTAAAATCAAATTAAAGTAAATAAAAGTTAATTAGATTAAATGGTAATAACTTAAATTAAATTAATTTCTTTAAATTAAATGAAAAAGACGCAACGCTCTTTTATTTTGAAAGCCCACTCTCTTCCGCCGCTGCTGCGGTTTCCGCGTCCGCCTTGACGCAGCGGAGACTGTCCGTCAGTCGGCATGACAACGCGCTCTCGAGGGCAAACGGGGAACAGCTGACGGGCGCGAGGATGGCTGCGGAAGATGCCCAGTAACGGAGACAGCAACGGGACCGGGACCGGGACGGACGGCAGAGCCGGGTCTGGCTCCGGAACCGGGAGCGGCTCGGTCCACGCGCCGGCCATGGAGCGAGCGCGAGCGCGACCGGCCACGGTGACGGTGTCCGCGGTGAGCCTCGCGCTCAGCCTGCTGTCGCTGCTGCTGCTGGTCACCGCCATCTGCACCGACCACTGGTACGAGACGGACACGCGCAGGCACAAGCAGAACTGCGACGGTTCCGAGTCCAACGACCAGAAGAACCGCGAGATGCCGATCTACCACCTGCCGCTGGTGGACACGGGCGGCGCGCGCCAGCGGAACGTGGCGCTGCTGAAGCCCGTGCACGTGGGCAGTCGCGAGGAGGAGCTGCTGGAGAACTGGCGCGCGATCCTGGGGATGGGCATCCTGGAGACGGAGTGCGGCAGGCCGCTGTTCTCCACGCACGCGGGCCTCTGGAGGAGGTGCTACTTCCAGGGCCTGGACCCCGACATCGACAAGCTCATCGGCAGGGGTGAGCCCGCGCATGCGCAGCTGCTTGAGGGGAATCGATACCTGCAGGCGCGCGCGAACGGGTTCATGAAGGAACGTGCACACACGCGCGCGCAAGAATCGCAGCTGCGATTGGCCAGTTGGTGACAGGCCAGGTCTCAGGTGACGTCAGAAACCCGGTCCAAGACCCGGACTGGTCTGACCCAGACACCAGACGATCCATCAGTCGGCTGATCCAGCTCTCTGATGACGTCATGGATCAGTACTGACCCCTCACAGTTGGACCTGGTGATGTCATCAGGAGGTCAAGCAGTTCTGGAGGTTTACTGATGACGTCATTGGCACAGCTGGAGGCTGAGATCAAAGAACCGGTCCGCACCGGTCCACATTGGTCCACACCGGTCAGCATTAGTCCACATCAGTCTGCATTAGTCCACATTAGTCCGCACCGGTCCACATTAGTCCACATCAGTCTGCATTAGTCCACATTAGTCCACACCGGTCCACATTAGTCCACATCAGTCTGCATTAGTCCACATTAGTCCGCACCGGTCCACATTAGTCCACACCGGTCAACATTAGTCCACATCAGTCTGCGTTAGTCCACACCGGTCTGCATTAGTCCACATTGGCCTGCGTTCGTCCACATCAGTCTGCATTAGTCCACATTGGTCCACACCGGTCTGCATTGGTCCACATTGGCCTGCGTTCGTCCACATCAGTCTGCATTAGTCCACATTAGTCCGCACCGGTCCACATTAGTCCACATCAGTCTGCGTTAGTCCACACCGGTCTGCATTAGTCCACATTGGCCTGCGTTCGTCCACATCAGTCTGCATTAGTCCACATTGGTCCACACCGGTCAGCATTAGTCCACATCAGTCAGCATTAGTCCACATCAGTCTGCATTAGTCCACATCAGTCTGCATTAGTCCACATCAGTCTGCATTAGTCCACATCAGTCTGCATTAGTCCACATCAGTCAGCATTAGTCCACATCAGTCTGCATTAGTCCACATCAGTCTGCATTAGTCCACATCAGTCTGCATTAGTCCACATCAGTCAGCATTAGTCCACATCAGTCTGCATTAGTCCACATCAGTCTGCATTAGTCCACATCAGTCTGCATTAGTCCACACCGGTCTGCATTGGTCCACATTGGCCTGCGTTCGTCCACATCAGTCTGCATAAGTCCTCATTCGTCCACACTGGTCAGCATTAGTCCACATCAGTCTGCATTAATCCACATCAGTCAGCATTAGTCCACACCGGTCTGCATTGGTCCACATTGGCCTGCGTTCGTCCACATCAGTCTGCATAAGTCCTCATTGGTCCACACCGGTCCACATTAGTCCACATCTGTTCACATTAGTTCACATCGGTCTGCATTAGTCCACATCAGTCTGCATTAGTCCACATCAGTCTGCATTAGTCCACATCAGTCTGCATTAGTCCACATTAGTCCACATCGGTCCGGGTTAGTCCTGGTTTAACCCAGTCCGGTTAGCTCTGGTTAGTCCTGGTTTATCCAGATCCTGGTTAGTCCTGGTTTAACCCGGTCCAGATTAGTCAGGACCGCTGACCCCCTCCATGGCTGCTGGGTGTGTTAATTAAAGGTGTGTTCCGTGTGTGTTTATGCTAATTAAAGGTGTGTTCCGTGTGTGTTTATGCTAATTAAAGGTGTGTTCCGTGTGTGTTTATGCTAAGTAAAGGTGTGTTCCGTGTGTGTTTATGCTAAGTAAAGGTGTGTTCCGTGTGTGTTTATGCTAAGTAAAGGTGTGTTCCGTGTGTGTTTATGCTAAGTAAAGGTGTGTTCCGTGCGTGTTTATGCTAATTAAAGGTGTGTTCCGTGCGTGTTTATGCTAATTAAAGGTGTGTTCCGTGTGTGTTTATGCTAAGTAAAGGTGTGTTCCGAGCGTGTTTATGCAAATTAAAGGTGTGTTCCGTGTGTGTTTATGCTAATTAAAGGTGTGTTCCGTGTGTGTTTATGCTAAGTAAAGGTGTGTTCCGTGTGTGTTTATGCTAATTAAAGGTGTGTTCCGTGCGTGTTTATGCTAATTAAAGGTGTGTTCCGTGTGTGTTTATGCTAATTAAAGGTGTGTTCCGTGTGTGTTTATGCTAATTAAAGGTGTGTTCCGAGCGTGTTTATGCAAATTAAAGGTGTGTTCCGTGTGTGTTTATGCTAAGTGAAGGTGTGTTCCGTGTGTGTTTATGCTAATTAAAGGTGTGTTCCGAGCGTGTTCATGCTAATTAAAGGTGTGTTCCGTGTGTGTTTATGCTAAGTAAAGGTGTGTTCCGTGCGTTCACAGGTATCGCGGAGCGCTGCACGGCGGTGAAGTACCACTTCTCTCAGCCAATCAGGTTGAGGAACATCCCACTGAACCTTACCAGAACCATCCAACAGGACGAGTGGCACCTGCTGCGTGAGTGTGCACGGATACCACACCTGCAGTCCATCTACACGTCCTCACCTGCCTGACATCACTAAACTTCAGCCTCTGATTGGCTGTCCACTTCTGGCTAATTAGAGATTATTGATTGACCAGCCTTTCTCCAACACATAGGAGCTTTATTTTTACCGGCTCATAGTTTCACACTTCTGTCTGTAGTTGCTATGGAAACATGTCATGGCAGTCTTATGTCACAGTTGGGGGGCAAGTAGGAGGCAGTTACCATGGAAACCCTCGGTTTCTCTGTTTATCACACAGAGATGAAAAGATAAGAGAAGATTTCTCCTGATCCTCACATAAACAACCAGGACTGACACCTGGACAGGTGTAGGACGTCTGACACACTTGGACAGGTGAAAGACCTGACACACCTGGACAGGTGTAGGACGTCTGACACACCTGGACAGGTGTAGGACGTCTGACACACCTGGACAGGTGAAAGACCTGACACACCTGGACAGGTGTAGGACGTTTGACACACTTGGACAGGTGAAAGACCTGACACACCTGGACAGGTGTAGGACGTTTGACACACCTGGACAGGTGAAAGACCTGACACACCTGGACAGGTGTAGGACGTCTGACACACCTGGACAGGTGAAAGACCTGACACACCTGGACAGGTGTAGGACGTCTGACACACCTGGACAGGTGAAAGACCTGACACACCTGGACAGGTGTAGGACGTTTGACACACCTGGACAGGTGAAAGACCTGACACACCTGGACAGGTGTAGGACGTCTGACACACCTGGACAGGTGAAAGACCTGACACACCTGGACAGGTGTAGGACGTCTGACACACCTGGACAGGTGAAAGACCTGACACACCTGGACAGGTGTAGGACGTTTGACACACCTGGACAGGTGAAAGACCTGACACACCTGGACAGGTGTAGGACGTTTGACACACCTGGACAGGTGAAAGACCTGACACACCTGGACAGGTGTAGGACGTTTGACACACCTGGACAGGTGAAAGACCTGACACACCTGGACAGGTGTAGGACGTCTGACACACCTGGACAGGTGAAAGACCTGACACACCTGGACAGGTGTACCTGTGTGTCCCAGCATGTGTGTTTGTCTCACACCTGGACAGGTGTAGGACGTCTGACACACCTGGACAGGTGAAAGACCTGACACACCTGGACAGGTGAAAGACCTGACACACCTGGACAGGTGTACCTGTGTGTCCCAGCATGTGTGTTTGTCTCACACCTGGACAGGTATAGGACCTGACACACCTGGACAGGTGTACCTGTGTGTCCCAGCGTGTGTGTTTGTCTCACACCTGGACAGGTGTACCTGCGTGTCCCAGCATCTGTGTTTGTCTCACACCTAGACAGGTGTACCTGCGTGTCCCAGCGTGTGTGTTTGTCTCACACCTGGACAGGTGTACCTGCGTGTCCCAGCATGTGTGTTTGTCTCACACCTGGACAGGTGTACCTGCGTGTCCCAGCGTGTGTGTTTGTCTCACACCTGGACAGGTGTAGGACGTTTGACACACTTGGACAGGTGAAAGACCTGACACACCTGGACAGGTGTAGGACGTTTGACACACCTGGACAGGTGAAAGACCTGACACACCTGGACAGGTGTAGGACGTCTGACACACCTGGACAGGTGAAAGACCTGACACACCTGGACAGGTGTAGGACGTTTGACACACCTGGACAGGTGAAAGACCTGACACACCTGGACAGGTGTAGGACGTCTGACACACCTGGACAGGTGAAAGACCTGACACACCTGGACAGGTGTACCTGTGTGTCCCAGCATGTGTGTTTGTCTCACACCTGGACAGGTGTAGGACGTCTGACACACCTGGACAGGTGTACCTGTGTGTCCCAGCATGTGTGTTTGTCTCACACCTGGACAGGTATAGGACCTGACACACCTGGACAGGTGTACCTGTGTGTCCCAGCGCGTGTGTTTGTCTCACACCTGGACAGGTGTACCTGCGTGTCCCAGCATGTGTGTTTGTCTCACACCTGGACAGGTGTACCTGCGTGTCCCAGCGTGTGTGTTTGTCTCACACCTGGACAGATGTACCTGCGTGTCCCAGCATGTGTGTTTGTCTCACACCTGGACAGGTGTACCTGCGTGTCCCAGCATGTGTGTTTGTCTCACACCTGGACAGGTGTAGGACCTGACACACCTGGACAGGTGTACCTGCGTGTCCCAGCGTGTGTTTGTCTCACACCTGGACAGGTGTAGGACCTGACACACCTGGACAGGTGTACCTGCGTGTCCCAGCGTGTGTTTGTCTCACACCTGGACAGGTGTACCTGCGTGTCCCAGCGTGTGTGTTTGTCTCACACCTGGACAGGTGTACCTGCGTGTCCCAGCGTGTGTGTTTGTCTCACACCTGGACAGGTGTAGGACCTGACACACCTGGACAGGTGTACCTGCGTGTCCCAGCGTGTGTGTTTGTCTCACACCTGGACAGGTGTACCGGCGTGTCCCAGCGTGTGTGTTTGTCTCACACCTGGACAGGTGTAGGACCTGACACACCTGGACAGGTGTACCTGCGTGTCCCAGTGTGTGTTTGTGTCACACCTGGACAGGTGTACCTGCGTGTCCCAGCGTGTGTGTTTGTCTCACACCTGGACAGGTGTACCTGTGTTTCCCAGCGTGTGTGTTTGTCTCACACCTGGACAGGTGTAGGACCTGACACACCTGGACAGGTGTACCTGCGTGTCCCAGCGTGTGTTTGTCTCACACCTGGACAGGTGTACCTGCGTGTCCCAGCGTGTGTTTGTCTCACACCTGGACAGGTGTACCTGCGTGTCCCAGCGTGTGTTTGTCTCACACCTGGACAGGTGTAGGACGTCTGACACACCTGGACAGGTGAAAGTCCTGACACACCTGGACAGGTGAAAGACCTGACACACCTGGACAGGTGTACCTGTGTGTCCCAGCATGTGTGTTTGTCTCACACCTGGACAGGTATAGGACCTGACACACCTGGACAGGTGTACCTGTGTGTCCCAGCGTGTGTGTTTGTCTCACACCTGGACAGGTGTACCTGCGTGTCCCAGCATCTGTGTTTGTCTCACACCTAGACAGGTGTACCTGCGTGTCCCAGCGTGTGTGTTTGTCTCACACCTGGACAGGTGTACCTGCGTGTCCCAGCATGTGTGTTTGTCTCACACCTGGACAGGTGTACCTGCGTGTCCCAGCGTGTGTGTTTGTCTCACACCTGGACAGGTGTAGGACGTTTGACACACTTGGACAGGTGAAAGACCTGACACACCTGGACAGGTGTAGGACGTTTGACACACCTGGACAGGTGAAAGACCTGACACACCTGGACAGGTGTAGGACGTCTGACACACCTGGACAGGTGAAAGACCTGACACACCTGGACAGGTGTAGGACGTTTGACACACCTGGACAGGTGAAAGACCTGACACACCTGGACAGGTGTAGGACGTCTGACACACCTGGACAGGTGAAAGACCTGACACACCTGGACAGGTGTACCTGTGTGTCCCAGCATGTGTGTTTGTCTCACACCTGGACAGGTGTAGGACGTCTGACACACCTGGACAGGTGTACCTGTGTGTCCCAGCATGTGTGTTTGTCTCACACCTGGACAGGTATAGGACCTGACACACCTGGACAGGTGTACCTGTGTGTCCCAGCGCGTGTGTTTGTCTCACACCTGGACAGGTGTACCTGCGTGTCCCAGCATGTGTGTTTGTCTCACACCTGGACAGGTGTAGGACCTGACACACCTGGACAGGTGTACCTGCGTGTCCCAGCGTGTGTTTGTCTCACACCTGGACAGGTGTAGGACCTGACACACCTGGACAGGTGTACCTGCGTGTCCCAGCGTGTGTTTGTCTCACACCTGGACAGGTGTACCTGCGTGTCCCAGCGTGTGTGTTTGTCTCACACCTGGACAGGTGTACCTGCGTGTCCCAGCGTGTGTGTTTGTCTCACACCTGGACAGGTGTAGGACCTGACACACCTGGACAGGTGTACCTGCGTGTCCCAGCGTGTGTGTTTGTCTCACACCTGGACAGGTGTACCTGCGTGTCCCAGCGTGTGTGTTTGTCTCACACCTGGACAGGTGTAGGACCTGACACACCTGGACAGGTGTACCTGCGTGTCCCAGCGTGTGTTTGTGTCACACCTGGACAGGTGTACCTGCGTGTCCCAGCGTGTGTGTTTGTCTCACACCTGGACAGGTGTACCTGTGTTTCCCAGCGTGTGTGTTTGTCTCACACCTGGACAGGTGTAGGACCTGACACACCTGGACAGGTGTACCTGCGTGTCCCAGCGTGTGTTTGTCTCACACCTGGACAGGTGTACCTGCGTGTCCCAGCGTGTGTTTGTCTCACACCTGGACAGGTGTACCTGCGTGTCCCAGCGTGTGTTTGTCTCACACCTGGACAGGTGTACCTGCGTGTCCCAGCGTGTGTTTGTCTCACACCTGGACAGGTGTACCTGCGTGTCCCAGCGTGTGTTTGTCTCACACCTGCGTGTTTGCGTCCTCAGACCTGCGGCGCATCACGGCCGGCTTCCTCGGCATGGCGGCCGCCGTTCTCCTCTGCGGGAGCATCGTGGTCTCGGTGGGCTTCTTCTGGGAGGAGAGTCTGACTCAGCACGTCTCCGGGCTGCTCTTCTTCATGGCAGGTAACTCACCTGGACTCCGCCTCCACCTGCTGATCACAGACAGAAGACAGTACCGTCTTTGTTGACTCTCTAAGGCCTTTGACACCGTGGATCACTCCATCATCGTCTGTCTGTCCCCGCAGTTTGCTCACCATCTTACAGACAGAATGCAGTGTACGCGGTTTGAAGGTTTAGTTCTATGCTAAATGTTTTCTTCTGGCATGCCTCAGGGCTCCGTTTTGGGACTAATTTTGTTTAGTATTTATGTGGATGCACTTGGTCGAAATATCCCAGATTTTTTCTTTTGTTGGTTGTGCAAAGGATAATACAGTGACACAAACTAGAGATAAATAAACAGCAAAATGCAGTTATCCCCCCCCCCCCCCAAATTAAATAAACATATAATCATTAATAATAATAATAATAATAACAGCAATAATAATAATAGTTAGTAATAATAATAACGGTATTAAGGGAGTGTGGAGGAGGAGGCGGATGGAACAGGTATATTTCATATGAAATTGAGGTTTATTTATGTATTCATCATTTTCAATTTAAGGGGTGCTTTAGGCCCCTACCTTTTTTTTTCTAAAGGATTTTTTGGGCTCTAGTGGCCTTTATATGACAGTGTATAGCGACAGGAAAGGGGCAGAGAGAGTGGGGAGTGACATGCAGCAAAGGGACCTGGACCGGAAATCGAACCGGGGCCGACTGCGCTGAGGAGCTGTAGCCTCTGTTCATGGGGCGGCTGCTCAAAACACTGAGCTAATCACCGCCCCACCCACGGGCGTTTTTCTTCCCAACATGGAGGAAATGTGGAAGGACGTCACATTCCTGGTTGCTGGAACATCAGAGGAAACTTTAATGTGGTAATAAGTGAAGAAGAAGATCACAGACATTTATTTCATGAAGATTTCTGCCGTCTGTGACAAAAGTGGACGGTGCTGCTCAGTCCACTGATGTCAGTGTGTTCGTATCGGGGAGGAATATCGGCCAATCAGAGCAGAGGAGGAATAACTTGCTGCCACGGCAGAGAAAACACTGGATTTAATCCCCAACAACAAAAACACGGAAAATTATGGTGAACACTCATTAATCTGACACTTTATTTCACGTATCTATGCTCCCGAACATGAGGCACCGCATGACGTTCTCATGCTAGCTAATGCTAACAGAGACAGCTGTGGTTCATGCTAGCTAATGCTAACAGAGACAGCTGTGGTTCATGCTAGCTAATGCTAACAGAGACAGCTGTGGTTCATGCTAGCTAATGCTAACAGAGACAGCTGTGGTTCATGCTAGC
Organism: Atherinomorus stipes; assembly: GCA_023101725.1. Lineage (NCBI taxonomy): Eukaryota > Metazoa > Chordata > Actinopteri > Atheriniformes > Atherinidae > Atherinomorus > Atherinomorus stipes. Next base: position 320,371 of record JALJCO010003300.1, on the reverse strand, counting down.
TAATGCTAACAGAGACAGCTGTGGTTCATGCTAGCTAATGCTAACAGAGACAGCTGTGGATCATGCTAGCTAATGCTAACAGAGACAGCTGTGGTTCATGCTAGCTAATGCTAACAGAGACAGCTGTGGTTCATGCTAGCTAATGCTAACAGAGACAGCTGTGGTTCATGCTAGCTAATGCTAACAGAGACAGCTGTGCTTCATGCTAGCTAATACTAACAGAGACAGCTGTGCTTCATGCTAGCTAATGCTAACAGAGACAGCTGTGGTTCATGCTAGCTAATGCTAACAGACAGCTGTGGTTCATGCTAGCTAATGCTAACAGAGACAGCTGTGGTTCATGCTAGCTAATGCTAACAGAGACAGCTGTGCTTCATGCTAGCTAATGCTAACAGAGACAGCTGTGGTTCATGCTAGCTAATGCTAACAGAGACAGCTGTGGCTCATGCTAGCTAATGCTAACAGAGACAGCTGTGGCTCATGCTAGCTAATGCTAACAGAGACAGCTGTGCTTCATGCTAGCTAATGCTAACAGAGACAGCTGTGGTTCATGCTAGCTAATGCTAACAGACAGCTGTGGTTCATGCTAGCTAATGCTAACAGAGACAGCTGTGGTTCATGCTAGCTAATGCTAACAGAGACAGCTGTGCTTCATGCTAGCTAATGCTAACAGAGACAGCTGTGGTTCATGCTAGCTAATGCTAACAGAGACAGCTGTGGCTCATGCTAGCTAATGCTAACAGAGACAGCTGTGGCTCATGCTAGCTAATGCTAACAGAGACAGCTGTGGTGTTGCTGAGAGTTAATGATAATCTGGGAGATATTGTGAAATATCAGGTTATTGTCTCTGATCAGGGCAACGTTTGGACCAGAAAATAAAAGCAGTTCAGTCAGAAACACAAACGGATCAGGAAGACGGTGTCCTGCAGCCTTTAGTTTCATCTGCAGGACATGTGAAGCTACGTGGTCTGTACAGTCCTGAAACAAAACCAAAAGCCACATATGGGAGAAAATAGAAAAGGAACCACCTTTGGAAGAGTTTAGTTTTTAAACTTTGGTAAGTAATCAGAAATGTGCGTGTTATTCCAGCGTGGCTTGTTATTAAAGCCAGTTTACGGAGATGAATAATAGTTTACATTAATGATCCGATGTAAAATAAATAAATTAAAAAAAAGTCAGAATACTTCAGAGGTCTCTGGATAACAGACCTGTAGGTTATCATGACCTCAGACGACTGTCCAACGTTGGAAATCCAGATATTTACGCTGCTTTCCATGTTGGCAGATACGAGGTCATTGGGACTCGTTACCCAGGCAACGGCGGCGTCGTCACATCGGGACACACGAAAAACGCTCGGCGGATTAGTCTATAGGTACTGAGGTGTTTTGATTGATGACCAGCTTGTTAAAAAATTAAAGCTGAAACTCGGTTCTTTTCTCGTCACAGGACATCCTTTACATGCCACCTTTCTGCTGGATTATGGCGACTTACTTCACATGCATGCTCCTGCAAAACATCTACAATCTCTAGATTCTGTTAACGTGGAGTCTGGAGGTTTGTCACATGTTGCAAAGCCCTCACTCATCACTGTACTTTATACCAGGGCTTCTCCACGTTTTCATGATGTTTCATGAAGGTTCCAGTCCAGATCCAGGATCCAGGGTCCAGGTTCCAGTCCAAACTGGTCCAGGATCCAGGTTCCAGTCCAAACTGGTCCAGGATCCAGTCCAAACTGGTCCAGGATCCAGGTTCCAGTCCAAACTGGTCCAGGTTCCAGGTTCCAGTCCAAACTGGTCCAGGATCCAGGTTCCAGTCCAAACTGGTCCAGGTTCATATTTAACTCTGTATCAGTGTAATAACTGGTCCAGGTTCATATTTAACTCTGTATCAGTGTAATAACTGGTCCAGGTTCATATTTAACTCTGTATCAGTGTAATATCTGGTCCAGGTTCATATTTAACTCTGTATCAGTGTAATAACTGGTCCAGGTTCATATTTAACTCTGTATCAGTGTAATAACTGGTCCAGGTTCATATTTAACTCTGTATCAGTGTAATATCTGGTCCAGGTTCATATTTAACTCTGTATCAGTGTAATATCTGGTCCAGGTTCATATTTAACTCTGTATCAGTGTAACAACTGGTCCAGGTTCATATTTAACTCTGTATCAGTGTAATAACTGGTCCAGGTTCATCTTTAACTCTGTATCAGTGTAATAACTGGTCCAGGTTCATCTTTAACTCTGTATCAGTGTAATGATCATTTCTGGTTTCTTTCTTTAATAACTAAAGCAAATCCAGCTGCTTTAACAGACTGAACCTGTAAAATGTGGCTGATAAACATGAATAACATCATATAAAATATATTCTGAGATGGTCACAAACACATTTATATCACACGTATAATTCATGGAAGAAAATCAGACTCCTACAAGAACAAATCAGAATTAGGCTATAAACACAAAATCTACAACATTTTACTACAAAAAGAGGAACGACAGAAAAAACTGATGGAAACTGATTTAAAAAGAGATAAAATGCTGCAGTAATAGATCACATTGGAAATAAAAAGGCTCAGTTTAAATAATCTGTAAAAACCTGGATTTTAGTCCCTGCAGGAACTCTGGTCCAGCTGAAACATCGCTGCTTTCCAGGCGCAACGTCCCCAGATCCAGTTTCTGGTCTGGTCTCTGACCTGGTTCTGGTGTCTGACTTGGATGTGGTCTGGTCTCTGACTTGGTTCTGGTCTCTGACTTGGTTCTAGTCTCTGACTTGGTTGTGGTCTGGTCTCTGACTTGGTTCTAGTCTCTGACTTGGATGTGGTCTGGTTTCTGACTTGGTTCTGGTCTCTGACTTGGTTCTGGTCTGGTTTCTGACATGGTTCTGGTCTCTGACTTGGTTCTGGTCTGGTCTCTGACTTGGTTCTGGTCTCTGACTTGGTTCTGGTCTCTGACTTGGATGTGGTCTGGTTTCTGACTTGGTTCTGGTCTCTGACTTTGTTCTGGTCTGGTCTCTGACCTGGTTCTGGTCTATGACCTGATTCTGGTCTCTAACTTGGTTCTGGTTGGGTCTTTGACCTGGTTCTGGTCTCCGACTTGGTTCTGGTTTGGTTTCTGACCTGGTTCTGATCTCTGACTTGGTTCTGGTCTGGTCTTCGACCTGGTTCAGATCTCTGACTTGGTTCTGGTTTGGTTTCTGACCTGGTTCTGGTCTCCGACTTGGTTCTGGTTTGGTTTCTGACCTGGTTCTGATCTCTGACTTGGTTCTGGTCTGGTCTTCCACCTGGTTCAAATCTCTGACTTGGTTCTGGTCTGGTCTCCGAGCTGGTTTTGGTCTCTTACTTGGTTCTGATCTGGTTTCTGACTTTGCTCTGGTCTCATACTTGGTTCTGGTCTGGTCTCTGACTTGGTTCTGGTCTCTTACTTGGTCTGTTCTCTGACTGGTTCTGGTCTGGTTTCTGACTTGGTTCTGGTCTAGTTTCTGACTTTGCTCTGGTTTCATCTCTGACCAGGTTCTGGTCTCTGACTTGGTTGTCGTTTGGTCTCTGACCTGGTTCTGGTCTGGTCTTTGACCTGGTTCTGGTCTCTGACTTGGTTCTGGTCTCTTACTTTGTTCTGGTCTCTGACTTGGTTTTCGTTTGGTCTCTGACCTGGTTCTGGTCTCTTACTTGGTCTGTTCTCTGACTGGTTCTGGTCTGGTTTCTGACTTGGTTCTGGTCTAGTTTCTGACTTTGCTCTGGTTTCATCTCTGACCAGGTTCTGGTCTCTGACTTGGTTGTCGTTTGGTCTCTGACCTGGTTCTGGTCTGGTCTTTGACCTGGTTCTGGTCTCTGACTTGGTTCTGGTCTCTTACTTTGTTCTGGTCTCTGACTTGGTTTTCGTTTGGTCTCTGACCTGGTTCTGATCTCCGACTCTGGTTCTGGTCAGTGACCTGGTTCTGGTCTCTGACTCTGGTTCTTGTCTCTGACTTGGTTCTGGTCTCTTACTTGGTTCTGGTCTCTGACTTGGATGTGGTCTGGTCTTCGACCTGGTTCAGATCTCTGACTTGGTTCTGGTTTGGTTTCTGACCTGGTTCTGGTCTCAGACTTGGTTCTGGTCTGGTTTCTGACTTGGTTGTGGTCTCTGACTTGGTTCTCGTTTGGTCTCTGACCTGGTTCTGATCTCCGACTCTGGTTCTGGTCAGTGACCTGGTTCTGGTCTCTGACTCTGGTTCTGGTCTCTGACTTGGTTCTGGTCTGGTCTTTGACCTGGTTCTGGTCTCTGACTTGGTTTTGATCTCTGACTTTGTTTTGATCTGATCTCTGACTTGGTTCTGGTTTGGGTTCTGACCTGGTTCAGATCTCTGACTTGGTTCTGGTTTGGCTTCTGACCTGATTCTGGTCTCTGACTTGGTTCTGGTCTGGTCTTCGACCTGGTTCAGATCTCTGACTTGGTTCTGGTTTGGTTTCTGACCTGGTTCTGGTCTCAGACTTGGTTCTGGTCTCTGACTTTGTTCTGGTCTGGTCTCTGACCTGGTTCTGGTCTCTGACTTGGTTCTGGTTTGGTTTCTGACCTGGTTCTGGTCTCAGACTTGGTTCTGGTCTCTGACTTTGTTCTGGTCTGGTCTCTGACCTGGTTCTGGTCTCTGACTTGGTTCTGGTTTGGTTTCTGACCTGGTTCTTGTCTCTGACTTGGTTCTGGTCTCTTACTTGGTTCTGGTCTCTGACTTGGATGTGGTCTGGTCTTCGACCTGGTTCAGATCTCTGACTTGGTTCTGGTTTGGTTTCTGACCTGGTTCTGGTCTCAGACTTGGTTCTGGTCTGGTTTCTGACTTGGTTGTGGTCTCTGACTTGGTTCTCGTTTGGTCTCTGACCTGGTTCTGATCTCCGACTCTGGTTCTGGTCAGTGACCTGGTTCTGGTCTCTGACTCTGGTTCTGGTCTCTGACTTGGTTCTGGTCTGGTCTTTGACCTGGTTCTGGTCTCTGACTTGGTTTTGATCTCTGACTTTGTTTTGATCTGATCTCTGACTTGGTTCTGGTTTGGGTTCTGACCTGGTTCAGATCTCTGACTTGGTTCTGGTTTGGCTTCTGACCTGATTCTGGTCTCTGACTTGGTTCTGGTCTGGTCTTCGACCTGGTTCAGATCTCTGACTTGGTTCTGGTTTGGTTTCTGACCTGGTTCTGGTCTCAGACTTGGTTCTGGTCTCTGACTTTGTTCTGGTCTGGTCTCTGACCTGGTTCTGGTCTCTGACTTGGTTCTGGTTTGGTTTCTGACCTGGTTCTGGTCTCTGACTTGGTTCTGGTCTGGTCTTCGACCTGGTTCAGATCTCTGACTTGGTTCTGGTTTGGTTTCTGACTTTGCTCTGGTCTCATACTTGGTTCTGGTCTGGTCTCTGACTTGGTTCTGGTCTCTTACTTGGTCTGTTCTCTGACTGGTTCTGGTCTGGTTTCTGACTTGGTTCTGGTCTAGTTTCTGACTTTGCTCTGGTTTCATCTCTGACCAGGTTCTGGTCTCTGACTTGGTTGTCGTTTGGTCTCTGACCTGGTTCTGGTCTGGTCTTTGACCTGGTTCTGGTCTCTGACTTGGTTCTGGTCTCTTACTTTGTTCTGGTCTCTGACTTGGTTTTCGTTTGGTCTCTGACCTGGTTCTGGTCTCTTACTTGGTCTGTTCTCTGACTGGTTCTGGTCTGGTTTCTGACTTGGTTCTGGTCTAGTTTCTGACTTTGCTCTGGTTTCATCTCTGACCAGGTTCTGGTCTCTGACTTGGTTGTCGTTTGGTCTCTGACCTGGTTCTGGTCTGGTCTTTGACCTGGTTCTGGTCTCTGACTTGGTTCTGGTCTCTTACTTTGTTCTGGTCTCTGACTTGGTTTTCGTTTGGTCTCTGACCTGGTTCTGATCTCCGACTCTGGTTCTGGTCAGTGACCTGGTTCTGGTCTCTGACTCTGGTTCTTGTCTCTGACTTGGTTCTGGTCTCTTACTTGGTTCTGGTCTCTGACTTGGATGTGGTCTGGTCTTCGACCTGGTTCAGATCTCTGACTTGGTTCTGGTTTGGTTTCTGACCTGGTTCTGGTCTCAGACTTGGTTCTGGTCTGGTTTCTGACTTGGTTGTGGTCTCTGACTTGGTTCTCGTTTGGTCTCTGACCTGGTTCTGATCTCCGACTCTGGTTCTGGTCAGTGACCTGGTTCTGGTCTCTGACTCTGGTTCTGGTCTCTGACTTGGTTCTGGTCTGGTCTTTGACCTGGTTCTGGTCTCTGACTTGGTTTTGATCTCTGACTTTGTTTTGATCTGATCTCTGACTTGGTTCTGGTTTGGGTTCTGACCTGGTTCAGATCTCTGACTTGGTTCTGGTTTGGCTTCTGACCTGATTCTGGTCTCTGACTTGGTTCTGGTCTGGTCTTCGACCTGGTTCAGATCTCTGACTTGGTTCTGGTTTGGTTTCTGACCTGGTTCTGGTCTCAGACTTGGTTCTGGTCTCTGACTTTGTTCTGGTCTGGTCTCTGACCTGGTTCTGGTCTCTGACTTGGTTCTGGTTTGGTTTCTGACCTGGTTCTGGTCTCAGACTTGGTTCTGGTCTCTGACTTTGTTCTGGTCTGGTCTCTGACCTGGTTCTGGTCTCTGACTTGGTTCTGGTTTGGTTTCTGACCTGGTTCTTGTCTCTGACTTGGTTCTGGTCTCTTACTTGGTTCTGGTCTCTGACTTGGATGTGGTCTGGTCTTCGACCTGGTTCAGATCTCTGACTTGGTTCTGGTTTGGTTTCTGACCTGGTTCTGGTCTCAGACTTGGTTCTGGTCTGGTTTCTGACTTGGTTGTGGTCTCTGACTTGGTTCTCGTTTGGTCTCTGACCTGGTTCTGATCTCCGACTCTGGTTCTGGTCAGTGACCTGGTTCTGGTCTCTGACTCTGGTTCTGGTCTCTGACTTGGTTCTGGTCTGGTCTTTGACCTGGTTCTGGTCTCTGACTTGGTTTTGATCTCTGACTTTGTTTTGATCTGATCTCTGACTTGGTTCTGGTTTGGGTTCTGACCTGGTTCAGATCTCTGACTTGGTTCTGGTTTGGCTTCTGACCTGATTCTGGTCTCTGACTTGGTTCTGGTCTGGTCTTCGACCTGGTTCAGATCTCTGACTTGGTTCTGGTTTGGTTTCTGACCTGGTTCTGGTCTCAGACTTGGTTCTGGTCTCTGACTTTGTTCTGGTCTGGTCTCTGACCTGGTTCTGGTCTCTGACTTGGTTCTGGTTTGGTTTCTGACCTGGTTCTGGTCTCTGACTTGGTTCTGGTCTGGTCTTCGACCTGGTTCAGATCTCTGACTTGGTTCTGGTTTGGTTTCTGACCTGGTTCTGGTCTCAGACTTGGTTCTGGTCTGGTCTTTGACCTGGTTTTGATCTCTGACTGTGTTCTGATCTGATCTCTGACTTGGTAATGGTCTCTGACTTGGTTCTGGTCTGGTTTCTGACTTGGTAATGGTCTCTGACTTGGTTCTGGTCTGGTTTCTGACTGGGTTCTGGTCTCTGACTTGGTTCTGGTCTGGTCTTTGACCTTGTTTTGATCTCATTGTTGTTTTCGATCTGATCTCTGACTTGGTTCTGGTCTCTGACTTGGTTCTGGTCTGGTGTCTGACTTGGTTCTGGTCTGGTCTCTGGCTTGGTTCTGGTCTCTAACTCTGGTTCTGGTCTTCAACCTGGTTCTGATCTCTGACTCTCACTCTAGTTCTGGTCTCTGACCTGGGCCGGGTTTCTGACTTGGTTGTGATCTCTGACTTGGTTGTGATCTGATCTCTGACTTGGTTCTGGTCTGGTCTCTATGTCTGGTTCTGGTCTCTAACCCGGTTCTGTCTCTCCGCAGGGATCTTCTGCACCATCTCCTTGTGCACCTACGCGGCCAGCGTGACCTACGACCTCTCCCGAAACCCGCCTTTCATCTACGGGCTCCCGGCGGACGTGGACCACGGCTACGGCTGGTCTCTGGGTCTCGCCTGGACCAGTCTGGGTCTCACCGTGGCCTCCGGCTGCCTCGGAACCACCTTCCCCTTTCTGAGCCGGGCCGGTGCTCTGAGGTCCAAAACTGCCCGCGAGTCCTCCGTCTGAGCTGCCGGACAGATACTAGGAACTTGGTCTGGACCGGGTTTATGTAGACCGGGTTCTGGACCGGCCACGACCTGCGGGACGAGGGTGTGACATCACAGCTGGGCGTGGCCACACATGACACCTGTGCAGACTGTAATGATCAACATGTAGTAGTTTATTTATCCATTCTTGGTTCTGTGACTGAGGCCCGGTGAGCTGCTGGAGACTCACCTGAAACCAGGACCCCCGGGTTCGGAGTCCGACCCGTCAACACCTGGACCCGTCAACGTCTGGGCCAGAGCCCAGACGGGCCTGACGCAGCATCAGCTGATCATCTCACCTGCAGACTCTTCGTCTTTGTCAGAGTTAGTTTAAATTGTCTTTTTCTGGGACCTTCAGATCTGGACCCTCAGACTCAGGTGTTCTCAGGTGAGTTTGGACCACCAGAACCCGGTTAGAGACCGATAGACGATCACACGTCCAAACCTAAAAGAACGTTGTTGCTCCTTTTTCTGTATTTGAGAAAATGAATTTGAATTTGGGTTGAGGAAAGCCTGCCAGAGTCGGACCCGGAGTGGACCGGACTGGAAAACTGGACCATCATAAATGGACCTCTGAGTTCTGCAGGTTCAGATCAGTATGTACAGTAATGGGTGTATAAAGATTTGACCCAATTGGAGAGGAACGAAGCTGATGCTCAAAGCTCAGAGCTGAGCCAGGTTTCATAACAGAACCAGAACCAACAGAACCCAGCAGGACCCAACATGACCCAACAGGAACAAACGGAACCAAATGAACCAACAGGAACAAAGAGGACCCAATAGGAACCAACGGAACCAATAAAAGTAAAATGAACCAGCAGGAACCAACAGGAACCAACGGAACCAATAGAATCAACAAAAGCAACGGAAACCAACACAATTAACAGAACCAACAGGAACCAAAATTAACCAACGGGAACCAATGGAACCAACAGGAACCAACACAACAAACAGGAACCAATGGAACCAACACAACCAACAGGAACCAATGGAACCAACACAACCAACTGAACCAACAGGAACCAACGTAACCCAACATGAACCAACATGAACCAATAGAACCGAAGAGACCCAGTGAGATCCAACATGAACCAACGAGACACAACACGAACCAACATGTACTAACAGAACCAACAGGAACCAACACAACCAACGGGATCCTACATGAACCAACAGGAACCAACGGGAACCAACGGGAACCAACGGGAACCTACAGAAGCAACACAATCAACAGAACCAATGGAATCCTACATGAACCAACACAACCAAAATCAACCAACAGGAACCAACACAACAAACATGAACCAACAGAAACAACGGGACCCTACATGAACAAACATGACCCAAGAGAACCAACGGGAACCAATAAAACCAACAGAAGCAGCACAATCAACAGAACCATCAGGAACCAACACAACCAAAAAGAACCAACAAAACCAACAGGCACCAACATTAACCAACAGGAGCCAATGGAATCAACAGGAACCAATGGAATCACTACAATCAACAGAGCCGACATTAACCAACATTAACCAACACGATCATCAGGAACCACAAGGAACTTACATGAACCAACAGGAACCAACACAACCAACAGAAGCAACACAATCAACGGAACCAACAGGAAACAACATTAACTAACGGAACCAACAGAAACCAACACAACCAAAATGAACCAACAAAACCAACAGAAGCCAAAGGAACCAACAGGAACCAACAGGAACCAATGGAATCAACACAACCAACAGAACAGACATTTACCAACAGGATCCTACATGAACCAAGACAAATCAACACAACCAACAAAACCATCGAGACTCAACTGAACCAACAGAACCAACGGGACCCAACATGAACCAACAGAACCAATAGGACCCAACAGAACCAAATGGACCCAACAGGAACCAATAGAGCAAAAAAAGGAACCAACGGAACCCAACATGAACCAACAACCAATGAGACCCAATAAAACCAACAGAACCAAATGGACCCAACAGGAACCAACAGGAACCAATGGAATCAACACAACCAACAGAACAGACATTTACCAACAGGATCCTACATGAACCAAGACAAATCAACACAACCAACAAAACCATCGAGACTCAACTGAACCAACAGAACCAACGGGACCCAACATGAACCAACAGAACCAATAGGACCCAACAGAACCAAATGGACCCAACAGGAACCAATAGAGCAAAAAAGGAACCAACGGAACCCAACATGAACCAACAGAACCCAACATGAACCAACAACCAATGAGACCCAATAAAACCAACAGAACCAAATGGACCCAACAGGAACCAACAGGAGCCATCATGAACCAGCAGAACCAACAGGAACCGACAGGAACCAACAGGACCCAACATGAACCAACAGAACCAACTTGACCCAACAGGAACCAATAGAGCTAGCAGGAACCAACAGAACCAACGGGATCCAACAGAACCAATGGGACCCAATAAAACCAACAGAACCAACTGGACCCAACAGAACCAACGGGAACCATCATGAACCAACAGGACCCAACATAAACCAACAGAACCAATGGGACCTAACAGGAACCAATAGAGCCAACAGAACCAAAAGAACCAACAGGAACCAACATCAACCTCCAGGTTCCAGTCCACCATGGTCCAGTCAACCAGGTTCCGGTCCACCAGGTTCCAGTTCATCAGGTTCCAGTCCACCAGTTTTCAGTCCACCACATCAGAAGTCACCGACCAGTTCGCTCTTGGTGTGTAGCGTTGATTAGCTGGCGGTCGGGTTAGATACCCCCTCGGAGGGCCCGGCTAATTCCCAGAACGCTGCTACAGACTCCAAAAACATCCACAAATGTAAATATTTTCTTAGTAGATAAAGTTTTCTAATGGATGACAACTGTTGTAGTGTCTAGTTTAACGTTGCTTATATGTTAAACGTCATTTTCTTTGTAAATACACATGAAAAACTGTCAAGAACCACATTAAAGCTTCAGTAACATAAACGCTAGCAGGCTGGAACCAGCGGTGCTCTGTAGCAGCCTGATAATCTATAGATAGATGATCAATAACAGCTGCAGCAGATCAGATGTAACATTAACGTTGCCATGGTAACGGGAACCCACAGCTCGTCACATCTGCTTATGGATGTATGAATGAGCCGGGGGGGGGGGTCTGGATGGTAGACGAGCGGTGTGACGCATGTGGACATCAGGACGTGGTTTGTTGTCCTGTCTGGTCCAATCACAGCTCAGAACCTGCAGGTGAGCAGCCATGTTGGTCTCTGTAACCGTCCCCATAAGCTGGATCTCCCCATGAAACCTGGAAAACCCTGGAAAAACCTGGAATTCGTGTTTGTCCTGCACACTCCGTCCCCAGAACTCGTCCTGACCCTCAAGACTGAAAACCAGTTAAAACCTCCCAGATGTCCCATCCTGCCCCCTGCTGGACACTCGCTGATGTCATCCTGATGATCAGCTGTAAACAATAAACACATGTTGTTATCCTGATGATCAGCTGTAAACAATAAACACGTGTTGTTATCCTGATGATCAGCTGTAAACAATAAACACATGTTGACATCCTGATGATCAGCTGTAAACAATAAACACATGTTGTTATCCTGATGATCAGCTGTAAACAATAAACACGTGTTGTTATCCCGATGATCAGCTGTAAACAATAAACACATGTTGTTATCCTGATGATCAGCTGTAAACAATAAACACATGTTGTTATCCTGATGATCAGCTGTAAACAATAAACACATGTTGTTATCCTGATGATCAGCTGTAAACAATAAACACGTGTTGACATCCTGATGATCAGCTGTAAACAATAAACATGCTTATATAATCTGGCTATGTGTGACAGTCTGTAGGAAGCCCTGGCGAGTAGAGCTGGAAAAAAGGATCAGATTATGACAAAGAGCAAAACAAGAGCCGTGATCTTCTGAGCTGCAGAGCAAACACTGCTGATGGAACCATATGAAGGATAAAAGTGTCATCACCCAGAAGTTTAACACAGCTGTGATAAATAAAGCGGGAAAATCGTAAAAATTACCGACAGACTTAATGCGTACGTTAAACTAGTTTCATATCCTAACAGTCAGGAGCGATCCTAACAGTCAGGAGCGATCCTAACAATCAGGAGCGATCCTAACAATCAGGAGCGATCCTAACAGTCAGGAGCGATCCTAACAGTCAGGAGCGATCCTAACGATCAGGAGCGATCCTAACGATCAGGAGCGATCCTAACGATCAGGAGCGATCCTAACAGTCAGGAGCGATCCTAACTATCAGGAGCGATCCTAACAGTCAGGAGCGATCCTAACAGTCAGGAGCGATCCTAACGATCAGGAGCGATCCTAACAGTCAGGAGCGATCCTAACTATCAGGAGCGATCCTAACAGTCAGGAGCAATCCTAACAGTCAGGAGCGATCCTAACGATCAGGAGCGATCCTAACGATCAGGAGCGATCCTAACGATCAGGAGCGATCCTAACAATCAGGAGCGATCCTAACAGTCAGGAGCGATCCTAACAATCAGGAGCGATCCTAACAATAACAGTCAGGAGCGATCCTAACAGTCAGGAGCGATCCTAACAGTCAGGAGCGATCCTAACAGTCAGGAGCGATCCTAACAGTCAGGAGCGATCCTAACGATCAGGAGCGATCCTAACAGTCAGGAGCGATCCTAACTATCAGGAGCGATCCTAACAGTCAGGAGCAATCCTAACAGTCAGGATCGATCCTAACGATCAGGAGCGATCCTAACGATCAGGAGCGATCCTAACGATCAGGAGCGATCCTAACAGTCAGGAGCGATCCTAACAGTCAGGAGCGATCCTAACAATCAGGAGCGATCCTAACAATAACAGTCAGGAGCGATCCTAACAGTCAGGAGCGATCCTAACAGTCAGGAGCGATCCTAACTATCAGGAGCGATCCTAACTATCAGGAGCGATCCTAACGATCAGGAGCGATCCTAACGATCAGGAGCGATCCTAACGATCAGGAGCGATCCTAACAGTCAGGAGCGATCCTAACAGTCAGGAGCGATCCTAACAATCAGGAGCGATCCTAACAATAACAGTCAGGAGCGATCCTAACAGTCAGGAGCGATCCTAACAATCAGGAGCGATCCTAACAGTCAGGAGCAATCCTAACGATCAGGAGCAATCCTAACAGTCAGGAGCGATCCTAACGATCAGGAGCAATCCTAACAGTCAGGAGCGATCCTAACGATCAGGAGCGATCCTAACGATCAGGAGCGATCCTAACAGTCAGGAGCGATCCTAACAATCAGGAGCGATCCTAACGATCAGGAGCGATCCTAACAATCAGGAGCGATCCTAACAATAACAGTCAGGAGCGATCCTAACGATCAGGAGCGATCCTAACGATCAGGAGCGATCCTAACAGTCAGGAGCGATCCTAACAATCAGGAGCGATCCTAACGATCAGGAGCGATCCTAACAGTCAGGAGCGATCCTAACAATCAGGAGCGATCCTAACAATCAGGAGCGATCCTAACAATAACAGTCAGGAGCAATCCTAACAATCAGGAGCGATCCTAACAGTCAGGAGCGATCCTAACGATCAGGAGCGATCCTAACGATCAGGAGCGATCCTAACAATCAGGAGCGATCCTAACGATCAGGAGCGAACCTAACAATCAGGAGCGATCCTAACAGTCAGGAGCGATCCTAACAATCAGGAGCGAACCTAACAATCAGGAGCGATCCTAACTATCAGGAGCGATCCTAACAATCAGGAGCGATCCTAACGATCAGGAGCGATCCTAACTATCAGGAGCGATCCTAACAGTCAGGAGCGATCCTAACAATCAGGAGCGATCCTAACTATCAGGAGCGATCCTAACGATCAGGAGCGATCCTAACGATCAGGAGCGATCCTAACGATCAGGAGCGATCCTAACAGTCAGGAGCGATCCTAACAATCAGGAGCGATCCTAACAATAACAGTCAGGAGCGATCCTAACAGTCAGGAGCGATCCTAACAATCAGGAGCGATCCTAACTATCAGGAGCGATCCTAACAGTCAGGAGCAATCCTAACGATCAGGAGCAATCCTAACAGTCAGGAGCGATCCTAACAGTCAGGAGCGATCCTAACGATCAGGAGCAATCCTAACAGTCAGGAGCGATCCTAACGATCAGGAGCGATCCTAACGATCAGGAGCGATCCTAACAATCAGGAGCGATCCTAACAGTCAGGAGCGATCCTAACAATAACAGTCAGGAGCGATCCTAACAATCAGGAGCGATCCTAACAATAACAGTCAGGAGCAATCCTAACAATCAGGAGCGATCCTAACAGTCAGGAGCGATCCTAACAATCAGGAGCGATCCTAACAATCAGGAGCGATCCTAACAATAACAGTCAGGAGCGATCCTAACAATCAGGAGCGATCCTAACAATAACAGTCAGGAGCGATCCTAACAGTCAGGAGCGATCCTAACAATCAGGAGCGATCCTAACAATCAGGAGCGATCCTAACAATCAGGAGCGATCCTAACAGTCAGGAGCGATCCTAACAATAACAATCAGGAGCGATCCTAACAATCAGGAGCGATCCTAACAATAACAGTCAGGAGCGATCCTAACAGTCAGGACCAACAATCAGAGCGATCCTAACAATCAGGAGCGATCCTAACAATAACAGTCAGGAGCGATCCTAACAATCAGGAGCGATCCTAACGATCAGGAGCGATCCTAACAATCAGGAGCGATCCTAACAATCAGGAGCGATCCTAACTATCAGGAGCGATCCTAACAATCAGAGGGACCTAACATCAGGAGCGATCCTAACGATCAGGAGCGATCCTAACAATCAGGAGCGATCCTAACAATCAGGAGCGATCCTAACAATCAGGAGCGATCCTAACGATCAGGAGCGATCCTAACGATCAGGAGCGATCCTAACGATCAGGAGCGATCCTAACAGTCAGGAGCAATCCTAACAATCAGGAGCGATCCTAACTATCAGGAGCGATCCTAACTATCAGGAGCGATCCTAACAGTCAGGAGCGATCCTAACAGTCAGGAGCAATCCTAACAATCAGGAGCGATCCTAACTATCAGGAGCGATCCTAACAGTCAGGAGCGATCCTAACAGTCAGGAGCGATCCTAACGATCAGGAGCGATCCTAACGATCAGGAGCGATCCTAACGATCAGGAGCGATCCTAACGATCAGGAGCGATCCTAACGATCAGGAGCGATCCTAACAATCAGGAGCGATCCTAACAGTCAGGAGCGATCCTAACAATCAGGAGCGATCCTAACTGTCAGGAGCGATCCTAACGATCAGGAGCGATCCTAACAGATCAGGAGCGATCCTAACAATCAGGAGCGATCCTAACGATCAGGAGCGATCCTAACGATCAGGAGCGATCCTAACGATCAGGAGCGATCCTAACGATCAGGAGCGATCCTAACAATCAGGAGCGATCCTAACAATCAGGAGCGATCCTAACAATCAGGAGCGATCCTAACAGTCAGGAGCGATCCTAACAGTCAGGAGCGATTTCCTTGGACCGGGTCAAGACCAGATTCCATCCACGCTGGTTTCCTTGGACCGGGTCGAGTCCAGATTCCATCCATGCTGGTTTCCTTGGACCGGGTCGAGTCCAGATTCCATCCATGCTGGTTTCCTTGGACCGGGTCAAGTCCAGATTCCATCCATGCTGGTTTCCTTGGACCGGGTCAAGTCCAGATCCCATCCATGCTGGTTTCCTTGGACCGGGTCAAGTCCAGACTCCATCCATGTTGGTTTCCTTGGACCGGGTCAAGTCCAGATCCCATCCATGCTGGTTTCCTTGGACCGGGTCAAGTCCAGATTCCATCCATGCTGGTTTCCTTGGACCGGGTCAAGTCCAGATCCCATCCATGCTGGTTTCCTTGGACCGGGTCAAGTCCAGATTCCATCCATGCTGGTTTCCTTGGACCGGGTCAAGTCCAGATTCCATCCATGCTGGTTTCCTTGGACCGGGTCAAGTCGGGATTCCATCCATGTTGGTTTCCTTGGACCGGGTCAAGTCCAGATCCCATCCATGCTGGTTTCCTTGGACCGGGTCAAGTCCAGATTCCATCCATGCTGGTTTCCTTGGACCGGGTCAAGTCCAGATTGCATCCATGCTGGTTTCCTTGGACCGGGTCAAGTCCAGATTCCATCCATGTTGGTTTCCTTGGACCGGGTCAAGTCCAGATTCCATCCATGCTGGTTTCCCTGGACCGGGTCAAGTCCAGATTCCATCCATGTTGGTTTCCTTGGACCGGGTCAAGTCCAGATTCCATCCATGCTGGTTTCCCTGGACCGGGTCAAGTCCAGATCCCATCCATGCTGGTTTCCTTGGACCGGGTCAAGTCCAGATCCCATCCATGCTGGTTTCCTTGGACCGGGTCAAGTCCAGATTCCATCCATGCTGGTTTCCTTGGACCGGGTCAAGTCCAGACTCCATCCATGTTGGTTTCCTTGGACCGGGTCAAGTCCAGATTCCATCCATGCTGGTTTCCCTGGACCGGGTCAAGTCCAGATTCCATCCATGTTGGTTTCCTTGGACCGGGTCAAGTCCAGATCCCATCCATGCTGGTTTCCTTGGACCGGGTCAAGTCCAGATCCAATCCATGCTGGTTTCCTTGGACCGGGTCAAGTCCAGATTCCATCCATGCTGGTTTCCTTGGACCGGGTCAGGTCCAGATTCCATCCATGCTGGTTTCCTTGGACCGGGTCGAGACCAGATTCCATCCATGCTGGTTTCCTTGGACCGGGTCGAGACCAGATTCCATCCATGCTGGTTTCCTTGAACCGGGTCAAGTCCAGGTCCCATCCATGCTGGTTTCCTTGGACCGGGTCAAGTCCAGACTCCATCCATGTTGGTTTCCTTGGACCGGGTCAGGTCCAGATCCCATCCATGCTGGTTTCCTTGGACCGGGTCAAGTCCAGATTCCATCTATGCTGGTTTCCTTGGACCGGGTCAAGTCCAGATTCCATCCATGCTGGTTTCCTTGGACCGGGTCAAGTCCAGATCCCATCCATGCTGGTTTCCTTGGACCGGGTCAGGTCCAGATTCCATCCATGTTGGTTTCCTTGGACCGGGTCAGGTCCAGATCCCATCCATGCTGGTTTCCTTGGACCGGGTCAAGTCCAGATTCCATCCATGCTGGTTTCCTTGGACCGGGTCAAGTCCAGATTCCATCCATGTTGGTTTCCTTTACTAGGCTGTTATGAATCTGACCTGAACTTCTCTGTCTGTTTAAGCACCCTGAGGTGATGATGTCATGAATGAGGTGATGATGTAATGAATGGACGCTTTACAAATAAAGTTGAATTGAAATCCATCCATCCGCGTGAGTTTCTGACAGACAAATGTTTTTAATAAAGCTCTTTAAAAAAAAGTTTCTGACGTCACGGATCGATAACCAATCGGAAGCGGTCCTCAAGCGCCGCAGAATGCGCTACAACTATGGCGGACACGCGCACTAAAGCACGCACTCTGACTCAAAAGAGCCCCGCCCATAAACGTCAGAGGCTGGCTAGTGCGCATGCCCAGGTGGTAGCTGAGTACGGTACCACAATAATCACCCTCCTGAATCGGTAAGCGTCCTCCGAACCGGAACCGGGCCCGGAGCGTCTGACGGACACGGCCCGGGGACAGAGCCGGAGGCGCGGACAGCCCGCGGAGCCTGCCCGGAGCGGAGCGTCCGTGTCGGTGGGATGCTAGCAGGAGGACGCGGACCAGCCCTCTGATCCAGCACCGGGACCGGCCAGAGTCCAGCTCCGGAGGTGGGGGCCGCGGACAGGCTGACAGCGGCGTCCCGGAGCTGGGGAACGGGGAACCATGTCCTCCAGCTCCCCGTGAGCGGAGCTACACCCAGCAGCTAGCTGCTAGCCGCGAGCTAACGCTAGCCGCGGAGCGTTTAGCCGCCGCGCGCGCTCCGCGGAGCCGGCCGAGGATGGTTGCAGCCCCGGAGGACCGACCCGGCTTCACCCGCCCCGCCGGACCCGGACGGTCCGGAACCACGTTCATGTAAACCGGCAAACCGCGCGCGTGAGTCGGACTGCGGCGCGCAGATCCGCTGCTGCAGCCATGCAGGCGGCGCAAGCGCAGTACGATTTCTTCAGCGAGGACAACGCCGCGAAATGGAGAGGCCTGCTGGTCCCTGCCCTGGAGAAGGTACGCGCACATGCACGCGCACACGCACACGCTGGTCCCTGCCCTGGAGAAGGTACGCGCACATGCACACGCACACGCTGGTCCCTGCACTGGAGAAGGTACGCGCACACGCACACGCTGGTCCCTGCCCTGGAGAAGGTACGCGCACATGCACGCGCACGCGCACACGCTGGTCCCTGCCCTGGAGAAGGTACGCGCACATGCTCGCGCACACGCTGGCCCCTGCCCTGGAGAAGGTACGCGCACATGCATGCGCACACGCACACGCTGCTCCCTGCCCTGGAGAAGGTACGCGCACATGCACGCGCACACGCACACGCTGGTCCCTGCCCTGGAGAAGGTACGCGCACATGCATGCGCACACGCACACGCTGCTCCCTGCCCTGGAGAAGGTACGCGCACACGCACGCGCACACGCTGGTCCCTGCCCTGGAGAAGGTACGCGCACATGCACGCGCACACGCACACGCTGGTCCCTGCACTGGAGAAGGTGCGCGCACATGCACGCGCACACGCACACGCTGGTCCCTGCACTGGAGAAGGTACGCGCACATGCACGCGCACACGCACACGCTGCTCCCTGCCCTGGAGAAGGTACGCGCACACGCACGTGCACACGCTGGTCCCTGCACTGGAGAAGGTACGCGCACATGCACGCGCACACGCACACGCTGGTCCCTGCCCTGGAGAAGGTACGCGCACATGCACGCGCACATGCACACGCTGGTCCCTGCACTGGAGAAGGTGCGCGCACATGCACGCGCACATGCACACGCTGGCCCCTGCCCCAGAGAAGGTATGCGCACATGCACGCGCACATGCACACGCTGGTCCCTGCCCCGGAGAAGGTACACGCACATGCACGCGCACATGCGCACGCACATGCACATTCACTCACTGGTCTTGGTCCTGGAGACGGCACGCGCACATGCACGCGCACATGCACACGCTGTTCCCTGCCCCAGAGAAGGTATGCGCACATGCACGCGCACATGCACGCCTGGTCCCTGCCCCAGAGAAGGTATGCGCACATGCACGCGCACATGCACGCCTGGTCCCTGCCCCAGAGAAGGTATGCGCACATGCACGCGCACATGCACGCCTGGTCCCTGCCCCGGAGAAGGTACGCGCACATGCACGCGCACATGCACGCGCACATGCACGCGCACAAGCACGCGTACACGCAGATGCTGGCCCCTGCCCCAGAGAAAGTACGCGCACGCTCACATGCATAAGTACATGCACGCGCACATGCACGTCTGGTCCCTGCCCCGGAGAAAGTACGCGCACGCTCACATGCACGCGCACATGCACGTCTGGTCCCTGCCCCGGAGAAAGTACGCGCACGCTCACACGCACAAGTACATGCACGCGCACATGCACGTCTGGTCCCTGCCCCGGAGAAAGTACGCGCACGCTCACATGCACAAGTACATGCACGCGCACATGCACGCCTGGTCCCTGCCCCGGAGAAAGTACGCGCACGCTCACATGCACAAGTACATGCACGCGCACATGCACGCCTGGTCCCTGCCCCGGAGAAAGTACGCGCACGCTCACATGCACGCGCACATGCACGTCTGGTCCCTGCCCCCGGAGAAAGTACGCGCACGCTCACATGCACAAGTACATGCACGCGCACATGCACGTCTGGTCCCTGCCCCGGAGAAAGTACGCGCACGCTCACATGCACAAGTACATGCACGCGCACATGCACGCCTGGTCCCTGCCCTGGAGAAGGTACGCACATGCACGCGCACATGCACACATACATGCACACGCTGGTCCCTGCCCCGGAGAACGTATGCACACGCACATGCACACGCACATGCACGTCTGGTCCCTGCCCCAGAGAAGGTATGCGCACATGCACGCGCACATGCACACGCTGGCCCCTGCCCCAGAGAAGGTATGCGCACATGCACGCGCACATGCACGTCTGGTCCCTGCCCCGGAGAAAGTACGCGCACGCTCACATGCACAAGTACATGCACGTGCACATGCACGCCTGGTCCCTGCCCCGGAGAAAGTACGCGCACGCTCACATGCACAAGTACATGCACGCGCACATGCACGTCTGGTCCCTGCCCCGGAGAAAGTACGCGCACGCTCACATGCACAAGTACATGCACGCCTGGTCCCTGCCCCAGAGAAGGTATGCGCACATGCACGCGCACATGCACGTCTGGTCCCTGCCCCGGAGAAAGTACGCGCACGCTCACATGCACAAGTACATGCACGCGCACATGCACGTCTGGTCCCTGCCCCGGAGAAAGTACGCGCACGCTCACATGCACGCGTACATGCACGCGTACGCGCACATGCTGGTCCTGGAACACCAGCTGGTCCTGAGCTCCTGATCCTGATTCAAATCTTAAGGGAACAGTGTGTACGCATTACTGACATCTAGTGGCAAAGATGGGTACAGCAATAACGGCATCTACCAAGCACTGTTGTGAATGTACGGTGGCTGCTAGTGGCCAAAAATGCCCCGGACGTAAAGATGTGTTCATCTGTGTGGATCCAGTGGTCTCAGGTGTGCCTACAGTAGGACTGTACTGCAGGTAACGTCCCCCAGTCTGTGATGGTATCATTGATCCCAATCAGGGCTCCAACTCCCATGAAACAAAGCTGCTACTGTGCTTTTAAACTTCTGAGGGTTCTCACGTCACACTTCAGTCTCCATTTAGGGACATTGTAGTAAAAATGGTGGCCTCCATGTATGTGGACCCCCGCAAGTAGATATAAATGGCTCATGTTAAGGAAATGTAAAACAGCTATTCTAATGAAACAGTTACACATCAGTCACAGCATAGTTATGAATTATGCATCACATTTCTCTGTCATTGGCCTTTGATTTAGTTACACACTGCACCTTTAAAGGTCTAGATGCTGACTGGGATTAAAGGTTCTAGATGCTGACTGGGATTAAAGGTTCTAGATGCTGACTGGGATTAAAGGTTCTGATGCTGACTGGGATTAAAGGTTCTAGATGCTGACTGGGATTAAAGGTTCTAGATGCTGACTGGGATTAAAGGTTCCAGATGCTGACTGGGATTAAAGGTTCTGATGCTGACTGGGATTAAAGGTTCTAGATGGTGACTGGAATTATAGGTTCTAGATAGTGACTGGGATTAAAGGTTCTAGATGGTGACTGGAATTATAGGTTCTAGATGGTGACTGGGATTAAATGTCTTGATGGTGACTGGGATTAAATGTCTTGATAGTGACTGGGATTAAATGGTATTAGATGCTGACTGGGATTAAAAGTTCTAGATGCTGACTGGGATTAAAGGTTCTAGATGGTGACTGGAATTATAGGTTCTAGATGGTGACTGGGATTAAAGGTTCTAGATGGTGACTGGAATTATAGGTTCTAGATGGTGACTGGGATTAAATGTCTTGATGGTGACTGGGATTAAATGTCTTGATGGTGACTGGGATTAAATGGTATTAGATGCTGACTGGGATTAAAGGTTCTAGATGCTGACTGTGATTAAAGGTTCTAGATGGTGACTGGAATTATAGGTTGAATATGGAACATTTTTATTAAAAGCTGTATTTTTTAAAAAATAGTACCACCACAGGTCGTTTGGGGGTGTACAGAATGAAAGTACAACATTTCCCAGAAAAATTATATTTAGCCTAAAAATAATTATAAAATAAATTTTGACGGGTTCGATAATGGCATTTTATTTACGTCTATAAGCCAATACACGCCGCCATTGCAGGTTGCCAAATACGATCTCTGTGTGGAAACAATATTTTGGTCACAGTCAGGCTTGTACAGGGGAAAACCGTGGAGACAACCAGTGAAGCAGCTGCTTCATAACCTGCAGATGTTGTTATCTGTTTCTGAGGAGGAGTGACCTGAGAAGAGCAAAACCTGGAGTAAATTTAGGTGAAGACTTCACTAAATGGACCCACATAAACGTTTTCCACGGAGTCAAAACACTGAAATGGCGACTTTCCTCCTGGATCGGTAAGCTAGCTTGTTTGCTAACATGGCTAACGTTAGCTGTCGGTTATAAACTCCTCTGCGTTACTTGTTGGACATGCTGCAGACTGTTGGACGTGCTGCAGACTGTTGGACATGCTGCAGGCTGTTGGACATGCTGCAGACTGTTGGACATGCTGCAGACTGTTGGTCACTTGCGTATCGGCAGATTCTGGCATCCCAGCGGCTGGAGTTGTTTTTCTGCCGTTGCAACTACAACCTAGACACACGTGATTTCGCTGTTCTGTCCGTATTCCATATTCAACCTTTAAAGGTTCTAGATGGTGACTGGGATTAAAGGTTCTGATGCTGACTGGGATTAAAGGTTCTAGATGGTGACTGGTATTAAAGGTTCAGGATGCTGACTGGGACTAAAGGTTTTAGATGGTGACTGGGATTAAAGGTTCTGATGCTGACTGGGATTAAAGGTTCTAGATGGTGACTGGGATTAAAGGTTCTAGACGCTTCCTGGGATTAAAGGTCTTGATGGTGACTGGGATTAAAGGTTCTAGATGCTGACTGGGATTAAAGTCCTGATGCTGACTGGGATTAAAGGTTCTAGATGCTGACTGGGATTAAAGTCCTGATGCTGACTGGGATTAAAGGTTCTAGATGCTGACTGGGATTAAAGTCCTGATGCTGACTGGGATTAAAGGTTCTAGACGCTTCCTGGGATTAAAGGTCTTGATGGTGACTGGGATTAAAGTCTTGATGCTGACTGGGATTAAAGGTTCTAGATGCTGACTGGGATTAAAGTCTTGATGCTGACTGGGATTAAAGGTTCTAGACGCTTCCTGGGATTAAAGGTCTTGATGGTGACTGGGATTAAAGGTTCTAGATGCTGACTGGGATTAAAGGTTTTAGATGGTGACTGGGATTAAAGGTTCTAGATGCTGACTGGGATAAAAGGTTCTGGATGCTGACTGGGATTAAAGGTTCTAGATGGTGACTGGGATTAAAGGTTCTGATGCTGACTGGGATTAAAGGTTCTGAGGCTGACTGGGATTAAAGGTTCTAGATGGTGACTGGGATTAAAGGTTCTGATGGTGACTGGGATCAAAGGTTCTAGATGCTGACTGGGATTAAAGGTTCTAGATGCTGACTGGGATTAAAGGTTTTAGATGGTGACTGGGATTAAAGGTTCTAGATGGTGACTGGGATTAAAGGTTCTGGATGCTGACTGGGATTAAAGGTGCTAGATGGTGACTGGGATTAAAGGTTCTGATGGTGACTGGGATCAAAGGTTCTAGATGCTGACTGGGATTAAAGGTTCTAGATGCTGACTGGGATTAAAGGTTTTAGATGGTGACTGGGATTAAAGGTTCTAGATGGTGACTGGGATTAAAGGTTCTGGATGCTGACTGGGATTAAAGGTTCTAGATGGTGACTGGGATTAAAGGTTCTGATGCTGACTGGGATTAAAGGTTCTAGATGGTGACTGGTATTAAAGGTTCTGGATGCTGACTGGGATTAAAGGTTCTGATGCTGACTGGGATTAAAGGTTCTAGATGCTGACTGGGATTAAAGGTTCTGATGCTTACTGGAATTAAAGGTTCTGATGCTGACTGGGATTAAAGGTTCTAGATGCTGACTTGGATAAAAGGTTCTGGATGCTGACTGGGATTAAAGGTTCTAGATGGTGACTGGGATTAAAGGTTCTGATGCTTACTGGGATTAAAGGTTCTAGATGGTGACTGGGATTAAAGGTTCTGGATGCTGACTGGGATCAAAGGTTCTAGATGGTGACTGGGATTAAGGATTGTGATGCTGACTGGGATTAAAGGTTCTGGATGCTGACTGGGATTAAAGGTTTTAGATGGTGACTGGGATTAAAGGTTCTAGATGGTGACTGGGATTAAAGGTTCTGGATGCTGACTGGGATTAAAGGTTCTAGATGGTGACTGGGATTAAAGGTTCTGATGGTGACTGGGATCAAAGGTTCTAGATGCTGACTGGGATTAAAGGTTCTAGATGCTGACTGGGATTAAAGGTTTTAGATGGTGACTGGGATTAAAGGTTCTAGATGGTGACTGGGATTAAAGGTTCTGGATGCTGACTGGGATTAAAGGTTCTAGATGGTGACTGGGATTAAAGGTTCTAGATGCTGACTGGGATTAAAGGTTCTAGATGGTGACTGGTATTAAAGGTTCTGGATGCTGACTGGGATTAAAGGTTCTGATGCTGACTGGGATTAAAGGTTCTAGATGCTGACTGGGATTAAAGGTTCTAGATGGTGACTGGTATTAAAGGTTCTGGATGCTGACTGGGATTAAAGGTTCTAGATGCTGACTGGGATTAAAGGTTCTAGATGGTGACTGAGATTAAAGGTTGTAGATGCTGACTGGGATTAAAGGTTCTGATGCTGACAGGGATTAAAGGTTCTAGATGCTGACTGGGATTAAAGGTTCTACATGCTGACTGGAATTAAAGGTTCTAGATGCTGACTGGGATTAAAGGTTCTGATGCTGACTGGGATTAAAGGTTCTGATGCTGACTGGAATAAAAGGTTCTAGATGCTGACTGGGATTAAAGGTTCTGATGCTGACTGGAATTAAAGGTTCTGATGCTGACTGGGATTAAAGGTTCTGATGCTGACTGGGATTAAAGGTTCTAGATGCTGACTGGGATTAAAGGTTCTGATGCTGACTGGGATTAAAGGTTCTAGATGCTGACTGGGATTAAAGGTTCTAGATGGTGACTGGTATTAAAGGTTCTGGATGCTGACTGGGATTAAAGGTTCTAGATGCTGACTGGGATTAAAGGTTCTAGATGGTGACTGAGATTAAAGGTTCTGATGCTGACTGGAATTAAAGGTTCTGATGCTGACTGGGATTAAAGGTTCTGATGCTGACTGGGATTAAAGGTTCTAGATGCTGACTGGGATTAAAGGTTCTGATGCTGACTGGGATTAAAGGTTCTGATGCTGACTGGGATTAAAGGTTCTGATGCTGACTGGGATTAAAGGTTCTAGATGCTGACTGGGATTAAAGGTTCTGATGCTGACTGGGATTAAAGGTTCTAGATGCTGACTGGGATTAAAGGTTCAAGATGCTGACTGGGATTAAAGGTTCTAGATGCTGACTGGGATTAAAGGTTCTGGATGCTGACTGGGATGAAATGTTATTAGATGGTGACAGGGAATGAAAGGTTCTGATGCCGACTGGGATGAAAGGTTCTGGATGCTGACTGGGAGTAAAGGTTCTAGATTGTGACTGGGATTAAAGTTCCTGATGGTGACTGGGATTAAAGGTTCTAGATATTGACTGGGATTAAATGTTATCAGATGGTGACAGGGAATGTAAGGTTCTGATGCTTACTGGGATTAAAGGTTCTGGATGCCGACTGGGAGTAAAGGTTCTAGATGGTGACTGGGATTAAATGTCTTGATGGTGACTGGGATTAAATGGTATTAGATGGTGACAGGGATTAAAGGTTGTGATGCTGACTGGGATTAAAGGTTCTGGATGCTGACTGGGATTAAAGGTTCTAGAAGGTGACTGGGATTAAAGGTTATATATGGTGACTGGGATTAAATGTCTTGATGGTGACTGGGATTTAATGGCATTAGATGGTGACTGGGATTAAAGGTTGTGACGCTGACTGGGATTAAAGGTCCTGATGGACACTGAAATTACAGGTTCTAGATGTGACTGGGACTAAAGTTTCTGGATGCAGACTGGTATTAAAGGTTCTTGATGCCGACTGGGATTAAAGGTTCTGATGCTGACCGGTATTAAAGGTTCTAGATGGTGACTGGGATTAAAGGTTCTGATGCTGACTGGGATTAAAGGTTCTGATGCTGACTGGGATTAAAGGTTCAAGATGCTGACTGGGATTAATGGCTCTAGATGCTGACTGGGATTAAAGGTTCTGATGCTGACTGGGACTAAAGGTTCTAGATGGTGACTGGGATTAAAGGTTCTAGATGGTGACTGGGATTAAAGGTTCTAGATGGTGACTGGTATTAAAGGTTCTGGATGCTGACTGGGATTAAAGGTTCTAGATGCTGACTGGGATTAAAGGTTCTAGATGGTGACTGAGATTAAAGGTTCTAGATGCTGACTGGAATTAAAGGTTCTACATGCTGACTGGAATTAAAGGTTCTAGATGCTGACTGGGATTAAAGGTTCTGATGCTGACAGGGATTAAAGGTTCTAGATGCTGACTGGGATTAAAGGTTCTACATGCTGACTGGGATTAAAGGTTCTAGATGCTGACTGGGATTAAAGGTTCTACTGCTGACTGGGATTAAAGGTTCTGATGCTGACTGGAATAAAAGGTTCTAGATGCTGACTGGGATTAAAGGTTCTGATGCTGACTGGAATTAAAGGTTCTGATGCTGACTGGGATTAAAGGTTCTGATGCTGACTGGGATTAAAGGTTCTAGATGCTGACTGGGACTAAAGGTTCTGATGCTGACTGGGATGAAAGGTTCTGATGCTGACTGGGATTAAAGGTTCTAGATATTGACTGGGATTAAATGTTATCAGATGGTGACAGGGAATGTAAGGTTCTGATGCTTACTGGGATTAAAGGTTCTGGATGCCGACTGGGAGTAAAGGTTCTAGATGGTGACTGGGATTAAATGTCTTGATGGTGACTGGGATTAAATGGTATTAGATGGTGACAGGGATTAAAGGTTGTGATGCTGACTGGGATTAAAGGTTCTGGATGCTGACTGGGATTAAAGGTTCTAGAAGGTGACTGGGATTAAAGGTTATATATGGTGACTGGGATTAAATGTCTTGATGGTGACTGGGATTTAATGGCATTAGATGGTGACTGGTATTAAAGGTTCTTGATGCTGACTGGGATTAAAGGTTCTGATGCTGACCGGTATTAAAGGTTCTAGATGGTGACTGGGATTAAAGGTTCTGATGCTGACTGGGATTAAAGGTTCTGATGCTGACTGGGATTAAAGGTTCAAGATGCTGACTGGGATTAATGGCTCTAGATGCTGACTGGGATTAAAGGTTCTGATGCTGACTGGGACTAAAGGTTCTAGATGGTGACTGGGATTAAAGGTTCTAGATGGTGACTGGGATTAAAGGTTCTAGATGGTGACTGGTATTAAAGGTTCTGGATGCTGACTGGGATTAAATGTTCTAGATGTTAACTGGGATTAAAGGTTCTAGATGGTGACTGAGATTAAAGGTTCTAGATGCTGACTGGGATTAAAGGTTCTACATGCTGACTGGAATTAAAGGTTCTAGATGCTGACTGGGATTAAAGGTTCTGATGCTGACAGGGATTAAAGGTTCTAGATATTGACTGGGATTAAAGGTTCTGATAATGACTGGGATTAAAGGTTCTAGATGCTGACTGGGATTAAAGGTTCTGCTGCTGACTGGGATTAAAGGTTCTGATGCTGACTGGAATAAAAGGTTCTAGATGCTGACTGGGATTAAAGGTTCTGATGCTGACTGGGATTAAAGGTTCTGATGCTGACTGGGATTAAAGGTTCTGATGCTGACTGGGATTAAAGGTTCTAGATGCTGACTGGGACTAAAGGTTCTGATGCTGACTGGGATGAAAGGTTCTGATGCTGACTGGGATTAAAGGTTCTGATGCTGACTGGGATTAAAGGTTCTGATGCTGACTGGGATTAAAGGTTCTGATGCTGACTGGGATTAAAGGTTCTAGATGCTGACTGGGATTAAAGGTTCTGATGCTGACTGGGATTAAAGGTTCTAGATGCTGACTGGGATTAAAGGTTCTAGATGCTGACTGGGATTAAAGGTTCTAGATGCTGACTGGGATTAAATGTTCTGATGCTGACTGGGATTAAAGGTTCTGGATGCTGACTGGGATGAAATGTTATTAGATGGTGACAGGGAATGAAAGGTTCTGATGCCGACTGGGATGAAAGGTTCTGGATGCTGACTGGGAGTAAAGGTTCTAGATTGTGACTGGGATTAAAGTTCCTGATGGTGACTGGGATTAAAGGTTCTAGATATTGACTGGGATTAAATGTTATCAGATGGTGACAGGGAATGTAAGGTTCTGATGCTTACTGGGATTAAAGGTTCTGGATGCCGACTGGGAGTAAAGGTTCTAGATGGTGACTGGGATTAAATGTCTTGATGGTGACTGGGATTAAATGGTATTAGATGGTGACAGGGATTAAAGGTTGTGATGCTGACTGGGATTAAAGGTTCTGGATGCTGACTGGGATTAAAGGTTCTAGAAGGTGACTGGGATTAAAGGTTATATATGGTGACTGGGATTAAATGTCTTGATGGTGACAGGGATTTAATGGCATTAGATGGTGACTGGGATTAAAGGTTGTGACGCTGACTGGGATTAAAGGTCCTGATGGACACTGAAATTACAGGTTCTAGATGTGACTGGGACTAAAGTTTCTGGATGCAGACTGGTATTAAAGGTTCTTGATGCTGACTGGGATTAAAGGTTCTGATGCTGACTGGGATTAAAGGTTCTGATGCTGACTGGGATTAAAGGTTCAAGATGCTGACTGGGATTAATGGCTCTAGATGCTGACTGGGATTAAAGGTTCTGATGCTGACTGGGATTAAAGGTTTTAGATGGTGACTGGGATTAAAGGTTCTAGATGCTGACTGGGATTAATGGCTCTAGATGCTGACTGGGATTAAAGGTTCTGATGCTGACTGGGACTAAAGGTTCTAGATGGTGACTGGTTTTAAAGGTTCAGGATGCTGACTGGGATTAAAGGTTCTAGATGGTAACTGGGATTAAAGGTTCTGATGCTGACTGGGATTAAAGGTTCTAGATGGTGACTGGTATTAAAGGTTCTGGATGCTGACTGGGATTAAAGGTTCTAGATGGTGACTGGGATTAAAAGTTCTGATGCTGACTGGGATTAAAGGTTCTAGATGCTGACTGGGATTAAAGGTTCTAGATGCTGACTGGGATTAAAGGTTCTGATGCTGACTGGAATTAAAGGTTCTGATGCTGACTGGGATTAAAGGTTCTGATGCTGACTGGGATTAAAGGTTCTAGATGCTGACTGGGACTAAAGGTTCTGATGCTGACTGGGATGAAAGGTTCTGATGCTGACTGGGATTAAAGGTTCTGATGCTGACTGGGATTAAAGGTTCTGATGCTGACTGGGATTAAAGGTTCTGATGCTGACTGGGATTAAAGGTTCTAGATGCTGACTGGGATTAAAGGTTCTGATGCTGACTGGGATTAAAGGTTCTAGATGTTGACTGGGATTAAAGGTTCTAGATGCTGACTGGGATTAAAGGTTCTAGATGCTGACTGGGATTAAATGTTCTGATGCTGACTGGGATTAAAGGTTCTGGATGCTGACTGGGATGAAATGTTATTAGATGGTGACAGGGAATGAAAGGTTCTGATGCCGACTGGGATGAAAGGTTCTGGATGCTGACTGGGAGTAAAGGTTCTAGATTGTGACTGGGATTAAAGTTCCTGATGGTGACTGGGATTAAAGGTTCTAGATATTGACTGGGATTAAATGTTATCAGATGGTGACAGGGAATGTAAGGTTCTGATGCTTACTGGGATTAAAGGTTCTGGATGCCGACTGGGAGTAAAGGTTCTAGATGGTGACTGGGATTAAATGTCTTGATGGTGACTGGGATTAAATGGTATTAGATGGTGACAGGGATTAAAGGTTGTGATGCTGACTGGGATTAAAGGTTCTGGATGCTGACTGGGATTAAAGGTTCTAGAAGGTGACTGGGATTAAAGGTTATATATGGTGACTGGGATTAAATGTCTTGATGGTGACTGGGATTTAATGGCATTAGATGGTGACTGGGATTAAAGGTTGTGACGCTGACTGGGATTAAAGGTCCTGATGGACACTGAAATTACAGGTTCTAGATGTGACTGGGACTAAAGTTTCTGGATGCAGACTGGTATTAAAGGTTCTGATGATGACTGGGATTAAATGTTCTGATGCTGACTGGGATTAAAGGTTCTGATGCTGACTGGGATTAAAGGTTCAAGATGCTGACTGGGATTAATGGCTCTAGATGCTGACTGGGATTAAAGGTTCTGATGCTGACTGGGATTAAAGGTTTTAGATGGTGACTGGGATTAAAGGTTCTGATGCTGACTGGGATTAATGGCTCTAGATGCTGACTGGGATTAAAGGTTCTGATGCTGACTGGGACTAAAGGTTCTAGATGGTGACTGGCTTTAAAGGTTCAGGATGCTGACTGGGATTAAAGGTTCTGATGCTGACTGGGATTAAAGGTTCTGATGCTGACTGGGATTAAAGGTTCTAGATGGTGACTGGTATTAAAGGTTCTGGATGCTGACTGGGATTAAAGGTTCTAGATGGTGACTGGGATTAAAAGTTCTGATGCTGACTGGGATTAAAGGTTCTAGATGCTGACTGGGATTAAAGGTTCTGATGCTGACTGGGATTAAAGGTTCTAGATGCTGACTGGGATTAAAGGTTCTGATGCTGACTGGGATTAAAGGTTCTGATGCTGACTGGGATTAAAGGTTCTAGATGCTGACTGGGATTAAAGGTTCTGATGCTGACTGGAATTAAAGGTTCTGATGATGACTGGGATTAAAGGTTCTGATGCTGACTGGGATTAAAGGTTCTAGATGCTGACTGGGACTAAAGGTTCTAGATGCTGACTGGGATTAAAGGTTCAAGATGCTGACTGGGATTAAAGGTTCTGATGCTGACTGGGATTAAAGGTTCTAGATTGTGACTGGGATTAAAGTTCCTGATGGCGACTGGGATTAAAGGTTCTAGATATTGACTGGGATTAAATGTTATCAGATGGTGACAGGGAATGTAAGGTTCTGATGCTTACTGGGATTAAAGGTTCTGGATGCCGACTGGGAGTAAAGGTTCTAGATGGTGACTGGGATTAAATGTCTTGATGGTGACTGGGATTAAATGGTATTAGATGGTGACAGGGATTAAAGGTTGTGATGCTGACTGGGATTAAAGGTTCTGGATGCTGACTGGGATTAAAGGTTCTAGAAGGTGACTGGGATTAAAAGATATATATGGTGACTGGGATTTAATGGCATTAGATGGTGACCGGGATTAAAGGTTCTGATGCTGACTGTGATTAAAGGTTCTGATGCTGACTGGGATTAAAGGTTCTGATGCTGACTGGGATTAAAGGTTCTAGATGCTGACTGGGATTAATGGCTCTAGATGCTGACTGGGATTAAAGGTTCTGATGCTGACTGGGATAAAAGGTTTTAGATGGTGACTGGGATTAAAGGTTCTGGATGCTGACTGGGATTAAAGATTCTAGATGGTGACTGGGATTAAAGGTTCTGATGCTGACTGGGAGTAAAGGTTCTAGATGGTGACTGGTTTTAAAGGTTCAGGATGCTGACTGGGATTAAAGGTTCTAGATGGTGACTGGGATTAAAGGTTCTGATGCTGACTGGGATTAAAGGTTCTAGATGCTGACTGGGATTAAAGGTTCTAGATGGTGACTGGTATTAAAGGTTCTGGATGCTGACTGGGATTAAAGATTCTGGATGATGACTGGGATTAAAGGTTCTAGATGGTGACTGGGATTAAAGGTTCTGATGGTGACTGGGATTAAAGGTCCTGATGGTGACTGGGATGAAAGGTTCTAGATGTTTACTGGGATTAAAGGTTCTGATTGCTGACTGTGTTTAAAGGTTCTGATGCTGACTGGGATTAAAGGTTCTAGATGCTGACTGGGATTAATGGCTCTAGATGCTGACTGGGATTAAATGATTTAGATGGTGACTGGGATTAAAGGTTCTGATGCTGACTGGGATTAAAGGTTTTAGATGGTGACTGGGATTAAAGGTTCTAGATGGTGACTGGGATTAAAGGTTCTAGATGCTTACTGGGATTAAAGGTTTTAGATGGTGACTGGGATTAAAGGTTCTAGATGCTTACTGGGATTAAAGGTTTTAGATGGTGACTGGGATTAAAGGTTCTAGATGGTGACTGGGATTAAAGGTTCTGATGGTGACTGGGATTAAAGGTTCTAGATGCTTACTGGGATTAAATGTTCTGATGCTTACTGGGATTAAAGGTTCTAGATCCTGACTGGGATTAAAGCTTCCAGATGCTGACTGGGATTAAAGGAGTAGTTCACCCACAGAATGATGTAACTTTATCTTCCACCCCCCTCATAGTGAGAAAGACTCTGGAGCACTTTTTTAATATCTCAAATGCAGCCGGCGATCAGGAAGGCTTCTCGTTTCCCCCCAACTTTCATATAATGGAGTTGGATCGAGCCCGAGCCAACAAGGTCCTTAGAAGTCCACAAAAACTTGTTAATATTCCTCCATACTGCTCGTCCAATGTAATCCAAGTGTCCTGAGTGGGTAGCGTCCATAATTTACTCGAAACAACGTCATTGACTATTTTTAGAGCCTAAAAAGAAGAATATATTACTCCACGGAGCACCCACCTGCGCATCCACGAAACTACGGAAGCCTCGGTGTTCAGAGCCAACGCTGCCGATAATACAAGCGTAGAAGAAGAAATTCACTGTTTACATTGTGCTAAGAGCAACAGAGCTGCAGACAAACCGGGACAAACACAAGAGGGGTTGATGTTGATTTAAAACAAATAATGAAAGAAAAAGAGAATGCGCGATCTCGTCTGCCGCGCCTTCCGTAGTTTCATGAACGCGCATCGGCGTGCGCGCAAGAGATGCGATGTACTTTTATTTGGGCTCTAAAAATATACTAAAGTTTTGAGTAAAGTAGTTTTGAGTAAATTCTGGACGCTACCCACTCAGGACACTTGGATTACATTGGACGAGCAGTATGGAGGAATATTAACAAGTTTTTGTGGACTTCTAAGGACCTTGTTGGCTCGGACTTAATCGAACTCCATTATATGAAAGTTGGGGGGAAACGAGAAGCCTTCCTGATCGCCGGCTGCATTTGAAATATTAAAAAAGTGTTTCAGAGTCTTGCTCACCATGAGTGGGGGTGGAAGATAAAGTTACATCATTCTGTGGGTGGAATGTTCCTTTAAAGGTCTTGATGGTGACTGGGATTAAAGGTTCTAGATGGTGACTGGGGATTAAAGGTTCTAGACGCTTCCTGGGATTAAAGGTCTTGATGGTGACTGGGATTAAAGGTTCTAGATGCTGACTGGGATTAAAGTCTTGATGCTGACTGGGATTAAAGGTTCTAGACGCTTCCTGGGATTAAAGGTCTTGATGGTGACTGGGATTAAAGGTTCTAGATGCTGACTGGGATTAAAGTCCTGATGCTGACTGGGATTAAAGGTTCTAGATGGCGACAGGGAACAGAAAAAAGGCAGGAAGGAAAGGAGGCTCATTTTCAGCCCTTTATCAGATGGACAACATGTAACATTATTAATATCCCCATTATAGGGGATTATCACGCTTACCGGAAGTTCCCGGTATTTGGACACTTCCTCTTCCGGGCCATGTTAACGACAGCCGTTCCTGCTCTGTTATACTGTTTAAATCGGATAAACTCCAAACATACTTAAGTTTTCATTCCAGACTGAAGTGATACTGGATCAAAAGCTGGATCAAAGCGATCGATTCGCCGCGGTGAAGGACCGAACTTTATAATAAAACACACGTTTGTTTGTCGCCGGTGGGGCACAACACCGGCACTTCACAGCATGCTAGCATTAGCCAGCTAGCGTTTACTGACGTGCTTAACATTGTGCGTCTTAAAACACACAAACATCTGAAAATCGAGTCTGTACCCCCCCGTTTCCAGTGGAACAACTGGGGACTGCCAAGAAAGGAGACGCTTTCAGATGCTTGTGTGTTTTCAGACGCACAAAGTTAGGCACGTTATCGAGCTGGCTAATGCTAACCTGCTAACACGACTGCGCAGTCTGCCGGCCACAAACAAACGTGTGTCGTTTTATTATAAAGTTCGGTCCTTCACCGTGGCGAATCGGTTGTTTTGATCCACTTCTTCCTTAGCATCACTTCAGTCTGGAATGAAAACTTGGCATTGGCGTTTATCCGATTAACAAAGTTTAACAGAGTAGTAGCTGACGGACTACTGTTAGCAGGTTAGCATTAGCCAGCTTGATGACGTGCCTAACTTTGTGCGGCTGAAAACACACAAGCATCTGAAAGCGTCTCCTTTCTTGGCAGTCCCCAGTTGTTCCACTGGAAACGGGGGGGGTACAGACCCGATTTTCAGATATTTGTGTGTTTTAAGACGCACAAAGTTAAGCACGTCAGTAACCGCTAGCTGGCTAATGCTAGCATGCTGTAAAGTGCCGGTGTTGTGCCCCACCGGCGACAAACAAACGTGTGTTTTATTATAAAGTTCGGCCCTTCACCGGGGCGAATCGATCGCTTTGATCCAGCTTTTGATCCAGTATCACTTCAGTCTGGAATGAAAACTTAAGTATGTTTGGAGTTTATCCGATTTAAACAGTATAACAGAGCAGGAACGGCTGTCGTTAACATGGCCCGGAAGAGGAAGTGTCCAAATCCGGGAACTTCCGGTAAGCGTGATAATCCCCTATTGCGAGAGATCAGGATCAACCCACAATCAGGACCAGAGCAGAACCAGATCTTTCATTGCGGCTCGTGTCAGACTGGGTCGCCTCCAATATTCTGTCAGTCGTCGTTCTGATTGATCATGCATTGATCCGTGTCGTCTTAGGTGCTGAACCAGGTGCATCCCAACCTGAATTCCCACCAGGAGGCGCTGCAGTACATCGAGGAGCTGATCCTGAACCTACTGAGCATGCTCTGTCAAGCTCAGCCGCGCACGGTGCAGGACGTGGAGGTGAACGCACACACCTGCACATGCTGCCATAACCATGGCGGGTAAAGGGTCACATGACCCGTTTCAACACACCCGAAGGACCAGTCACAGGTGACCCTGATGATGACGTCACTGCTGTTTCTGCTTCCCGTTTCCAGCTGATGGAGGCTGCAGTCAGAAAACGAGGTGCTGTTAGGAAAAGCCAGCAGATGGTGCTGGTTTTTCTCTCTGTCCCCGCCCCCACATCAGCCCCGCCCCACATATGCCCCACCCACATATGCCCTGTCCCCACATATACCCCACCCACATCAGCCCTGTCCCCACATATACCCCACCCACATCAGCCCCGCCCCACATATACCCCACCCGCATAAGCCCTGTCCCCACATATACCCCACCCGCATAAGCCCTGTCCCCACATATACCCCACCCACATCAGCCCTGTCCCCACATATACCCCACCCGCATAAGCCCTGTCCCCACATATACCCCACCCACATCAGCCCTGTCCCCACATATACCCCACCCACATCAGCCCCACCCCACATATACCCCACTCACATCAGCCCCACCCCACATATACCCCACCCGCATCAGCCCTGTCCCCACATATACCCCACCCACATCAGCCCTGTCCCCACATATACCCCACCCACATCAGCCCCGCCCCACATATACCCCACCCGCATCAGCCCTGTCCCCACATATACCCCACCCACATCAGCCCTGTCCCCACATATACCCCACCCACATATGCCCTGTCCCCATATATACCCCACCCACATCAGCCCCGCCCCACATATGCCCCACCCACATATGCCCTGTCCCCACATATACCCCACCCACATCAGCCCTGTCCCCACATATACCCCACCCACATCAGCCCCGCCCCACATATGCCCCACCCACATATGCCCTGTCCCCACATATACCCCACCCACATCAGCCCCGCCCCACATATACCCCACCCGCATAAGCCCTGTCCCCACATATACCCCACCCACATCAGC
Source organism: Atherinomorus stipes (assembly GCA_023101725.1). Classification (NCBI taxonomy): domain Eukaryota; kingdom Metazoa; phylum Chordata; class Actinopteri; order Atheriniformes; family Atherinidae; genus Atherinomorus; species Atherinomorus stipes. Next base: position 284,404 of record JALJCO010003300.1, on the reverse strand, counting down.
CCTGTCCCCACATATACCCCACCCGCATAAGCCCTGTCCCCACATATACCCCACCCGCATAAGCCCTGTCCCCACATATACCCCACCCACATCATCCCTGTCCCCACATATACCCCCACCCACATCAGCCCCACCCCACATATACCCCACCCGCATAAGCCCTGTCCCCACATATACCCCACCCGCATAAGCCCTGTCCCCACATATACCCCACCCACATCAGCCCCGCCCCACATATACCCCCACCCGCATAAGCCCTGTCCCCACATATACCCCACCCACATCAGCCCCGCCCCACATATACCCCACCCGCATAAGCCCTGTCCCCACATATACCCCACCCGCATAAGCCCTGTCCCCACATATACCGCACCCACATATGACTTTTCCCCACATATACCCCACCCACATCAGCCCCGCCCCACATATACCCCACCCGCATAAGCCCTGTCCCCACATATACCGCACCCACATATGACTTGTCCCAACATATACCCCACCCACATCAGCCCTGTCCCCAAATATACACCACCCACATTAGCCCTGTCCCCACATATACCCCACCCGCATCAGCCCCGCCCCACATATACCGCACCCGCATAAGCCCTGTCCCCACATATACCCCACCCGCATAAGCCCTGTCCCCACATATACCCCACCCACATTAGCCCTGTCCCCACATATACCCCATCCACATCAGCCCCGCCCCACATATACCGCACCCACATATGACTTGTCCCCACATATACCCCACCCACATCAGCCCTGTCCCCACATATACCCCACCCACATTAGCCCTGTCCCCACATATACCCCACCCGCATCAGCCCTGTCCCCACATATACCCCACCCGCATAAGCCCTGTCCCCACACATACACCACCCACATTAGCCCTGTCCCCACATATACCCCACCCACATAAGCCCTGTCCCCACATATACCCCACCCACATCAGCCCCGCCCCACATATACCCCACCCGCATAAGCCCTGTCCCCACATATACCCCACCCGCATAAGCCCTGTCCCCACATATACCCCACCCGCATAAGCCCCGCCCCCACATATACACCACCCGCATAAGCCCTGTCCCCACATATACACCACCCACATAAGCCCTGTCACCCACATAAGCCCTGTCCCCACATATACCCCACCCGCATTAGCCCTGTCCCCACATATACCCCACCCACATCTGCCCCGCCCCACATATACCCCACCCACATCTGCCCCGCCCCACATATACCCCACCCACATAAGCCCTGTCCCCACATATACCCCACCCGCATAAGCCCTGTCCCAAAATATACCCCACCCGCATAAGCCCTGTCCCCACATATACCCCACCCACATCAGCGCCGCCCCACATATACCCCACCCACATTAGCCCTGTCCCCACATATACCCCACCCGCATAAGCCCTGTCCCCACATATACCCCACCCACATTAGCCCTGTCCCCACATATACCCCACCCGCATAAGCCCTGTCCCCACATATACCCCACCCACATATGACTTGTCCCCACATATACCCCATCCACATCAGCCCCGCCCCGCATATACCCCACCCACATAAGCCCTGTCCCCACATATACCCCACCCGCATAAGCCCTGTCCCCACATATACCCCATCCGCATAAGCCCTGTCCCCACATATACCCCACCCACATCAGCGCCGCCCCACATATACCCCACCCACATTAGCCCTGTCCCCACATATACCCGACCCACATCAGCGCCGCCCCACATATACCCCACCCACATTAGCCCTGTCCCCACATATACCCCACCCACATAAGCCCTGTCCCCACATATACCTCACCCACATTAGCCCTGTCCCCACATATACCCCACCCACATCAGCCCCGCCCCACATATACCGCACTCACATATGACTTGTCCCCACATATACCCCACCCGCATAAGCCCTGTCCCCACATATACCCCACCCGCATAAGCCCTGTCCCCACATATACCCCACCCACATATGACTTGTCCCCACATATACCCCACCCACATCAGCCCCGCCCCACATATACCCCACCCACATTAGCCCTGTCCCCACATATACCCCACCCGCATTAGCCCTGTCCCCACATATACCCCACCCGCATAAGCCCTGTCCCCACATATACCCCACCCGCATAAGCCCTGTCCCCACATATACCCCACCTGCATAAGCCCTGTCCCCACATATACCCCACCAGCATTAGCACTGTCCCCTGATATACCCCACCCACATTAGCCCTGTCCCCACATATACCCCACCAGCATTAGCACTGTCCCCTGATATACCCCTCCCACATAAGCCCTGTCCCCACATATACCCCACCCACATAAGACCTGTCCCCACATATACCCCACCTGCATAAGCCCTGTCCCCACGCACAGGTTCTACCCCAAAAATTTGAATATCCTGAAAAAGTTCAATTATTTCCATAATGCAACGTAGAAGGTGCAGTTCATATATTGTATAGATAAATAATATGCAGATCAATATATTTGCAGCTTTTATTTGTTTGGATGTTGCTGATTAGAAGTTGCAGCTTTAGAAAACCTCAAATTCTAAAACTAAAAATTAGAATATTGCATGAAATCATTTTAAAAAAGACTGTAAATCCAAAAAATATGTGTTCTCCTGCAGTAAAATCTTGCATGTGTACTTTGTACTTGGTTTGGTCCTTTTGCATGAATGACTCATTAAATCGGGCATGGCATGGATGCTAGCAGCTTTAACCCGGCGTGGCACGGATGCTAGCAGCTCTAACCCGGCGTGGCATGGATGCTAGCAGCTTTAACCCGGCGTGGTATGGATGCTAGCAGCTCTAACCCGGCGTGGCACGGATGCTAGCAGTTTTAACCCGGCGTGGCACGGATGCTAGCAGCTTCAACCCTGTGTGGCATGGACGCTAGCAGCTTTAACCTGGCGTGGCATGGATGCTAGCAGCTTTAATCCGGCGTGGCATGGATGCTAGCAGCTTTAACCCGGCGTGGCATGGATGCTAGCAGCTTTAACCCGGCGTGGCATGGATGCTAGTAGCTTTAACCCGGCGTGGCATGGATGCTAGCAGCTTGTGGCATATCTCAGCTGTTATGGAGACCAACATGCTTCCATCACAGCCTTGAGCTCTTCTTTATTGTTCGCTCTCTTCCCGTTCAGCTTTCTCTGATGATGCCCCACATGTTTTCAATGGGGTTCAGGTCAGGTGGGTTTGCAGGCCAATCCAGCATGGTGATCCATGGTTGTTGAATCAGGATTTGGTAGTTTTGGCAGTGTGGGCAGGTGCCAAGTCCTGCTGGAAGATGAAGTCTGCATCCCCATACAGCTGGTCCACTGAAGCAAGCATGAAGGTCTCCAAAATGTCCTGGTAGACGGCTGCATTGATGCTGGACGTGATGAAGCTCACAGGTCCATTCCTTATGAAGTCCTCCACACGTCTGAAAGGCCCTTTCCTGACCATCTTCTCCAGGCTGCTGTCAGCCCTCCGGCTTCTACACCGTTTTCTTCCACACTTCTTCCTTCCACTTAACTGTCCATTAATGTGCTTTGAGACACTCTGAGAACATCCAGCTTCTTTTCTATCACTTTTTGTGTCTTTCCACCTTGTGCAGGGAGTCAATGATGGTTTCTGCACAACTGTCAGATCAGCATCTTCCCCATGAATGTGAATTCTTCTAAACCAACACAGACTTTTTAAAGGCTCAGGGTACTTATGGAGGTGTTTGGATTACTGACCTGATCAGAATGTGACACTCTGAACCTACAATACTGGAGATTTTCACAATATTCTCATTTTTGGAGTTTAGGAATTTGAGCTTTTCTTCAGCTGCAACTTCTAATCAGCAACATCCAAACAAATAAAAGCTGCATATTGATTTACATATTATTCGTCTAAACAGTATGTAAATTGCATCTTTAAGTTAATTTATAGAAATACATGAATTTTTTCAGGATACTTTAATTTTCTGGGTACTACCTGTATACCCCATCGACATATGCACTGTCCCCTATATATGCCCCACTCACGTATAACCTGCTGCCATGTATACCCCACTCAGATATGCCCTGTCCCCAAATTTGTTCCGCTGGGGGGGGGCCCAGCCAGCCTAAAACGTCTTGTTTTTGTACTTCTAACAAAACATGGTCATATCTTTGAAAGTACTAATGAACAAATTATGAGGGTCATCTACCCCCCCATAAGTCTGCCCCACCCGCTATCATACCTGCCCCTGTATCTACCCCCCATAGGACTGCCCCACCATGCCCCAAAATACCTGCCCATTATAACACCACGCCCCGAATTATGCCCCCTTACTGTACCCTTACCCTCAAATATGCCCCTCCCTGAAAACATGAGCCCTCCCCCTGATATCTGACCCCTCCTCTTCCCACTACACCCTATCACAGCAGCTGATTGGCTGACTGGTTTCACCTGGAATTTCCAATCAGAGCACAGAAAATGTTCCAGATCATGTGGTCAACCAGATATACCAGATTAGATCAGTTGGGTCCAGATGGTAGACCAGTTTGGGGTCCAGACGTCTAGACCTGCTGGGACCAGTTTGGGGTCCAGACATCTAGACCTGCTGGGACCAGTTTGGGGTCCAGATGTCTAGACCTGCTGGGACCAGTTTGGGGTCCAGCAGTCTAGACCTGCTGGGACCAGTTTGGGGTCCAGCAGTCTAGACCTGCTGGGACCAGTTTGGGGTCCAGACGTCTAGACCTGCTGGGACCAGTTTGGGGTCCAGACGTCTAGACCTGCTGGGACCAGTTTGGGGTCCAGACGTCTAGACCTGCTGGGACAAGTTTGGGGTCCAGACGTCTAGACCTGCTGGGACCAGTTTGGGGTCCAGACGTCTAGACCTGCTGGGACCAGTTTGTTGTCCAGACGTCTAGACCTGCTGGGACCAGTTTGGGGTCCAGACGTCTAGACCTGCTGGGACCAGTTTGGGGTCCAGACGTCTAGACCTGCTGGGACCAGTTTGTTGTCCAGACGTCTAGACCTGCTGGGACCAGTTTGGGGTCCAGACGTCTAGACCTGCTGGGACCAGTTCGGGGTCCAGATGTCTAGACCTGCTGGGACCAGTTTGGGGTCCAGACGTCTAGACCTGCTGGGACCACTTTGGAGTTCAGATGTCTAGACCTGCTGGGACCAGTTTGGGGTCCAGACGTCTAGACCTGCTGGGACCAGTTTGGGGTCCAGACGTCTAGACCTGCTGGGACCACTTTGGAGTTTAGATGTCTAGACCTGCTGGGACCAGTTTGGGGTCCAGACGTCTAGACCTGCTGGGACCAGTTTGGAGTTCAGATGTCTAGACCTGCTGGGACCAGTTTGGGGTCCACACGTCTAGACCTGCTGGGACCAGTTTGGGGTTCAGACGTCTAGACCTGCTGGGACCAGTTTGGGGTCCAGATGTCTAGACCTGCTGGGACCAGTTTGGGGTCCAGACGTCTAGACCTGCTGGGACCAGTTTGGGGTCCAGACGTCTAGACCTGCTGGGACCAGTTTGGGGTCCATACGTCTAGACCTGCTGGGACCAGTTTGGGGTCCAGATGTCTAGACCTGCAGGGACCACTTTGGAGTTCAGACGTCTAGACCTGCTGGGACCAGTTTGGGGTCCAGACGTCTAGACCTGCTGGGACCACTTTGGATTTCAGATGTCTAGACCTGCTGGGACCAGTTTGGGGTCCAGACGTCTAGACCTGCTGGGACCAGTTTGGGGTCCAGACGTCTAGACCTGCTGGGACCACTTTGGAGTTCAGATGTCTAGACCTGCTGGGACCAGTTTGGGGTCCAGATGTCTAGACCTGCTGGGACCAGTTTGGGGTTCAGACGTCTAGACCTGCTGGGACCAGTTTGGGGTCCAGACGTCTAGACCTGCTGGGACCAGTTTGGGGTCCAGATGTCTAGACCTGCTGGGACCAGTTTGGGGTCCAGATGTCTAGACCTGCTGGGACCAGTTTGGGGTCCAGATGTCTAGCCCTGCTGGGACCAGTTTGGGGTCCAGACGTCTAGACCTGCTGGGACCAGTTTGGGGTTCAGACGTCTAGACCTACTGGGACCAGTTTGGGGTCCAGACGTCTAGACCTGCTGGGACCAGTTTGGAGTTCAGATGTCTAGACCTGCTTGGACCAGTTTGGGGTCCAGACGTCTAGACCTGCTGGGACCAGTTTGGGGTTCAGATGTCTAGACCTGCTGGGACCAGTTTGGGGTTCAGATGTCTAGACCTGCTGGGACCAGTTCAGGGTCCACACGTCTAGACCTGCTGGGACCAGTTTGGGTTCCAGATCTCTAGACCTGCTGGGACCAGTCTGGACCGGTTTTTGCTGTCCCCCTACAGGAGCGGGTCCAAAAGAGTTTTCCTCATCCTATCGATAAGTGGGCGATTGCCGACGCTCAGGGCGCCATTGAGAAGAGGAAGAGGAGGAACCCGCTTGCTCTGCCGGTGGACAAGATCCACCCTCTGCTGAAGGTAGCTCCTCTTCATCATCGTCATCATCCTCCTCCTCCTCAGGACCCGCTGACTCCGTTTCCCATCATGCTTTGTACTCAGGAGGTTCTGGGCTACAAGGTGGACCACCAGGTGTCTGTGTACATGGTGGCCGTGCTGGAGTACATCTCTGCCGACATCCTGAAGCTGGCGGGGAACTACGTCAGGAACATCCGCCACTATGACATCACCAAGCAGGACATCACCGTGGCAATGTGCGCCGACAAGGTGGGCCCTGCCCCCCAGGCTCACACGACCCCAGTACTCGTGCCATTAATGTGGACCCGCCCCCACGCTGGCACTAACGTGGTGGACTCGCCCCCACGCTAGCACCAACAAGGTGGGCCGCATACCTACACTGGCAGTGATGAGGTGGGCCCCACCTCGACGCTCAAACCGCTCCCATGCTCCCGTCAACAAGGTGCAGTCTGCCCCCATGCTCACACCGTCCCTATGCTTGCACCGACAAGGTGGGCCCCACACCCACACTGGCGCTGACAAGGTGGGCCACGCCCCTTCATGCTCGCACCGCCCCCACGCTCGAGCCAACAAGGTGGGCCGAACACCCACACTGGCAGTGATGAGGTGGGCCACGCCCCCACGCTCGCACCGCCCCCACGCTCGAGCCAACAAGGTGGGCCGCACACCCACACTGGCGCTGACAAGGTGGGCCACGCCCCTTCATTCTCGCACCGCCCCCACGCCCGAGTCAACAAGGTGGGCCGCACACCCACACTGGCAGTGATGAGGTGGGCCCCACCCCCACGCTCAAACCGCCCCCATGCTCACACCGTCCCTATGCTTGCACCGACAAGGTGGGGCCCGCCCCCTGCACTGGTACCGACAAAGTGGGCCTTCCCCCACGCTCACACTGCCCCCACGTTAGCGCCAACAAGGTGGGCAACACACCCACACTGGCAGTGATGAGGTGGACCCCACCCCCACGCTCAAACCGCCCACGTGCTCGCGCCGACGAGGTGCAGCCCGCTCCCACGCTCACACCGCCCTAATGCTCATGCTGACAAGGTGGACCACGCCTCCACGCTCACAACACCCCGACGCTCGTGCTGATAAGGTGGGCCCCGTCCCCCACGCTGGCGCCTTTAAGGTGGGCCACTCCATTCAAGCTCACACCGCCCCTATGCTCGCGCCGACAAGGTGGGCCCCACACCCACACTGGCGCTGACAAGGTGGGCCATGCCCCTTCATGCTCGCACCGCCCCCACGCTCGAGCCAACAAGGTGGGCCGCACACCCACACTGGCAGTGATGAGGTGGGCCCCATCCCCACGCTCAAATAGCCCCCATGCTCGCGTCAACAAGGTGCAGTCGGCCCCCATGCTCACACCGCCCCCATGCTTGCGCCGACAAGGTAGGGCCAGCCCCCCGCGCTGGCACCGACAAGGTGGGGCCCCGCCCCCAAGCTCACACTGTCCCCAAGCCCGCGGCGATAAGGTGGGCCCCGCCCCCACGCTCACACTGTCCCCAAACCCGCGGCGATAAGGTGGGTCCCGCCCCTACGCTCGTGCCACAAGGTGGGCCCCGCCCCTACGCTCACACTGTCCCCAAGCCCGCGGTGATAAGGTGGGCCCCGCCCCTACGCTCACACTGTCCCCAAGCCCGCGGTCATAAAGTGGGCCCCGCCCCTACGCTCACACTGTCCCCAAGCCCGCGGCGATGAGGTGGGCCCCGCCCCTACGGTCACACTGTCCCCGAGCTCGCGGCGATAAGGTGGGCCCCGCCCCTACGCTCACACTGTCCCCAAGCCCGCGGTGATAAGGTGGGCCCCGCCCCTACGCTCACACTGTCCCCAAGCCCGCGGCGATAAGGTGGGCCCCGCCCCTATGCTCACACTGTCCCCGAGCTCGCGGCGATAAGGTGGGCCCCGGCCCTACGCTTGTGCCACAAGGTGGGCCCCGCCCCTACGCTCACACTGTCCCCAAGCCCGCGGCGATAAGGTGGGTCCCGCCCCTATGCTCACACTGTCCCCCAGCCCGCGGCGATAAGATGGGCCCCGCCCCTACGCTCACACTGTCCCCGAGCTCGCGGCGATAAGGTGGGCCCCGCCCATACGCTCGTGCCACAAGGTGGGCCCCGCCCCTACGCTCACACTGTCCCCTAGCCCGCGGTGATAAGGTGGGCCCCGCCCCTACGCTCACACTGTCCCCAAGCCCGCGGTCATAAAGTGGGCCCCGCCCCTACGCTCACACTGTCCCCAAGCCCGCGGCGATGAGGTGGGCCCCGCCCCTACGGTCACACTGTCCCCGAGCTCGCGGCGATAAGGTGGGCCCCGCCCCTACGCTCACACTGTCCCCAAGCCCGCGGTGATAAGGTGGGCCCCGCCCCTACGCTCACACTGTCCCCAAGCCCGCGGCGATAAGGTGGGCCCCGCCCCTATGCTCACACTGTCCCCGAGCTCGCGGCGATAAGGTGGGCCCCGGCCCTACGCTTGTGCCACAAGGTGGGCCCCGCCCCTACGCTCACACTGTCCCCAAGCCCGCGGCGATAAGGTGGGTCCCGCCCCTATGCTCACACTGTCCCCCAGCCCGCGGCGATAAGATGGGCCCCGCCCCTACGCTCACACTGTCCCCGAGCTCGCGGCGATAAGGTGGGCCCCGCCCATACGCTCGTGCCACAAGGTGGGCCCCGCCCCTACGCTCACACTGTCCCCTAGCCCGCGGTGATAAGGAGGGCCCCGCCCCTACGCTCACACTGTCCCCAAGCCCGCGGCGATAAGGTGGGCCCCGCCCCTACGCGCACACTGCCCCGAGCTCGCGGCGATCAGTGAAGGCCCCCTTCCGCATTGTGCCACTTAGTGTAAGCCCCCCCTTCACTCACACTAGGCCCAAGCCAGCGGCGACAAGGCGGGCCACCCCATAGACTCCCACTGTTAAAAACCCCCACCCCACAGCAGAAATAAACAGGGCTCCGCCCCTGGTTCAAAAAATCCCCATTTTAGCCCGCGGCGATTAGGTGCACGCTTACCTTCATGTCACACTGTCCCCGGGTGAGCTTTTTTATAACTCGGTCGTTTAGATGTTATTTATTCTTCAAATTACACATAATTAAGGGCGTGTCCCTACTGACAGACCGGAAGCTCCGCCTGCCGACCGGAGGCTCCCACTTAGCTCCTTCTTTGCTCTTAATAAGGTCTCAGGTGGTTACACGACTCCACGCCACAACGCCGGTGGTTAGTCAGCGAATTGCAAGGCTAAGCACGTCTTACCTTAACCATGCCGCTTAGGGGGCTTATCTTTGTTAGCTCCTCTTAGTTTCGTGCTAGCTCAGTTAGCGTTTACGCCCACAGTACGTCAGCTGTCAAGCATTTGTCCCGCGGCCCCACACCCACATTAGCGATGATCAAGGTGGAGCCATGACCCTTCATGCTCACACCGCCCCCACGCTGAGCCACAGGTGGGCCCACGCCCACACTGGCTGTCACATTGGCCCCATTCCCACGCCAAAAGACCGCAAGCTACGTCCAGTAATTATATACAGTCTATGGCCCCGCCCCTACGCTCACACTGTCCCCGAGCTCGCGGCGATAAGGTGGGCCCCGGCCCTACGCTCGTGCCACAAGGTGGGCCCCGCCCCTACGCTCACACTGTCCCCAAGCCAGCGGCGACAAGGTGGGCCCCGGCCCTACGCTCACACTGTCCCCGAGCTCGCGGTGATAAGGTGGGCCCCGCCCCTACGCTCACACTGTCCCCAAGCCCGCGGCGATAAGGTGGGCCCCGCCCCTACGCTCACACTGTCCCCAAGCCCGCGGCGATAAGGTGGGCCCCGCCCCTATGCTCACACTGTCCCAGAGTTCGCGGCGATAAGGTGGGCCCCACCCCTACGCTCGTGCCACAAGGTGGGTCCCGCCCCTATGCTCACACTGTCCCCCAGCCCGCGGCGATAAGGTGGGCCCCGCCCCTATGCTCACACTGTCCCCGAGTTCGCGGCGATAAGGTGGGCCCCGCCCCTATGCTCACACTGTCCCCGAGCTCGCGGCGATAAGGTGGGCCCCGCCCCTACGCTCAAACCGCCCACGTGCTCGCGCCGACGAGGTGCAGCCCGCTCCCACGCTCACACTGCCCTAATGCTCATGCTGACAAGGTGGACCACGCCTCCACGCTCACAACACCCCGACGCTCGTGCTGATAAGGTGGGCCCCGTCCCCCACGCTGGCGCCTTTAAGGTGGGCCACTCCATTCAAGCTCACACCGCCCCTATGCTCGCGCCCACAAGGTGGGCCCCACACCCACACTGGCGCTGACAAGGTGGGCCATGCCCCTTCATGCTCGCACCGCCCCCACGCTCGAGCCAACAAGGTGGGCTGCACACCCACACTGGCAGTGATGAGGTGGGCCCCATCCCCACGCTCAAATAGCCCCCATGCTCGCGTCAACAAGGTGCAGTCGGCCCCCATGCTCACACCGCCCCCATGCTTGCGCCGACAAGGTAGGGCCAGCCCCCCGCGCTGGCACCGACAAGGTGGGGCCCCGCCCCCAAGCTCACACTGTCCCCAAGCCCGCGGCGATAAGGTGGGCCCCGCCCCAACGCTCACACTGTCCCCAAACCCGCGGCGATAAGGTGGGTCCCGCCCCTACGCTCGTGCCACAAGGTGGGCCCCGCCCCTACGCTCACACTGTCCCCAAGCCCGCGGTCATAAGGTGGGCCCCGCCCCTACGCTCACACTGTCCCCAAGCCCGCGGCGATGAGGTGGGCCCCGCCCCTACGGTCACACTGTCCCCGAGCTCGCGGCGATAAGGTGGGCCCTGCCCCTACGCTCGTGCCACAAGGTGGGCCCCGCCCCTACGCTCACACTGTCCCCAAGCCCGCGGTGATAAGGTGGGCCCCGCCCCTACGCTCACACTGTCCCCAAGCCCGCGGCGATAAGGTGGGCCCCGCCCCTATGCTCACACTGTCCCCGAGCTCGCGGCGATAAGGTGGGCCCCGGCCCTACGCTTGTGCCACAAGGTGGGCCCCGCCCCTACGCTCACACTGTCCCCAAGCCCGCGGCGATAAGGTGGGTCCCGCCCCTATGCTCACACTGTCCCCCAGCCCGCGGCGATAAGATGGGCCCCGCCCCTACGCTCACACTGTCCCCGAGCTCGCGGCGATAAGGTGGGCCCCGCCCATACGCTCGTGCCACAAGGTGGGCCCCGCCCCTACGCTCACACTGTCCCCTAGCCCGCGGTGATAAGGAGGGCCCCGCCCGTACGCTCACACTGTCCCCAAGCCCGCGGCGATAAGGTGGGCCCCGCCCCTACGCTCACACTGTCCCCGAGCTCGCGGCGATAAGGTGGGCCCCGGCCCTACGCTCGTGCCACAAGGTGGGCCCCGCCCCTACGCTCACACTGTCCCCAAGCCAGCGGCGACAAGGTGGGCCCCGCCCATACGCTCACACTGTCCCCGAGCTCGCGGCGATAAGGTGGGCCCCGCCCATACGCTCGTGCCACAAGGTGGGCCCCGGCCCTACGCTCACACTGTCCCCGAGCTCGCGGTGATAAGGTGGGCCCCGCCCCTACGCTCACACTGTCCCCAAGCCCGCGGCGATAAGGTGGGCCCCGCCCCTACGCTCACACTGTCCCCAAGCCCGCGGCGATAAGGTGGGCCCCGCCCCTATGCTCACACTGTCCCCGAGTTCGCGGCGATAAGGTGGGCCCCACCCCTACGCTCGTGCCACAAGGTGGGTCCCGCCCCTATGCTCACACTGTCCCCCAGCCCGCGGCGATAAGGTGGGCCCCGCCCCTATGCTCACACTGTCCCCGAGTTCGCGGCGATAAGGTGGGCCCCGCCCCTATGCTCACACTGTCCCCGAGCTCGCGGCGATAAGGTGGGCCCCGCCCCTACGCTCAAACCGCCCACGTGCTCGCGCCGACGAGGTGCAGCCCGCTCCCACGCTCACACCGCCCTAATGCTCATGCTGACAAGGTGGACCACGCCTCCACGCTCACAACACCCCGACGCTCGTGCTGATAAGGTGGGCCCCGTCCCCCACGCTGGCGCCTTTAAGGTGGGCCACTCCATTCAAGCTCACACCGCCCCTATGCTCGCGCCCACAAGGTGGGCCCCACACCCACACTGGCGCTGACAAGGTGGGCCATGCCCCTTCATGCTCGCACCGCCCCCACGCTCGAGCCAACAAGGTGGGCCGCACACCCACACTGGCAGTGATGAGGTGGGCCCCATCCCCACGCTCAAATAGCCCCCATGCTCGCGTCAACAAGGTGCAGTCGGCCCCCATGCTCACACCGCCCCCATGCTTGCGCCGACAAGGTAGGGCCAGCCCCCCGCGCTGGCACCGACAAGGTGGGGCCCCGCCCCCAAGCTCACACTGTCCCCAAGCCCGCGGCGATAAGGTGGGCCCCGCCCCCACGCTCACACTGTCCCCAAACCCGCGGCGATAAGGTGGGCCCCGCCCCTACGCTCGTGCCACAAGGTGGGCCCCGCCCCTACGCTCACACTGTCCCCAAGCCCGCGGTCATAAGGTGGGCCCCGCCCCTACGCTCACACTGTCCCCAAGCCCGCGGCGATAAGGGGGGCCCCGCCCCTACCTCCCCAGGGCCCCGCCCCTACCTCACACTGTCCCCAAGCCCGCGGTCATAAGGTGGGCCCCGCCCCTACGCTCACACTGTCCCCAAGCCCGCGGCGATAAGGTGGGCCCCGCCCCTACGCTCACACTGTCCCCAAGCCCGCGGCGATAAGGTGGGCCCCGCCCCTACGCTCACACTGTCCCCGAGCTCGTGGCGATAAGGTGGGCCCCGGCCCTACGCTCGTGCCACAAGGTGGGCCCCGCCCCTACGCTCACACTGTCCCCAAGCCCGCGGCGATAAGGTGGGTCCTGCCCCTATGCTCACACTGTCCCCCAGCCCGCGGCGATAAGGTGGGCCCCGCCCCTATGCTCACACTGTCCCCAAGCCCGCGGCGACAAGGTGGGCCCCGCCCCTACGCTCACACTGTCCCCGAGCTCGCGCCGATAAGGTGGGCCCCGCCCCTACGCTCACACTGTCCCCAAGCCCGCGGCGATAAGGTGGGCCCCGCGCCTACGCTCACACTGTCCCCAAGCCCGCGGCGATAAGGTGGGCCCCGCCCCTATGCTCACACTGTCCCCAAACCCGTGGCGATAAGGTGGGTCCCGCCCCTATGCTCACACTGTCCCCCAGCCCGCGGCGATAAGGTGGGTCCCGCCCCTATGCTCACACTGTCCCCCAGCCCGCGGCGATAAGGTGGGCCCCGCCCCTATGCTCACACTGTCCCCAAGCCCGCGGCGATAAGGTGGGCCCCGCCCCTATGCTCACACTGTCCCCAAGCCCGCGGCGATAAGGTGGGCCCCGCCCCTATGCTCACACTGTCCCCGAGCTCGCGGCGATAAGGTGGGCCCCGCCCCTACGCTCACACTGTCCCCGAGCTCGCGGCGATAAGGTGGGCCCCGCCCCTACGCTCAAACCGCCCACGTGCTCGCGCCGACGAGGTGCAGCCCGCTCCCACGCTCACACCGCCCTAATGCTCATGCTGACAAGGTGGACCACGCCTCCACGCTCACAACACCCCGACGCTCGTGCTGATAAGGTGGGCCCCGTCCCCCACGCTGGCGCCTTTAAGGTGGGCCACTACATTCAAGCTCACACCGCCCCTATGCTCGCGCCGACAAGGTGGGCCACACACCCACACTGGCGCTGACATTGTGGGCCATGCCCCTTCATGCTCGCACCGCCCCCACGCTCGAGCCAACAAGGTGGGCCGCACACCCACACTGGCAGTGATGAGGTGGGCCCCATCCCCACGCTCAAATAGCCCCCATGCTCGCGTCAACAAGGTGCAGTCGGCCCCCATGCTCACACCGCCCCCATGCTTGCGCCCACAAGGTAGGGCCAGCCCCCCGCGCTGGCACCGACAAGGCGGGGCCCTGCCCCCAAGCTCACACTGTCCCCAAGCCCGCGGCGATAAGGTGGGCCCCGCCCCCACGCTCACACTGTCCCCAAGCCCGCGGCGATAAGGTGGGCCCCGCCCCTACGCTCACACTGTCCCCGAGCTCGCGGCGATAAGGTGGGCCCCGCCCCTACGCTCACACTGTCCCCAAGCCCGCGGCGATAAGGTGGGCCCCGCCCCTACGCTCACACTGTCCCCGAGCCCGCGGCGATAAGGTGGGCCCCGCCCCTACGCTCACACTGTCCCCAAGCCCGCGGCGATAAGGTGGGCCCCGCCCCTACGCTCACACTGTCCCCGAGTTCGCGGCGATAAGGTGGGCCCCGCCCCTACGCTCGTGCCACAAGGTGGGCCCCGCCCCTATGCTCACACTGTCCCCAAGCCCGCGGCGATAAGGTGGGCCCCGCCCCTATGCTCACACTGTCCCCGAGCTCGCGGCGATAAGGTGGGCCCCGCCCCTACGCTCGTGCCACAAGGTGGGCCCCGCCCCTACGCTCACACTGTCCCCAAGCCAGCGGCGATAAGGTGGGTCCCGCCCCTATGCTCACACTGTCCCCGAGCGCGCGGCGATAAGGTGGGCCCCGCCCCTACGCTCACACTGTCCCCAAGCCCGCGGCGATAAGGTGGGCCCCGCCCCTACGCTCACACTGTCCCCAGAGTTCGCGGCGATAAGGTGGGCCCCGCCCCTACGCTCACACTGTCCCCAAGCCCGCGGCGATAAGGTGGGCCCCGCCCCTACGCTCACACTGTCCCCGAGCTCGCGGCGATAAGGTGGGCCCCGCCCCTTCGCTCGTGCCACAAGGTGGGCCCCGCCCCTACGCTCGTGCCACAAGGTGGGCCCCGCCCCTACGCTCACACTGTCCCCAAGCCCGCGGTCATAAGGTGGGCCCCGCCCCTACGCTCACACTGTCCCCAAGCCCGCGGTGTTAAGGTGGGCCCCGCCCCTACGCTCACACTGTCCCCGAGCTCGCGGCGATAAGGTGGGCCCCGGCCCTACGCTCACACTGTCCCCAAGCCCGCGGTCATAAGGTGGGCCCCGCCCCTACGCTCACACTGTCCCCAAGCCCGCGGTGATAAGGTGGGCCCCGCCCCTACGCTCACACTGTCCCCAAGCCCGCGGCGATAAGGTGGGCCCCGCCCCTACGCTCACACTGTCCCCGAGCTCGCGGCGATAAGGTGGGCCCCGGCCCTACGCTCGTGCCACAAGGTGGGCCCCGCCCCTATGCTCACACTGTCCCCAAGCCCGCGGCGATAAGGTGGGCCCCGCCCCTATGCTCACACTGTCCCCAAGCCCGCGGCGATAAGGTGGGCCCCGGCCCTACGCTCGTGCCACATGGTGGGCCCCGCCCCTACGCTCACACTGTCCCCAAGCCAGCGGCGATAAGGTGGGTCCCGGCCCTACGCTCGTGCCACATGGTGGGCCCCGCCCCTACGCTCACACTGTCCCCCAGCCCGCGGCGATAAGGTGGGCCCCGCCCCTATGCTCACACTGTCCCCAAGCCCGCGGCGATAAGGTGGGCCCCGGCCCTACGCTCGTGCCACAAGGTGGGCCCCGCCCCTACGCTCACACTGTCCCCAAGCCCGCGGCGATAAGGTGGGCCCCGCCCCTATGCTCACACTGTCCCCAAGCCCGCGGCGATAAGGTGGGCCCCGGCCCTACGCTCGTGCCACATGGTGGGCCCCGCCCCTACGCTCACACTGTCCCCAAGCCAGCGGCGATAAGGTGGGTCCCGCCCCTACGCTCGTGCCACAAGGTGGGCCCCGCCCCTATGCTCACACTGTCCCCAAGCCCGCGGCGATAAGGTGGGCCCCGCCCCTATGCTCACACTGTCCCCGAGCTCGCGGCGATAAGGTGGGCCCCGCCCCTACGCTCGTGCCACAAGGTGGGCCCCGCCCCTACGCTCACACTGTCCCCAAGCCAGCGGCGATAAGGTGGGTCCCGCCCCTATGCTCACACTGTCCCCGAGCGCGCGGCGATAAGGTGGGCCCCGCCCCTACGCTCACACTGTCCCCAAGCCCGCGGCGATAAGGTGGGCCCCGCCCCTACGCTCACACTGTCCCCGAGTTCGCGGCGATAAGGTGGGCCCCGCCCCTACGCTCACACTGTCCCCAAGCCCGCGGCGATAAGGTGGGCCCCGCCCCTACGCTCACACTGTCCCCGAGCTCGCGGCGATAAGGTGGGCCCCGCCCCTACGCTCGTGCCACAAGGTGGGCCCCGCCCCTACGCTCGTGCCACAAGGTGGGCCCCGCCCCTACGCTCACACTGTCCCCAAGCCCGCGGTCATAAGGTGGGCCCCGCCCCTACGCTCACACTGTCCCCAAGCCCGCGGTGTTAAGGTGGGCCCCGCCCCTACGCTCACACTGTCCCCGAGCTCGCGGCGATAAGGTGGGCCCCGGCCCTACGCTCACACTGTCCCCAAGCCCGCGGTCATAAGGTGGGCCCCGCCCCTACGCTCACACTGTCCCCAAGCCCGCGGTGATAAGGTGGGCCCCGCCCCTACGCTCACACTGTCCCCAAGCCCGCGGCGATAAGGTGGGTCCCGCCCCTACGCTCACACTGTCCCCGAGCTCGCGGCGATAAGGTGGGCCCCGGCCCTACGCTCGTGCCACAAGGTGGGCCCCGCCCCTATGCTCACACTGTCCCCAAGCCCGCGGCGATAAGGTGGGCCCCGCCCCTATGCTCACACTGTCCCCAAGCCCGCGGCGATAAGGTGGGCCCCGGCCCTACGCTCGTGCCACATGGTGGGCCCCGCCCCTACGCTCACACTGTCCCCAAGCCAGCGGCGATAAGGTGGGTCCCGGCCCTACGCTCGTGCCACATGGTGGGCCCCGCCCTTACGCTCACACTGTCCCCCAGCCCGCGGCGATAAGGTGGGCCCCGCCCCTATGCTCACACTGTCCCCAAGCCCGCGGCGATAAGGTGGGCCCCGGCCCTACGCTCGTGCCACAAGGTGGGCCCCGCCCCTACGCTCACACTGTCCCCAAGCCCGCGGCGATAAGGTGGGCCCCGCCCCTATGCTCACACTGTCCCCAAGCCCGCGGCGATAAGGTGGGCCCCGCCCCTATGCTCACACTGTCCCCGAGCTCGCGGCGATAAGGTGGGCCCCGCCCCTACGCTCACACTGTCCCCAAGCCCGCGGCGATAAGGTGGGCCCCGCCCCTACGCTCACACTGTCCCCTAGTTCGCGGTGATAAGGTGGGCCCCGCCCCTACGCTCACACTGTCCCCTAGTTCGCGGTGATAAGGTGGGCCCCGCCCCTACGCTCGTGCCACAAGGTGGGCCCCGCCCCTACGCTCACACTGTCCCCAAGCCCGCGGTCATAAGGTGGGCCCCGCCCCTACGCTCACACTGTCCCCGAGCTCGCGGCGATAAGGTGGGCCCCGCCCCTACGCTCGTGCCACAAGGTGGGCCCCGCCCCTACGCTCACACTGTCCCCAAGCCCGCGGCGATAAGGTGGGCCCCGGCCCTACGCTCACACTGTCCCCGAGCTCGCGGTGATAAGGTGGGCCCCGCCCCTACGCTCACACTGTCCCCAAGCCCGCGGCGATAAGGTGGGCCCCGCCCCTACGCTCACACTGTCCCCAAGCCCGCGGCGATAAGGTGGGCCCCGCCCCTATGCTCACACTGTCCCCAAGCCCGCGGCGATAAGGTGGGCCCCGCCCCTATGCTCACACTGTCCCCGAGCTCGCGGCGATAAGGTGGGCCCCGCCCCTACGCTCACACTGTCCCCAAGCCCGCGGCGATAAGGTGGGCCCCGCCCCTACGCTCACACTGTCCCCAAGCCCGCGGCGATAAGGTGGGCCCCGCCCCTATGCTCACACTGTCCCCAAGCCCGCGGCGATAAGGTGGGCCCCGCCCCTACGCTCACACTGTCCCCAAGCCCGCGGCGATAAGGTGGGCCCCGCCCCTACTCTCACATTGTCCCCAAGCCCGCGGCGATCAGGTGGGCCCCGCCCCTACGCTCACACTGTCCCCAAGCCCGCGGCGATAAGGTGGGCCCCGCCCCTATGCTCACACTGTCCCCAAGCCCGCGGCGATAAGGTGGGCCCCGGCCCTACGCTCACACTGTCCCCGAGCTCGCGGCGATAAGGTGGGCCCCGCCCCTACGCTCGTGCCACAAGGTGGGCCCCGCCTGGTCGATACCAGCAGATACAAGTACAGGTTGACCAGTTTTTAACAGTTTTTATTTTCCTCTTTTCTCCTTTTACTGTTTTGTATCTCTGTTTTAATTGTTTTATTTAACTTTTATGGTTGTGTGGTCGTGCTTACTTGTATGTAACCCTTGTGCAGCACTTTGGTAAATGTGAACCTGACTCCGCCAGATGGATTTGCTCCTCATATCCAGCTGGGAATCATACGTTAGAGTAGTTTTGGGAAGGGGCGAAAATACTGGTTAGCTGATTGGATAAGGCGTCTATCACCTTCTATGTTGGTGATAGACAGGCCAAACCAACCAATCAGATCAACGAAGCATACAACCTACTAACAAAGCGACGGCGAAAACACGAGCAAAAACATGTTTTCCTTTGAGAAGAGCCTCCAGAGCAGTGTTTGCTCTGCTTTCAGTGAGGGATTTACTCTGTAACTCAGATAAAACTTGAGCGATAGCCACGCTGGCGCTAGTTTCATCCGCTGAAGCCGCCATGTTGTTTAGACTGAACTGTTGCTTCTCATTGCATCACACCTCAACCCGCCTCAAAGCCAACGCTGATTGGACTTTCGATTGGTGAACTGCTCCAAACTCTCTTTAACGGAAAGTAGCCAGACTGATCTGAAGCTCGACCAATACTGGTCAATACCAGTCGATACCAGCAGATACCTGCAGATACCGGTCGATACCAGTAGATACCAACCAATACCGGTCGATACCAGTAGATACCCACCAATACCGGTCGATACCAGCAGATACCGACCAATAATGCTCGATACCAGCAGATACCTGCAGATACCGGTCGATACCAGCAGATACCGGTCGATACCAGTAGATGCCGACCAATACCGGTCGATACCAGTAGATACCCACCAATACCGCTCGATACCAGCAGATACCGACCAATACCGCTCGATACCAGCAGATACCGACCAATAACGCTCGATACCAGCAGATACCGACCAATACCGGTCGATACCAGCAGATACCGACCAATACCGGTCGATGCCAGCAGATACCGGTCGATGCCAGCAGATACCGGTCGATACCAGCAGATACCGGTCGATACCAGCAGATACCGGTCGATACCAGCAGATACCGGTCGATGCCAGCAGATACCGGTCGATACCTGCAAATAGAAGCAGATACCTGCAAATAGAAGCAGATACCTGCAAATAGAAGCAGATACCTGCAAATAGAAGCAGATACCTGCAAATAGAAGCAGATACTTGCAGATACTGGTCGATACCAGCAGATACCGGTCGACACCAGCAGATACCCGCAGATACCGGTCGAGGCCAGCAGATACCGGCCGAGGCCAGCAGATACCGGCCGATACCAGCAGATACCGGCCGAGGCCAGCAGATACCGGCCGAGGCCAGCAGATACCGGCCGAGGCCAGCAGATACCGGCCGAGGCCAGCAGATACCGGCCGAGGCCAGCAGATACCGACCGAGGTCAGCAGATACCGGCCGATACCGGCCGATACCGGCAGATACCGGCAGACACCGGCAGATACCTGCAGATACCTGCAGATACCGGCAGATGCCAGCAGATACCGGCAGATACCAGCAGATACCAGCAGATGCCAGCAGATACTGGCAGATACCAGCAGATGCCAGTAGATACCGGTCGATACCAGCAGATACTGGTCGAGGCCAGCAGATACCTGCAGATACCGGTCGATACCTGCAGATACCGGTCGAGGCCAGCAGATACCGGTCGATACCTGCGGATACCGGTCGATACCAGCAGATACCGGTCGAGGCCAGCAGATACCTGCAGATACCGGTCGATACCTGCGGATACCGGTCGATACCTGCAGATACCGGTCGATACCTGCAGATACCGGTCGATACCTGCAGATACCGGTCGATACCTGCAGATACCGGT
Source organism: Atherinomorus stipes (assembly GCA_023101725.1). NCBI lineage: Eukaryota > Metazoa > Chordata > Actinopteri > Atheriniformes > Atherinidae > Atherinomorus > Atherinomorus stipes. The sequence continues at coordinate 263,953 of JALJCO010003300.1, read as the reverse complement.
CGATACCTGCAGATACCGATCGATACCTGCAGATACCGGTCAATACCTGCAGATACCGGTCGACACCAGCAGATACCGGTCGACACCAGCAGATACCGGTCGACACCAGCAGATACCGGTCGACACCAGCAGATACCGGTCGACACCAGCAGATACCTGCAGATACCGGTCGATACCTGCAGATACCGGTCAGTACCAGCAGATACCTGCAGATACCGCCCTATACCAGCAAATACTGACCAATACCGGTCGATACCCGCAGGTACCAACCAATACCAGTCGATACCAGTAGATACCTGCAAATACCAGTCGATACCAGCATATACCACTCCATTCCAGCAGGTACCTGCAGAGACCATCTAATACCGGTCGATGCCAGCAGATACTAACCAATACTGGTCGATACCAGCAGATACCTACCAATACCTGTCAATACCAGTCGATACCAGCAGAGACCGGTCGATACCAGCAGATGTCAGCAGATCCCGGCCGATACCAGCAGATATCAGCAGATGCCTGCAGATACCTGCAGATACCAGTCCATACCAGGATATACCTGCAGATACCGACGAATTTCAATGATACCTGCAGATACCGACTGATACCGGTCGATACCAGCAGATACCGACCAATTTCGATCAATACCAGCAGACACTGACCAATACTGGTCGATACCGTCAGATAACGACCAATACAGGTCGATGCCAGCAGAATCCGACTAATACTGGTTGATACCAGCAGATACCTGCAGATACGTCCAATACCGGTTGATACTAGCAGATATTGACCAATACCGGTTGATCCCACCAGATACCGGCGAATACCGTTCGATTCCAGCAGATACCGACCAATACCGGTCAATACCAGCAGATACCGACCAATACCGGTCAATACCAGCAGATACTACCCAATACCAGTAGATACTAGCAGATATCAACCACAGGTCAATACCAGCAGATACCACCCAATACCGGTAGATACCAGCAGATACCAACCAATACCAGTCAATACCAGCTGATACCATTCAATATCGGTAGATACCAGCAGATACCAACCAATACCAGTCAATACCAGCTGATACCATCCAATATCGGTAGATACTAGCAGATACCAACCAATACCAGTCAATACCAGCTGATACCACCCAATACCGGTAGATACCAGCAGATACCAACCAATACCAGTCAATACCAGCTGATACTATTCAATATCGGTAGATACCAGCAGATACCAACCAATACCAGTCAATACCAGCTGATACCATCCAATATCGGTAGATACCAGCAGATACCAACCAATACCGGTCGAAACCAACCAATACCTGTCGATACCGGCAGATACGACCAATACTGGTCGATACGAGCAGATACATGCAGATACCAACCAATACAAGTATACCAACGAGTGCGTGCGCGTGTGTGTGTGTGTGTGCAGGTGCTGATGGACATGTTCCATCAGGACGAGGATGACATCAGCGGCTTCCCTCTCATGGACGAGGAGCCGACAGCCAATGAGGAGCAGAGTTACTACGAGCTGGTGAAGAGCATCATGGCGGACGGACGGCAGTACCTGCGGCAGCTCTACCTGCTCATCAAGGTGTTCAGAGAACCCTTCACCTCCAGCCCCATGCTGTTCTCCCAACACGTACGTAGAACCATACGTTCCATTAACCTGCTGTTCTCCCAACACGTACGTAGAACCATACGTTCCATTAACCTGCTGTTCTCCCAACACGTACGTAGAACCATACGTTCCATTATCCTGCTGTTCTCCCAACACGTACGTAGAACCATACGTTCCATTAACCTGCTGTTCTCCCAACACGTACGTAGAACCATACGTTCCATTAACCTGCTGTTCTCCCAACACGTACGTAGAACCATACGTACCATTAACCTGCAGTTCTCCCAACACGTACGTAGAACCATACGTTCCATTAACCTGCTGTTCTCCCATCACGTACGTAGAACCATACGTACCATTAACCTGCTGTTCTCCCATCACGTACGTAGAACCATACGTACCATTAACCTGCTGTTCTCCCAACACGTACGTAGAACCATACGTTCCATTATCCTGCTGTTCTCCCAACACGTACGTAGAACCATACGTTCCATTAACCTGCAGTTCTCCCAACACGTACGTAGAACCATACGTTCCATTATCCTGCTGTTCTCCCATCACGTACGTAGAACCATATGTACCATTAACCTGCAGTTCTCCCAACACGTACGTAGAACCATACGTTCCATTATCCTGCAGTTCTCCCATCACGTACGTAGAACCATACGTACCATTAACCTGCTGTTCCCCCAACACGTACGTAGAACCATACGTACCATTAACCTGCTGTTCTCCCATCACGTACGTAGAACCATACGTACCATTAACCTGCTGTTCCCCCAACACGTACGTAGAACCATACGTACCATTAACCTGCAGTTCCCCCAACACGTACGTAGAACCATACGTACCATTAACCTGCAGTTCTCCCAACACGTACGTAGAACCATACGTTCCATTATCCTGCAGTTCTCCCAACACGTACGTAGAACCATACGTTCCATTATCCTGCAGTTCTCCCATCACGTACGTAGAACCATACATTCCATTAACCTGCTGTTCTCCCAACACGTACGTAGAACCATACGTACCATTAACCTGCTGTTCCCCCAACACGTACGTAGAACCATACGTACCATTAACCTGCTGTTCTCCCAACACGTACGTAGAACCATACGTTCCATTAACCTGCTGTTCTCCCAACACGTACGTAGAACCATACGTTCCATTAACCTGCTGTTCTCCCAACACGTACGTAGAACCATACGTTCCATTATCCTGCTGTTCTCCCAACACGTACGTAGAACCATACGTTCCATTATCCTGCTGTTCTCCCAACACGTACGTAGAACCATACGTTCCATTATCCTGCTGTTCTCCCAACACGTACCATTATCCTGCTGTTCTCCCATCACGTACGTAGAACCATACGTTCCATTATCCTGCTGTTCTCCCATCACGTACGTAGAACCATACGTACCATTAACCTGCAGTTCTCCCATCACGTACGTAGAACCGTACGTTCCATTAACCTGCTGTTCTCCCAACACGTACGTAGAACCATACGTTCCATTAACCTGCTGTTCTCCCAACACGTGCGTAGAACCATACGTTCCATTATCCTGCTGTTCTCCCAACACGTACGAAGAACCATACGTTCCATTATCCTGCTGTTCTCCCAACACGTACCATTATCCTGCTGTTCTCCCATCACGTACGTAGAACCATACGTTCCATTATCCTGCTGTTCTCCCATCACGTACGTAGAACCATACGTACCATTAACCTGCAGTTCTCCCATCACGTACGTAGAACCATACGTACCATTAACCTGCAGTTCTCCCAACATGTACGTAGAACCATACGTTCCATTATCCTGCTGTTCTCCCAACACGTACGTAGAACCATATGTTCCATTAACCTGCTGTTCTCCCAACACGTACGTAGAACCATACGTTCCATTAACCTGCTGTTCTCCCATCACGTACGTAGAACCATACGTTCCATTAACCTGCTGTTCTCCCAACACGTACGTAGAACCATACGTTCCATTAACCTGCTGTTCTCCCATCACGTACGTAGAACCATACGTACCATTAACCTGCTGTTCTCCCATCACGTACGTAGAACCATACGTACCATTAACCTGCTGTTCTCCCAACACGTACGTAGAACCATACGTTCCATTATCCTGCTGTTCTCCCAACACGTACGTAGAACCATACGTTCCATTAACCTGCAGTTCTCCCAACACGTACGTAGAACCATACGTTCCATTATCCTGCTGTTCTCCCATCACGTACGTAGAACCATACGTACCATTAACCTGCAGTTCTCCCAACACGTACGTAGAACCATACGTTCCATTATCCTGCAGTTCTCCCATCACGTACGTAGAACCATACGTACCATTAACCTGCTGTTCCCCCAACACGTACGTAGAACCATACGTACCATTAACCTGCTGTTCTCCCATCACGTACGTAGAACCATACGTACCATTAACCTGCTGTTCCCCCAACACGTACGTAGAACCATACGTACCATTAACCTGCAGTTCCCCCAACACGTACGTAGAACCATACGTACCATTAACCTGCAGTTCTCCCAACACGTACGTAGAACCATACGTTCCATTATCCTGCAGTTCTCCCATCACGTACGTAGAACCATACGTTCCATTAACCTGCTGTTCTCCCAACACGTACGTAGAACCATACGTACCATTAACCTGCTGTTCCCCCAACACGTACGTAGAACCATACGTACCATTAACCTGCTGTTCTCCCAACACGTACGTAGAACCATACGTTCCATTAACCTGCTGTTCTCCCAACACGTACGTAGAACCATACGTTCCATTAACCTGCTGTTCTCCCAACACGTATGTAGAACCATACGTTCCATTATCCTGCTGTTCTCCCAACACGTACGTAGAACCATACGTTCCATTATCCTGCTGTTCTCCCAACACGTACGTAGAACCATACGTTCCATTATCCTGCTGTTCTCCCAACACGTACCATTATCCTGCTGTTCTCCCATCACGTACGTAGAACCATACGTTCCATTATCCTGCTGTTCTCCCATCACGTACGTAGAACCATACGTACCATTAACCTGCAGTTCTCCCATCACGTACGTAGAACCGTACGTTCCATTAACCTGCAGTTCTCCCAACACGTACGTAGAACCATACGTTCCATTATCCTGCTGTTCTCCCAACACGTACGTAGAACCATACGTTCCATTAACCTGCTGTTCTCCCAACACGTACGTAGAACCATACGTTCCATTAACCTGCTGTTCTCCCAACACGTGCGTAGAACCATACGTTCCATTATCCTGCTGTTCTCCCAACACGTACGAAGAACCATACGTACCATTAACGTACCATTATTGTGTGATTAATCCTGTAATGTGTGATTGATCCTGTAATGTGTGATTGATCCTGTGACGTGTGATTGATCCTGTAATGTGTGATTGATCCTGTAACGTGTGATTGATCCTGTAACGTGTGATTAATCCTGTAACGTGTGATTGATCCTTTAACGTGTGATTGATCCTGTAACGTGTGATTGATCCTGTAACCTGTGATTGATCCTGTGACATGTGATTGATCCTGTAACGTGTGATTGATCCTGTGACATGTGATTGATCCTGTAACGTGTGATTGATCCTGTAACCTGTGATTGATCCTGTGACATGTGATTGATCCTGTAATGTGTGATTAATCCTGTAACCTGTGATTGATCCTGTGACATGTGATTGATCCTGTAACGTGTGATTGATCCTGTAACGTGTGATTAATCCTGTAACCTGTGATTGATCCTGTAACGTGTGATTGATCCTGTAACCTGTGATTGATCCTGTAACGTGTAATTGATCCTGTAACCTGTGATTGATCCTGTAACGTGTAATTGATCCTGTAACGTGTGATTGATCCTGTAACGTGTAATTGATCCTGTAACCTGTGATTGATCCTGTAACGTGTAATTGATCCTGTAACGTGTGATTGATCCTGTGACGTGATTAATCCTGTAACGTGTGATTGATCCTTTAACCTGTGATTGATCCTGTGACATGTGATTGATCCTGTAACGTGTGATTGATCCTGTAACGTGTGATTGATCCTGTAACGTGTGATTGATCCTGTAACGTGTGATTGATCCTTTAACCTGTGATTGATCCTGTGACATGTGATTGATCCTGTAACGTGTGATTAATCCTGTAACGTGATTGATCCTGTAACGTGTGATTGATCCTTTAACCTGTGATTAATCCTGTAACGTGTGATTGATCCTTTAACGTGTGATTAATCCTGTAACGTGTGATTGATCCTGTAACGTGTGATTGATCCTGTAACGTGTGATTAATCCTGTAACGTGTGATTGATCCTGTAACGTGTGATTGATCCTGTAACATGTGATTGATCCTGTAACGTGTGATTGATCCTTTAACGTGTGATTGATCCTGTAACGTGTGATTAATCCTGTAACGTGTGATTGATCCTTTAACCTGTGATTGATCCTTTAACGTGTGATTGATCCTGTAACGTGTGATTGATCCTGTAACGTGTGATTGATCCTGTAACGTGTGATTGATCCTTTAACCTGTGATTGATCCTGTAACGTGTGATTGATCCTGTAACGTGTGATTGATCCTGTAACGTGTGATTGATCCTTTAACCTGTGATTGATCCTGTAACCTGTGATTGATCCTGTAACGTGTGATTGATCCTGTGATGTGTGATTGATCTTTTAACCTGTGATTAATCCTGTGACATGTGATTGATCCTTTAACCTGTGATTGATCCTGTGACATGTGATTGATCCTTTAACCTGCGATTGATCCTGTGACATGCGATTGATCCTGTATCGTGTGATTGATCCTTTAACCTGTGATTAATCCTGTAACGTGTGATTGATCCTGTAACGTGTGATTGATCCTGTAACGTGTGATTGATCCTGTAACGTGTGATTGATCCTTTAACCTGTGATTGATCCTGTAACGTGTGATTGATCCTGTGATGTGTGATTGATCTTTTAACCTGTGATTAATCCTGTGACATGTGATTGATCCTTTAACCTGTGATTGATCCTGTGACATGTGATTGATCCTTTAACCTGCGATTGATCCTGTGACATGCGATTGATCCTGTATCGTGTGATTGATCCTTTAACCTGTGATTGATCCTGTAACCTGTGATTGATCCTGTGACATGTGATTGATCCTGTGACATGTGATTGATCCTGTGACATGTGATTGATCCTGTAACGTGTGATTAATTCTGTGACGTGATTGATCCTGTGACATGTGATTGATCCTGTAACGTGTGATTGATCCTGTGACATGTGATTGATCCTGTGACATGTGATTGATCCTGTAACGTGTGATTGATCCTTTAACCTGTGATTGATCCTGTAACCTGTGATTGATCCTGTGACATGTGATTGATCCTGTGACATGTGATTGATCCTTTAACCTGTGATTGATCCTGGGACATGTGATTGATCCTGTAACGTGTGATTGATCCTTTAACCTGTGATTGATCCTGTGACATGTGATTGATCCTTTAACCTGTGATTGATCCTGGGACATGTGATTGATCCTGTAACGTGTGATTGATCCTTTAACCTGTGATTGATCCTGTGACATGTGATTGATCCTTTAACCTGTGATTGATCCTGGGACATGTGATTGATCCTGTAACGTGTGATTGATCCTTTAACCTGTGATTGATCCTGTGACATGTGATGTGCAGGACGTGGACAGCATCTTCAGCAGGATCGTGGACATCCATGAGGTGACGGTGAAGCTGTTGGGTCTGATTGAAGACACGGTGGAGATGACGGATGAAGGCAGCCCTCATCCTCTGGTGGGCAGCTGCTTCGAGGACCTGGCTGAGGTTCGTACGATTGATCGTTGATCGCAGATCTGTGACATGCGACTGCTGCCAGCGTGCGGTACGTGCACGTGTCTGAGTGTGTCTGAATGTGGAAACGCCACCGTTAAACCGTTACCAGTTTATCTCCCCTGCTACGCCGTCTTCCACGCACCGTGAACGCACCGTGAACGCACCGTGAACTCACCATGAACTCACCGTGAACTCATCATGAACTCACCGTTAACACACCGTGAACGCACCGTTAACGCACTGTGAACGCACCGTGAACGCACCGTGAACGCACCGTGAACTCACCGTGAACTCACCATGAACTCACCATGAACTCATCATGAACTCACCGTGAACTCATCATGAACTCACCGTGAACGCACCGTGAACGCACCGTGAACGCACCGTGAACTCACCATGAACTCACCGTGAACTCACCATGAACTCACCGTGAACTCATCGTGAACTCACCGTTAACACACCGTGAACGCACTGTGAACGCACCGTGAACGCACCATCTTTGGTGTGTTGTCGTAAAGACATCGGGAAGGGACTGTTGTTGGTAAACAATTGTTTAGATGTTGTTCATAGAAGTAAACAACTGTTTAGATCTGACATGCTATGATTGGCTGAATGTGAGGTGAGCTCTGATTGGCTGAATGTGACGTGTGCTCTGATTGGCTGAATGTGACGTGTGCTCTGATTGGCAGGAGCTGGCCTTCGACCCCTACGAGACGTATGCTCAGGACATCCTGCGCTCTGGCTTTCACGAACACTTCCTAAGTCAGGTGTCCAAACCAGGAGCGTCCTTCCACCTGCAGGTAAGCCCCGCCCACCGGCCTCTAGCGCAGCCTGATTGGTCAGCTGATCCTTGTTTCAGTCACAGTTCAGTAGCAAGAACACCATCTCCCAGCATGCACTTCTCCAGACAGCAGCCAAACTGTCCAGGGACGTATTTAGTGAACCTGGACCAGGACAAGCAGTTGTTTACATGTTGGTCTGGCGGAAGGAAAACAAACAAAAAGTAAACAACAACACAAATATGACATCAATTACAGAACCTTGAAACTTGATGATGAGGATGATGAGGATGATGGTGGTGGTGATGATGAGGATGATGATTTAAACCTAGTTTCATGTTTAGAAATATAGTTATCCGAGTGCATCTTATATTTTATTTTCTATTGTTGATCTTATAGTTTATTATATTTTATTTTGCACTGTGTGTTTGAGAGGAATTTCACCTGTGCTCATGTCTGCCATGTAGCACATTAGACAATAAAGCTGAGTGGTGATGATGATGATGATGATGAGAATGAGGATGATGGTGATGGTGAGAATGATGGTGATGAGAATTTTGATGAAGATGATGAGAATGATGGTGATCATGAGAATGAAGATGATGAGAATAATAATTATGATGATGATGATGATGATGATGATGATGGTGGTGGTGGTGATGATGAGAATGAGAATGATGGTGATAATGAGAATGATGGTGATAATGAGAATGATGATGGTGATGATGAGAAAGATGATAATGAGAATGATGGTGATAATGAGAATGATGGTGATGATGAGAAAGATGATGATGAGAATGATGGTGATAATGAGAATGATGGTGATGATGAGAAAGATGATAATGAGAATGATGGTGATGATGAGAAAGATGATGATGAGAATGATGGTGATAACGAGAATGATGGTGATGATGAGAAAGATGATAATGAGAATGATGGTGATAATGAGAATGATGGTGATAATGAGAATGATGGTGATGATGAGAATGATGGTGATGATGAGAAAGATGATGATGATGAGAAAGATGATGATGAGAATGATGGTGATGATGAGAATGATGGTGATGATGAGAATGATGGTGATGATGAGAAAGATGATGATGAGAATGATGGTGATGATAATGATGGTGATGATGAGAATGATGGTGATGATGAGAAAGATGATGATGAGAATGATGGTGATGATGAGAATGATGGTGATGATGAGAAAGATGATGATGAGAATGATGGTGATGATGAGAATGATGGTGATAATGAGAATGATGATGGTGATGATGAGAAAGATGATGATGAGAATGATGGTGATGATGAGAAAGATGATGATGAGAATGATGGTGATAATGAGAATGATAGTGATAATGAGAATGATGGTGATGATGAGAAAGATGATGATGAGAATGATGGTGATGATGAGAAAGATGATGATGAGAATGATGGTGATAATGAGAATGAAGATGGTGATGATGAGAATGATGACGATGAGAATGATGGTGATAATGAGAATGACGGTGATAATGAGAATGATGGTGATGATGAGAAAGATGATAATGAGAATGATGGTGATAATGAGAATGATGGTGATGATGAGAAAGATGATGATGAGAATGATGGTGATAATGAGAATGATGGTGATGATGAGAAAGATGATAATGAGAATGATGGTGATGATGAGAAAGATGATGATGAGAATGATGGTGATAACGAGAATGATGGTGATGATGAGAAAGATGATAATGAGAATGATGGTGATAATGAGAATGATGGTGATAATGAGAATGATGGTGATGATGAGAATGATGGTGATGATGAGAAAGATGATGATGAGAATGATGGTGATGATGAGAATGATGGTGATGATGAGAATGATGGTGATGATGAGAAAGATGATGATGAGAATGATGGTGATGATAATGATGGTGATGATGAGAATGATGGTGATGATGAGAAAGATGATGATGAGAATGATGGTGATGATGAGAATGATGGTGATGATGAGAAAGATGATGATGAGAATGATGGTGATGATGAGAATGATGATGATGAGAATGATGGTGATGATGAGAATGATGGTGATGATGAGAAAGATGTGAGAATGATGGTGATGATGAGAATGATGGTGATGATGAGAATGATGGTGATGAGAATGATGGTGATAATGAGAATGATGATGATGAGAATGATGGCGATGATGAGAATGATGATGATGAGAATGATGGTGATAATGAGAATGATGGTGATGATGAGAATGATGGTGATAATGAGAATGATGATGATGAGAATGATGGTGATGATGAGAATGATGATGATGAGAATGATGGTGATAATGAGAATGATGATGATGAGAATGATGGTGATGATGAGAATGATGATGATGAGAATGATGGTGATAATGAGAATGATGGTGATGATGAGAAAGATGATGATGAGAAAGATGACGATGAGAATGATGGTGATAATGAGAATGATGATGATGAGAATGATGGTGATGATGAGAATGATGATGATGAGAATGATGGTGATAATGAGAATGATGGTGATGATGAGAAAGATGATGATGAGAAAGATGACGATGAGAATGATGGTGATAATGAGAATGATGGTGATAATGAGAATGATGGTGATGATGAGAAAGATGATGATGAGAATGATGGTGATGATGAGAATGATGGTGATGATGAGAATGATGGTGATGAGAATGATGGTGATAATGAGAATGATGATGATGAGAATGATGGCGATGATGAGAATGATGATGATGAGAATGATGGTGATAATGAGAATGATGGTGATGATGAGAATGATGGTGATAATGAGAATGATGATGATGAGAATGATGGTGATGATGAGAATGATGATGATGAGAATGATGGTGATAATGAGAATGATGATGATGAGAATGATGGTGATGATGAGAATGATGATGATGAGAATGATGGTGATAATGAGAATGATGGTGATGATGAGAAAGATGATGATGAGAAAGATGACGATGAGAATGATGGTGATAATGAGAATGATGGTGATGATGAGAATGATGACGATGAGAATGATGAGGATGATGTCTCCGTGTCTCCAGTCCATCTGTGAAGGTTTTAAAGAAGCTGTGAAGTACGTTCTGCCCAGACTGCTGCTGTCCCCCGTTTACCACTGCCTGCACCTGTTTGACATTCTCAAGGTGAGACGTTTACCTGTCCCACACCTCAACACCTGTCCCACACCCCAACACCTGTCCCACACCCCAACACCTGTCCCACACCCCAACACCTGTCCCACACCCCAACACCTGTCCCACACCTCAACACCTGTCCCACACCCCAACACCTGTCCCACACCTCAACACCTGTCCCACACCCCAACACCTGTCCCACACCTCAACACCTGTCCTACACCTCAACACCTGTCCCACACCCCAACACCTGTCCCACACCCCAACACCTGTCCCACACCCCAACACCTGTCCCACACCTCAACACCTGTCCCACACCTCAACACCTGTCCCACACCTCAACACCTGTCCCACACCTCAACACCTGTCCCACACCCCAACACCTGTCCCACACCCCAACACCTGTCCCACACCTCAACACCTGTCCCACACCCCAACACCTGTCCCACACCCCAACACCTGTCCCACACCTCAACACCTGTCCCACACCCCAACACCTGTCCCACACCTCAACACCTGTCCCACACCTCAACACCTGTCCCTCACCCCAACACCTGTCCCACACCTCAACACATGTCCCACACCTCAACACATGTCCCACACCTCAACACCTGTCCCACACCTCAACACCTCTCCCACACCTCAACACCTGTCCCACACCCCAACACCTGTCCCACACCTCAACACCTGTCCCACACCCCAACACCTGTCCCACACCCCAACACCTGTCCCACACCCCAACACCTGTCCCACACCCCAACACCTGTCCCACACCCCAACACCTGTCCCACACCCCAACACCTGTCCCACACCCCAACACCTGTCCCACACCTCAACACCTGTCCCACACCCCAACACCTGTCCCACACCTCAACACCTGTCCCACACCTCAACACCTGTCCTCAACACCCAGAACCCCGTTTTCCATGAACAGAGCCCTGTTTTCCAGGACGAGGACCCTGTTTTCCAGGACCAGATCCCTGTTTTCCAGGGGCAGAATCCTGTTTTCCCAAACAAGAACCCTATTTTCAAGGACCAGGACCAGGAGCCTATTTTTCAGGACCAGAACCCTCTTTTCATGGAACAGAACCCAGTTTTCCTGGAGGAGAACCCCAGTTTCCTGGGCCAGGACCCTGTTTTCCAGGACCAGATCCCTGTTTTCCTGAAACAGAACCTGAATTTCCAGGGCAAGGACCCTGTTGTCAAGGACCAGGACCCTCTTGGACTGCTCCTGGTCTGGGACTTTCCACTGAGCAGGTCTAAGCTTCTTTGTTGCGGGGAGTTAAATCTCTGAAATTCCTCCAGTCATGTTCTGCAGATTAGCTCCCAGCTCGGTGAGGGGGACGGGCTTGATCCTGATCAGCGGGTCGGTGAGGGGGGACGGCCTTGGTCCTTATGCAGTTTTCATCTCGGACTCTGACGCATCCACCAGAACTGCTGGAACTAAGACCCGATCCTGGTTCTGGTCTTTGACCTGCTGTCGTGCGGCTGTGCTAGCCAATATCGGGGGTGTCCGGCTCCGGTCCTCCAGCCGATGGTCCTGCAGGTCTTTGATGTGTCCCTGATCCAGCCCCTCATCCAATCAGATGTCTTTCCTCAACAGCTCGTCAAGTTCCATCCAATCACATCGAGCCATCGATCTGGGTCAGGAGACACCCGAGACCTGAAGAACAGCGGCTCGCCAGGCCTCACACCCCGCTCTAGAGTTGAGAGCACACCTGTACAGGTGCTACTGATGTTCATTTGTGTTTCCATAGCAACTGGAGGAGAAGAGTGAGGATGAGGAAGATAAAGACTGTCTGAAGCAGGCCATCACAGCTCTGCTGAACCTGCAGAGCAGCATAGAGAGGATCTGCTCCAGGAGCCTGGCCAAGAGGAGGCTCAGGTAGGCACACCTGTACACACCTGTATGAACATACCTGTTCACACCTGAACACACCTGTATGAACACACCTGTATACACCTGTATGAACACACCTGTACGTACACCTGTATAAACACACGTTCACACCTGTACACACCTGTATGAACATACCTGTTCACACCTGAACACACCTGTACACACCCGTCTGTACACACCTGTATGAACACACCTGTACGTACACCTGTATAAACACACGTTCACACCTGTACACACCTGTATGAACACACCTGTACATACCCGTACGTACACCTGTACACACCTGTATAAACACACCTGTACGTATACCTGTACACACCTGTATGTACACACCTGTATGAACACACCCGTACGTACACCTGTACACACCTTTATGTACACACCTGTATGAACACACCTGTATGTACACACCTGTACGTACACCTGTATAAACACACGTTCACACCTGTACACACCTGTATAAACATACCTGTACACACCCGTACGTACACCTGTACACACCTGTATGAACACACCTGTACACACCCATACGTACACCTGTACACACCTGTATGAACATACCTGTTCACACCTGAACACACCTGTATGAACACACCTGTATGAACACACCTGTACACACCCATATGTACACCTGTACACACCTGTATGAACACACCTGTACACACCCATACGTACACTTGTACACACCTGTATGAACATACCTGTTCACACCTGAACACACCTGTATGAACACACCTGTATGAACACACCTGTACACACCCATACGTACACCTGTACACACCTGTATGAACACACCTGTACACACCCATATGTACACCTGTACACACCTGTATGAACACACCTGTACACACCCATACGTACACCTGTACACACCTGTATGAACATACCTGTTCACACCTGTACACACCTGTATGAACACACTTGTCCACACCCGTACGTACACCTATATCAAATCAAATCAAATCATTTAAAATTTATTTATAAAGCGCTTTTCCTGCCAAAGGCAACCCAAAGTGCTTTTCAAGAAAATAAAAACAAACACATTTTTAAAATACAAACAGGCCTTCACACACCCAAGCACAAAACACAGCACACAAAACTATAAACATCTGCACACACACACACACACACACCCAAGCACAAAACACAGCACACAAAACTATAAACATCTGCACACACACACACACACACACACACACACACACACACACACACACACACCCACACTAAGACTAATAAACATCTGGCTTGACCTTCTGTGAGGAAGCGATATCTTGGGGATCCGTTCACTCCAGGAGCCAGACACGGTCCTAGAGGCTCCCGCAGGAGCCAACCAGATCAGGGCGGGCGGGGGTCCACATCACAGTGAGAGGGCTGCAGTGCGGGGCCCCCGCCACCAGGACAAGGGCAGCCCCCCACCAGCTCCCTCCAGACCATGTAGGCAAAGCTCCCAGAGTGAAGGATCCCCATGAGGAAACACTGGTGTTAAAATGTTAAAACAGATAAAACAAGAGAACAGATAAGAGCAACATAGAAAAATAAATAGGTATTCATAAAATTATGAGCTAAACAAGTCAATAAAATCTAAGATAACTTAAAGATAACATCAAAAATAAATAAATAATAGAGTAAAATAAGTAAAATGAAATAAAATCAAAAAGCGAAGTTAAAAAGGTCTGAGCCTCTTCTTAAAAACATCAACGGTCTCTGCAGCCCTGAGGTTCTCTGGCTGTTCCACAGACGAGGACCGTGATGGTGGAACCGGGTCTACCTGAGGTTCTCTGGCTGTTCCACAAACCAGGACCGTGATGGTGGAACCGGGTCTACCTGAGGTTCTCTGGCAGGCTGTTCCACAGGTGGGGGTCGGGTTCTCTCTGTTCCCGGGGTGGGGCGTTGTCTTTAACCAGGACCGTGATGGTGGAACCGGGTCTACCTGAGGTTCTCTGGCAGGCTGTTCCACAGACCAGGACCGTAGCGGTGGAACCGGGTCTACCTGAGGTTCTCTGGCAGGCTGTTCCACAGACCAGGACCGTAGCGGTGGAACCGGGTCTACCTGAGGTTCTCTGGCAGGCTGTTCCACAGACGAGGACCGTAGTGGTGGAACCGGGTCTACCTGAGGTTCTCTGGCAGGCTGTTCCACAGACCAGGACCGTAGCGGTGGAACCGGGTCTACCTGAGGTTCTCTGGCAGGCTGTTCCACAGACCAGGACCGTAGCGGTGGAACCGGGTCTACCTGAGGTTCTCTGGCAGGCTGTTCCACAGACCAGGACCGTGATGGTGGAACCGGGTCTACCTGAGGTTCTCTGGCAGGCTGTTCCACAGACCAGGACCGTAGCGGTGGAACCGGGTCTACCTGAGGTTCTCTGGCAGGCTGTTCCACAGACCAGGAAAGTAGCGGTGGAACCGGGTCTACCTGAGGTTCTCTGGCAGGCTGTTCCACAAACGAGGACCGTAGCGGTGGAACCGGGTCTACCTGAGGTTCTCTGGCAGGCTGTTCCACAGACCAGGACCGTGATGGTGGAACCGGGTCTACCTGAGGTTCTCTGGCAGGCTGTTCCACAGACCAGGACCGTAGCGGTGGAACCGGGTCTACCTGAGGTTCTCTGGCTGTTTCACAGACCAGGACCGTAGCGGTGGAACCGGGTCTACCTGAGGTTCTCTGGCAGGCTGTTCCACAAACGAGGACCGTAGTGGTGGAACCGGGTCTACCTGAGGTTCTCTGGCAGGCTGTTCCACAGACCAGGACCGTAGCGGTGGAACCGGGTCTACCTGAGGTTCTCTGGCTGTTCCACAGACCAGGAAAGTAGCGGTGGAACCGGGTCTACCTGAGGTTCTCTGGCAGGCTGTTCCACAAACGAGGACCGTAGTGGTGGAACCGGGTCTACCTGAGGTTCTCTGGCTGTTCCACAGACCAGGACCGTGATGGTGGAACCGGGTCTACCTGAGGTTCTCTGGCTGTTCCACAGACCAGGACCGTGATGGTGGAACCGGGTCTACCTGAGGTTCTCTGGCTGTTCCACAGACCAGGAAAGTAGCGGTGGAACCGGGTCTACCTGAGGTTCTCTGGCAGGCTGTTCCACAAACGAGGACCGTAGTGGTGGAACCGGGTCTACCTGAGGTTCTCTGGCAGGCTGTTCCACAGACCAGGACCGTAGCTGTGGAACCGGGTCTACCTGAGGTTCTCTGGCAGGCTGTTCCACAGACCAGGACCGTAATGGTGGAACCGGGTCTACCTGAGGTTCTCTGGCAGGCTGTTCCACAGACCAGGACCGTAGCGGTGGAACCGGGTCTACCTGAGGTTCTCTGGCAGGCTGTTCCACAGACCAGGACCGTGATGGTGGAACCGGGTCTACCTGAGGTTCTCTGGCAGGCTGTTCCACAGACCAGGACCGTGATGGTGGAACCGGGTCTACCTGAGGTTCTCTGGCAGGCTGTTCCACAGACCAGGACCGTAGCGGTGGAACCGGGTCTACCTGAGGTTCTCTGGCAGCCTGTTCCACAGACGAGGACCGTAGCGGTGGAACCGGATCTACCTGAGGTTCTCTGGCAGCCTGTTCCACAGACGAGGACCGTAGCGGTGGAACCGGGTCTACCTGAGGTTCTCTGGCAGCCTGTTCCACAGACGAGGACCGTAGCGGTGGAACCGGGTCTACCTGAGGTTCTCTGGCAGGCTGTTCCACAGACCAGGACCGTAGCAGTGGAACCGGGTCTACCTGAGGTTCTCTGGCTGTTCCACAGACGAGGACCGTAGCGGTGGAACCGGGTCTACCTGAGGTTCTCTGGCAGGCTGTTCCACAAACGAGGACCGTAGTGGTGGAACCGGGTCTACCTGAGGTTCTCTGGCAGGCTGTTCCACAAACGAGGACCGTAGCGGTGGAACCGGGTCTACCTGAGGTTCTCTGGCTGTTCCACAGACGAGGACCGTAGCGGTGGAACCGGGTCTACCTGAGGTTCTCTGGCTGTTCCACAGACCAGGAAAGTAGCGGTGGAACCGGGTCTACCTGAGGTTCTCTGGCAGGCTGTTCCACAAACGAGGACCGTAGTGGTGGAACCGGGTCTACCTGAGGTTCTCTGGCAGGCTGTTCCACAAACGAGGACCGTAGCGGTGGAACCGGGTCTACCTGAGGTTCTCTGGCAGGCTGTTCCACAGACCAGGACCGTAGCGGTGGAACCGGGTCTACCTGAGGTTCTCTGGCAGGCTGTTCCACAGACCAGGACCGTAATGGTGGAACCGGGTCTACCTGAGGTTCTGTGGCAGGCTGTTCCACAGACCAGGACCGTAGCGGTGGAACCGGGTCTACCTGAGGTTCTCTGGCAGGCTGTTCCACAGACCAGGACCGTGATGGTGGAACCGGGTCTACCTGAGGTTCTCTGGCAGGCTGTTCCACAGACCAGGACCGTAATGGTGGAACCGGGTCTACCTGAGGTTCTCTGGCAGGCCTGTTCCACAGACCAGGACCGTAGCGGTGGAACCGGGTCTACCTGAGGTTCTCTGGCAGCCTGTTCCACAGACGAGGACCGTAGCGGTGGAACCGGGTCTACCTGAGGTTCTCTGGCAGCCTGTTCCACAGACGAGGACCGTAGCGGTGGAACCGGGTCTACCTGAGGTTCTCTGGCAGCCTGTTCCACAGACGAGGACCGTAGCGGTGGAACCGGGTCTACCTGAGGTTCTCTGGCAGGCTGTTCCACAGACGAGGACCGTAGTGGTGGAACCGGGTCTACCTGAGGTTCTCTGGCAGGCTGTTCCACAGACCAGGACCGTGATGGTGGAACCGGGTCTACCTGAGGTTCTCTGGCAGGCTGTTCCACAGACCAGGACCGTGATGGTGGAACCGGGTCTACCTGAGGTTCTCTGGCAGGCTGTTCCACAGACCAGGACCGTAGCGGTGGAACCGGGTCTACCTGAGGTTCTCTGGCAGGCTGTTCCACAGACGAGGACCGTGATGGTGGAACCGGGTCTACCTGAGGTTCTCTGGCAGGCTGTTCCACAAACGAGGACCGTAGCGGTGGAACCGGGTCTACCTGAGGTTCTCTGGCAGGCTGTTCCACAGACGAGGACCGTAGTGGTGGAACCGGGTCTACCTGAGGTTCTCTGGCTGTTCCACAGACGAGGACGGTAGCGGTGGAACCGGGTCTACCTGAGGTTCTCTGGCAGGCTGTTCCACAGACCAGGACCGTAGTGGTGGAACCGGGTCTACCTGAGGTTCTCTGGCAGGCTGTTCCACACACCAGGACCGTAGTGGTGGAACCGGGTCTACCTGAGGTTCTCTGTTAGGCTGTTCCACAGATGAGGACCGTAGCGGTGGAACCGGGTCTACCTGAGGTTCTCTGGCAGGCTGTTCCACAGATGAGGACCGTAGCGGTGGAACCGGGTCTACCTGAGGTTCTCTGGCAGGCTGTTCCACAGACCAGGACCGTAGCGGTGGAACCGGGTCTACCTGAGGTCCTCTGGCAGGCTGTTCCACAGACGAGGACCGTAGCGGTGGAACCGGGTCTACCTGAGGTTCTCTGGCAGGCTGTTCCACAGACGAGGACCGTAGCAGTGGAACCGGGTCTACCTGAGGTTCTCTGGCAGGCTGTTCCACAGACGAGGACCGTAGCGGTGGAACCGGGTCTACCTGAGGTTCTCTGGCAGGCTGTTCCACAGACCAGGACCGTAGTGGTGGAACCGGATCTACCTGAGGTCCTCTGGCAGGCTGTTCCACAGACGAGGACCGTAGCGGTGGAACCGGGTCTACCTGAGGTTCTCTGGCAGGCTGTTCCACAGACGAGGACCGTGATGGTGGAACCGGGTCTACCTGAGGTTCTCTGGCAGGCTGTTCCACAGACGAGGACCGTGATGGTGGAACCGGGTCTACCTGAGGCTCTCTGGCAGGCTGTTCCACAAACGAGGACCGTAGCGGTGGAACCGGGTCTACCTGAGGTTCTCTGGCAGGCTGTTCCACAAACGAGGACCGTAGCGGTGGAACCGGGTCTACCTGAGGTTCTCTGGCAGGCTGTTCCACAGACGAGGACCGTAGCGGTGGAACCGGGTCTACCTGAGGTTCTCTGGCAGGCTGTTCCACAGACCAGGACCGTGATGGTGGAACCGGGTCTACCTGAGGTTCTCTGGCAGGCTGTTCCACAGACGAGGACCGTGATGGTGGAACCGGGTCTACCTGAGGTTCTCTGGCAGGCTGTTCCACAGACCAGGACCGTAGCGGTGGAACCGGGTCTACCTGAGGTTCTCTGGCAGGCTGTTCCACAAACCAGGACCGTAGCGGTGGAACCGGGTCTACCTGAGGTTCTCTGGCAGGCTGTTCCACAAACCAGGACCGTAGCGGTGGAACCGGGTCTACCTGAGGTTCTCTGGCAGGCTGTTCCACAGACGAGGACCGTGATGGTGGAACCGGGTCTACATGAGGTTCTCTGGCAGGCTGTTCCACAAACGAGGACCGTAGCGGTGGAACCGGGTCTACCTGAGGTTCTCTGGCAGGCTGTTCCACAGACGAGGACCGTAGCGGTGGAACCGGGTCTACCTGAGGTTCTCTGGCAGGCTGTTCCACAGACCAGGACCCTGATGGTGGAACCGGGTCTACCTGAGCTTCTCTGGCAGGCTGTTCCACAGACCAGGACTGTGATGGTGGAACCGGGTCTACCTGAGGTTCTCTGGCAGGCTGTTCCACAGACGAGGACCGTAGCGGTGGAACCGGGTCTACCTGAGGTTCTCTGGCAGGCTGTTCCACAGACCAGGACCCTGATGGTGGAACCGGGTCTACCTGAGCTTCTCTGGCAGGCTGTTCCACAGACCAGGACTGTGATGGTGGAACCGGGTCTACCTGAGGTTCTCTGGCAGGCTGTTCCACAGACGAGGACCGTAGTGGTGGAACCGGGTCTACCTGAGGTTCTCTGGCTGTTCCACAGACGAGGACCGTAGCGGTGGAACCTGGTCTACCTGAGGTTCTCTGGCAGGCTGTTCCACAGACCAGGACCGTAGCGGTGGAACCGGGTCTACCTGAGGTTCTCTGGCAGGCTGTTCCACAAACGAGGACCGTAGCGGTGGAACCGGGTCTACCTGAGGTTCTCTGGCAGGCTGTTCCACAGACCAGGACCGTAGCGGTGGAACCGGGTCTACCTGAGGTTCTCTGGCAGGCTGTTCCACAGACCAGGACCGTAGCGGTGGAACCGGGTCTACCTGAGGTTCTCTGGCAGGCTGTTCCACAGACCAGGACCGTAGCGGTGGAACCGGGTCTACCTGAGGTTCTCTGGCAGGCTGTTCCACAGACCAGGACCGTGATGGTGGAACCGGGTCTACCTGAGGTTCTCTGGCAGGCTGTTCCACAGACGAGGACCGTGATGGTGGAACCGGGTCTACCTGAGGTTCTCTGGCAGGCTGTTCCACAGACCAGGACCGTGATGGTGGAACCGGGTCTACCTGAGGTTCTCTGGCAGACTGTTCCACAAACGAGGACCGTAGCAGTGGAACCGGGTCTACCTGAGGTTCTCTGGCAGACTGTTCCACAGACTAGGACCGTGATGGTGGAACCGGGTCTACCTGAGGTTCTCTGGCAGGCTGTTCCACAGACCAGGACCGTAGCGGTGGAAACGGGTCTACCTGAGGTTCTCTGGCAGGCTGTTCCACAGACGAGGACCGTAGTGGTGGAACCGGGTCTACCTGAGGTTCTCTGGCAGGCTGTTCCACAGACCAGGACCGTGATGGTGGAACCGGGTCTACCTGAGGTTCTCTGGCAGGCTGTTCCACAGACGAGGACCGTAGTGGTGGAACCGGGTCTACCTGAGGTTCTCTGGCAGGCTGTTCCACAGACCAGGACCGTGATGGTGGAACCGGGTCTACCTGAGGTTCTCTGGCAGGCTGTTCCACAGACCAGGACCGTAGCGGTGGAAACGGGTCTACCTGAGGTTCTCTGGCAGGCTGTTCCACAGACGAGGACCGTAGTGGTGGAACCGGGTCTACCTGAGGTTCTCTGGCAGGCTGTTCCACAGACGAGGACCGTGATGGTGGAACCGGGTCTACCTGAGGTTCTCTGGCAGGCTGTTCCACAGACGAGGACCGTGATGGTGGAACCGGGTCTACCTGAGGTTCTCTGGCAGGCTGTTCCACAGACCAGGACCGTAGCGGTGGAACCGGGTCTACCTGAGGTTCTCTGGCAGGCTGTTCCACAAACGAGGACCGTAGCGGTGGAACCGGGTCTACCTGAGGTTCTTTGGCAGGCTGTTCCACAGACGAGGACCGTAGCGGTGGAACCGGGTCTACCTGAGGTTCTCTGGCAGGCTGTTCCACAGACCAGGACCCTGATGGTGGAACCGGGTCTACCTGAGCTTCTCTGGCAGGCTGTTCCACAGACCAGGACTGTGATGGTGGAACCGGGTCTACCTGAGGTTCTCTGGCAGGGTGTTCCACAGACGAGGACCGTAGCGGTGGAACCGGGTCTACCTGAGGTTCTCTGGCAGGCTGTTCCACAGACCAGGACCCTGATGGTGGAACCGGGTCTACCTGAGCTTCTCTGGCAGGCTGTTCCACAGACGAGGACCGTGATGGTGGAACCGGGTCTACCTGAGCTTCTCTGGCAGGCTGTTCCACAGACCAGGACTGTGATGGTGGAACCGGGTCTACCTGAGGTTCTCTGGCAGGCTGTTCCACAGACGAGGACCGTAGTGGTGGAACCGGGTCTACCTGAGGTTCTCTGGCTGTTCCACAGACGAGGACCGTAGCGGTGGAACCTGGTCTACCTGAGGTTCTCTGGCAGGCTGTTCCACAGACCAGGACCGTAGCGGTGGAACCGGGTCTACCTGAGGTTCTCTGGCAGGCTGTTCCACAGACGAGGACCGTGATGGTGGAACCGGGTCTACCTGAGGTTCTCTGGCAGGCTGTTCCACAAACGAGGACCGTAGCGGTGGAACCGGGTCTACCTGAGGTTCTCTGGCAGGCTGTTCCACAGACCAGGACCGTAGCGGTGGAACCGGGTCTACCTGAGGTTCTCTGGCAGGCTGTTCCACAAACCAGGACCGTAGCGGTGGAACCGGGTCTACCTGAGGTTCTCTGGCAGGCTGTTCCACAGACCAGGACCGTAGTGGTGGAACCGGGTCTACCTGAGGTTCTCTGGCAGGCTGTTCCACAGACCAGGACCGTGATGGTGGAACCGGGTCTACCTGAGGTTCTCTGGCAGGCTGTTCCACAGACGAGGACCGTGATGGTGGAACCGGGTCTACCTGAGGTTCTCTGGCAGGCTGTTCCACAGACCAGGACCGTGATGGTGGAACCGGGTCTACCTGAGGTTCTCTGGCAGGCTGTTCCACAAACGAGGACCGTAGCAGTGGAACCGGGTCTACCTGAGGTTCTCTGGCAGACTGTTCCACAGACTAGGACCGTGATGGTGGAACCGGGTCTACCTGAGGTTCTCTGGCAGGCTGTTCCACAGACCAGGACCGTAGCGGTGGAAACGGGTCTACCTGAGGTTCTCTGGCAGGCTGTTCCACAGACGAGGACCGTAGTGGTGGAACCGGGTCTACCTGAGGTTCTCTGGCAGGCTGTTCCACAGACCAGGACCGTGATGGTGGAACCGGGTCTACCTGAGGTTCTCTGGCAGGCTGTTCCACAGACGAGGACCGTAGTGGTGGAACCGGGTCTACCTGAGGTTCTCTGGCAGGCTGTTCCACAGACCAGGACCGTGATGGTGGAACCGGGTCTACCTGAGGTTCTCTGGCAGGCTGTTCCAGAGACGAGGACCGTGATGGTGGAACCGGGTCTACCTGAGGTTCTCTGGCAGGCTGTTCCACAGACCAGGACCGTAGCGGTGGAACCGGGTCTACCTGAGGTTCTCTGGCAGGCTGTTCCACAGACGAGGACCGTGATGGTGGAACCGGGTCTACCTGAGGTTCTCTGGCAGGCTGTTCCACAGACGAGGACCGTGATGGTGGAACCGGGTCTACCTGAGGTTCTCTGGCAGGCTGTTCCACAGACGAGGACCGTGATGGTGGAACCGGGTCTACCTGAGGTTCTCTGGCAGGCTGTTCCACAGACCAGGACCGTGATGGTGGAACCGGGTCTACCTGAGGTTCTCTGGCAGGCTGTTCCACAGACGAGGACCGTGATGGTGGAACCGGGTCTACCTGATGTTCTCTGGCAGGCTGTTCCACAGACGAGGACCGTGATGGTGGAACCGGGTCTACCTGAGGTTCTCTGGCAGGCTGTTCCACAGACGAGGACCGTAGTGGTGGAACCGGGTCTACCTGAGCTTCTCTGGCAGGCTGTTCCACAGACGAGGACCGTAGCGGTGGAACCGGGTCTACCTGAGCTTCTCTGGCAGGCTGTTCCACAGACCAGGACCGTGATGGTGGAACCGGGTCTACCTGAGGTTCTCTGGCAGGCTGTTCCACAGACGAGGACCGTAGTGGTGGAACCGGGTCTACCTGAGGTTCTCTGGCAGGCTGTTCCACAGACGAGGACCGTAGTGGTGGAACCGGGTCTACCTGAGCTTCTCTGGCAGGCTGTTCCACAGACGAGGACCGTAGCGGTGGAACCGGGTCTACCTGAGGTTCTCTGGCAGGCTGTTCCACAGACCAGGACCGTAGCGGTGGAACCGGGTCTACCTGAGGTTCTCTGGCAGGCTGTTCCACAGACGAGGACCGTAGTGGTGGAACCGGGTCTACCTGAGCTTCTCTGGCAGGCTGTTCCACAGACGAGGACCGTAGCGGTGGAACCGGGTCTACCTGAGCTTCTCTGGCAGGCTGTTCCACAGACCAGGACCGTGATGGTGGAACCGGGTCTACCTGAGGTTCTCTGGCAGGCTGTTCCACAGACGAGGACCGTGATGGTGGAACCGGGTCTACCTGAGGTTCTCTGGCAGGCTGTTTCACAGACCAGGACCGTAGCGGTGGAACCGGGTCTACCTGAGGTTCTCTGGCAGGCTGTTCCACAGACTTGGACCGTGGCGGTGGAACCGGGTCTACCTGAGGTTCTCTGTTAGGCTGTTCCACAGACCAGGACCGTAGCGGTGGAACCGGGTCTACCTGAGGTTCTCTGGCAGGCTGTTCCACAGACCAGGACCGTAGCGGTGGAACCGGGTCTACCTGAGGTTCTCTGGCAGGCTGTTCCACAAACGAGGACCGTAGTGGTGGAACCGGGTCTACCTGAGCTTCTCTGGCAGGCTGTTCCACAGACCAGGACCGCGATGGTGGAACCGGGTCTACCTGAGGTTATCTGGCAGGCTGTTCCACAGACCAGGACCGTGGCGGTGGAACCGGGTCTACCTGAGGTTCTCTGGCAGGCTGTTCCACAGACGAGGACCGTAGCGGTGGAACCGGGTCTACCTGAGGTTCTCTGGCAGGCTGTTCCACAGACCAGGACCGTGATGGTGGAACCGGGTCTACCTGAGGTTCTCTGGCAGGCTGTTCCACAAACGAGGACCGTAGCGGTGGAACCGGGTCTACCTGAGGTTCTCTGGCAGGCTGTTCCACAGACCAGGACCATGATGGTGGAACCGGGTCTACCTGAGGTTCTCTGGCAGGCTGTTCCACAGACGAGAACCGTAGTGGTGGAACCGGGTCTACCTGAGGTTCTCTGGCAGGCTGTTCCACAGACGAGGACCGTAGTGGTGGAACCGGGTCTACCTGAGGTTCTCTGGCAGGCTGTTCCACAGACGAGGACCGTAGTGGTGGAACCGGGTCTACCTGAGGTTCTCTGGCAGGCTGTTCCACAGACGAGGACCGTAGTGGTGGAACCGGGTCTACCTGAGGTTCTCTGGCAGGCTGTTCCACAGACCAGGACCGTAGCGGTGGAACCGGGTCTACCTGAGGTTCTCTGGCAGGCTGTTCCACAGACGAGGACCGTAGTGGTGGAACCGGGTCTACCTGAGGCTCTCTGGCAGGCTGTTCCACAGACGAGGACCGTAGTGGTGGAACCGGGTCTACCTGAGGTTCTCTGGCAGGCTGTTCCACAGACGAGGACCGTAGCGGTGGAACCGGGTCTACCTGAGGTTCTCTGGCAGGCTGTTCCACAGACTAGGACCGTGATGGTGGAACCGGGTCTACCTGAGGTTCTCTGGCAGGCTGTTCCACAGACGAGGACCGTGATGGTGGAACCGGGTCTACCTGAGGTTCTCTGGCAGGCTGTTCCACAGACGAGGACCGTAGTGGTGGAACCGGGTCTACCTGAGGTTCTCTGGCAGGCTGTTCCACAAACGAGGACCGTAGTGGTGGAATGAGGCCTCGCCGTGAGTTTTAGTTCTCACCTGGGGAACAATTAAAAGGCCGGTACCAGAGGACCTCAGGGTCCGCGAGGGTTCATAGTTTAAAAGCAGGTCTGATCAATAAGAGGGCCCAAGACCATTAAGACATTTATAAACCACTAAGAGAACCTTAAAGTCGATCCTGAAACGCACGTGGAGCCAATGCAGCGATTTTAAAACTGGTGTTATGTGTTCCCGCCCTCTGGTCCTTGTCAGAACTCGTGCTGCTGAGTTCTGCAGTAACTGTAAGCTGGAAACAGACTTTTTAGGAAGACCAGAGAGCAGGACTTTACAGTAATCTGTTCTACTGGAAATAAAAGCATCAGCACCTCCGTGCTGGCAAGAGAGAGACATGGGCGACTCTGGCGATATTTTTAAGATGATAAAAACCTGTCTTTGTGACATTTCTGATGTGTGGAATAAAATTCAGCTCAGAGTCGAAAAGAACACCCAAGTTTCTCACACACTGAGAAGGATTAAAATTCTGTAATTTAGGTAAAATGATCTCTCTCTCTCTTGTCTTCAGGACCGATGATTAAAACTTCAGTTTTGTCCTGGTTGAGCTGTAAGATGTTCTCTGCCATCCATGACTTTATATCTAAAATACAGTTTAAAAGGGTTTTAACTGGCTCCAGGTCATCAGGAAACACGGCGATGTAAAGCTGGGTATCATCAGCATAGCTGTTAACTGGCTCCAGGTCATCAGGAGACACGGCGATGTAAAGCTGGGTGTCATCAGCATAGCTGTTAACTGGCTCCAGGTTATCAGGAGACACGGCGATGTAAAGCTGGGTGTCATCAGCATAGCTGTTAACTGGCTCCAGGTCATCAGGAGACACGGCGATGTAAAGCTGGGTGTCATCAGCATAGCTGTTAACTGGCTCCAGGTCATCAGGAGACACGGCGATGTAAAGCTGGGTGTCATCAGCATAGCTGTTAACTGGCTCCAGGTCATCAGGAGACACAGCGATGTAAAGCTGGGTATCATCAGCATAGCTGTTAACTGGCTCCAGGTCATCAGGAGACACGGCGATGTAAAGCTGGGTACACTCCCGTACGTACACCTGTACACACCCGTACGTACACCTGTACACATCTGTATGAACACACCCGTACGTACACCTGTACACACCTGTATGAACACACCTGTATGAACACACTTGTACACACCCGTACGTACACCTGTACACACCCGTACGTACACCTGTACACACTCGTACGTACACCTGTACACACCTGTATGAACACACCCATACGTACACCTGTACACACCTGTATGGACACACCTGTATGAACACACTTGTACACACCCGTACGTACACCTGTACACACCCCTACGTACACCTGTACACACCTGTATGAACACACCCGTACGTACACCTGTACACACCTGTATGAACACACCTGTATGAACACACTTGTACACACCTGAACGTACACCTGTACACACCCGTATGTACACCTGTACACACCTGTATGAACACACCTGTACGTACACCTGTACACACCTGTATGAACACACCTGTATGAACACACTTGTACACACCCGTACGTACACCTGTACACACCTGTATGAACACACCTGTATGAACACACTTGTACACACCCGTACGTACACCTGTACACACCTGTATGAACACACCCGTACGTACACCTGTACACACCTGTATGAACACACCTGTATGAACACACTTGTACACACCCGTACGTACACCTGTACACACCCCTACGTACACCTGTACACACCCGTACGTACACCTGTACACACCCGTACGTACACCTGTACACACCTGTATGAACACACCTGTACGTACACCTGTACACACCTGTATGAACACACCTGTATGAACACACTTGTACACACCCGTACGTACACCTGTACACACCCGTACGTACACCTGTACACACACCTGTACACACCTGTACGTACACCTGTACACACCTGTATGAACACACCTGTACGTACACCTGTACACACCTGTATGAACACACTTGTACACACCCGTACGTACACCTGTACACACCTGTATGAACACACCTGTATGAACACACTTGTACACACCCGTACGTACACCTGTACACACCCGTACGTACACCTGTACACACCCGTACGTACACCTGTACACACCTGTATGAACACACTTGTACACACCCGTACGTACACCTGTACACACCCGTACGTACACCTGTACACACCCGTACGTACACCTGTACGTACACCTGTACACACCTGTACGTACACCTGTACACACCCGTACGTACACCTGTACGTACACCTGTACACACCCGTACGTACACCTGTACACACCCGTACGTACACCTGTACACACCTGTATGAACACACCTGTACACACCCGTACGTACACCTGTACACACCTGTATGAACACACCCGTACGTACACCTGTACACACCCGTACGTACACCTGTACACACCCGTACGTACACCTGTACACACCTGTATGAACACACCTGTACACACCCGTACGTACACCTGTACACACCCGTACGTACACCTGTACACACCTGTATGAACACACCTGTATGAACACACTTGTACACACCCGTACGTACACCTGTACACACCCGTACGTACACCTGTACACACCTGTATGAACACACCTGTATGAACACACTTGTACACACCTGTATGAACACACTTGTACACACCTGTACGTACACCTGTACACACCCGTACGTACACCTGTACACACCTGTACGTACACCTGTACACACCCGTACGTACACCTGTACACACCTGTATGAACACACCTGTACGTACACCTGTACACACCTGTATGAACACACCTGTATGAACACACTTGTACACACCCGTACGTACACCTGTACACACCCGTACGTACACCTGTACACACCCGTACGTACACCTGTACACACCTGTATGAACACACTTGTACACACCCCTACGTACACCTGTACACACCCGTACGTACACCTGTACACACCTGTATGAACACACCCGTACGTACACCTGTACACACCTGTATGAACACACTTGTACACACCCGTACGTACACCTGTACACACCTGCACGTACACCTGTACACACCTGTATGAACACACCTGTATGAACACACTTGTACACACCCGTACGTACACCTGTACACACCTGCACGTACACCTGTACACACCTGTATGAACACACTTGTACACACCCGTACGTACACCTGTACACACCCCTACGTACACCTGTACACACCCCTACGTACACCTGTACACACCCGTACGTACACCTGAACACACCTGTATGAACACACTTGTACACACCCGTACGTACACCTGTACGTACACCTGTACCTACGTACACCTGTACACACCTGTATGAACACACTTGTACACACCTGTACGTACACCTGTACACACCCGTACGTACACCTGTACACACCTGTATGAACACACTTGTACACACCCGTACGTACACCTGTACACACCTGTATGAACACACCTGTACGTACACCTGTACACACCTGTACGAACACACTTGTCCACACCCGTACGTACACCTGTACACACCTGTACGTACACCTGTACACACCTGTATGAACACACTTGTACACACCTGTACGTACACCTGTACACACCCGTACGTACACCTGTACGTACACCTGTACAGACTATGGCTGGGTGACACAAGTTGTTTCCTCACTGGTGTCTCTGATAACTCGCTCACAACGTTGCCGGAGAGAAAAGCCCCAAAGATTCCCGTTAGGTGAGAGCACTCACTCGCTCGCATAGCTGAGCTTACGTTTTTAACAAAGATCTTTTTAAGAAGAAGATGTGTCACACTGATTAGATCTGAATTCCAAACATTTTGATTGTTTTTAGTGTGAAATAACTTTTAGCAACTGTCAACTCATTTATTCCCTTTTTTTAATATAAAGAAATCCCACCATGAATTAATCATCTCTTTTACCAATAGGTGTAACAGTGGTAGTAGATCCTTTGTTTTGTTGAAAATTACCTGATGTTTATTGCACTGCTTTAACTGTTCAATACAGTTTTGATCAGTTTGTTTAGTTATGATTTGAGCCTTTTGGCATGAATGTTTAAAATCAGTAAATAATGCAGTATGAACAGTAATGTTTAATGTAGACACAGAATCATCTTCCTGATGTGATGATATGCATCAAAGCATTAATTCAAGGCTAAGATAAAATATCCACATATATATCGTGTATGGTGACATGCCATAAAAATACCCGGATATTACCAAAAGGTAATATCGCCCAGCCCTAGTACAGACCTATACACACCTGTATGTACACCTATATGTATATACACACCTGTACACACCTTTATACAACTGTATGTAAACACCTGTATGAACACTCCTGTACAGACCTGTACGTACAGTACACCTGTACACACCTGTACATACACCCGTACACATCTGTACACACCTGTATAGTTGTGTGAAAAAGTGTTTGCTGTCACACTTAAAGTAGTACTTCCATGGTGATGTCATGAATATTTCTGTGTTCTCCATTATTATTGAATGCATTCTGCATCGTTTCTGTTTAAAAAAACCTTCTGGTATCTTTGTATCCAGCTGTATTTGTATACTAGAAGAGAGGCTTGTGGTCCAACGGCAGCTTTTCCGGGTCCTTCTCATGAATTTCCGTCTGATTGGCTGCCTCCCATCAGTGTATGAAGGAAGCTCCGCCCTCCGCTCTTATTTTGTTACAGACAGGAAATAGAGCCGACAAACAAGTTTGTTCCGCCATGCTAACAAACAGTTAGCTAATTAGCTTCTCAACTCCGAAGCTACAGTCGTGCCGTCTTTACTTCTAGTGTGTAGTGGAGGGTTACCTGCCTTCCAATGGACAGATAGAAACCCCACGTGGGATACGCTATTTGCAATGTGACGTAGAAGTGCGAGGCTGTTCCCGATTCGCTCTTTTCTTCGTATTGTTTCTCTGATGAGAAAGCACAGCCGACTGGGGGGAACGCAACGCTAGCAAGTCAGCATGTGTAAGTAAACAAGGGGAAACCCTCCGTATTTCAGAAGGAGCAAGTTAAACGGCTTTAAGTGGAAGGAGGCCTTTAAGAATTTCAGATCAAACAAATTTAAATATTAGACAAAGATAACACAAGTAAACAGAAAATGCAGTTTTTCGATGAAGATTTTTAAAAGCGAGGGAAAAAATCCAAACCTCCATGATCCTGTGTGAAAAAGTGATTGCGCCCCCCCCCCCCCCCCCCCCCGTTAAAACATAAATGAACTGTGGTTTATCATCTTTGGAAAGCTGAGTTCAGCTTCTCTATCCACATCCAGGCCTGATTACTGCCACACCTGTTCTCCATCATAAATCCCTTAAATAGGACCTGCCTGACAAAGTGAAGTAGACCAAAAGATCCTCCAAAGCTAGACATCATGCTGCCATCCAAAGAAATTCAGGAACAAATGAGAAACAAAGTCATTGAGATCTATCAGTCTGGAAAAGGTTCTTTTGGAAAAGGCCCAAAACCACTGCTGAGCAAAAAGAACATAAAGGCTCGTCTCAGTTTAGCCAGAAAGCATCTTGATGATCCCCAAGACTTTTGGGAAAATACTCTGTGGACTGACGAGACAAAAGTGGAACTTTCTGGAAGGTGGAGGTCCCATTACATCTGGCGTAAAAGTAACACGGCATTTCAGAAAAGGAACATCATAGCAACAGTAAAACATGGTGGTGGTAGTGTGATGGTCTGGGGCTGTTTTGCTGCTTCAGGACCTGGAAGACTTGCTGTGGTAAATGGAACCATGAATTCTGCTTCTACCAAAAAATCCTGAAGGAGAACGTCCGGCCATCTGTTGGTGACCTCAAGCTGAAGCGCACTTGGGTTCTGCAGCAGAACAATGATCCAGAACACACCAGCAAGTCCACCTCTGAATGGCTTAAGAACAACAACATGAAGACTTTGGAGTGGCCTAGTCAAAGCCCCCACCTGAATCCCATTGAGATGCTGTGGCATGAGCTTAAAAAGGCGGTTCATGCTGGAAAAGCCTCCAATGTGGCTGAATTACAACAATTCTGCAAAGATGAGTGGAACAAAATTCCTCCACAGCGCTGTAGAAGACTCACTGCCAGTTATCACAAACGCTTGATGCAGTTGTTGCTGCTATGGTGGAACAACCAGTTATTAGGTTTAGGGGAAGATCACTTTTTCACACAGGGACATGGAGGTTTGGATCCCCCCCCCCCTTACTAATAAAAACCTTCATTTAAAAACTGCATTTTCTGTTTACTTGTGTTATCTTTGTCTAATATTTAAATTTGTTTGAAAAATAAGGAATCAGGAAGGAGGAAAGACTTTTTCACAGCTGTATAGTGACACTGCAGGATGACTCGTCTCTTATGTCACAGGACGGTTTCTTTCTGTCTGCTGGTTCTGCTGTTCTGCAGAGACCAGGACCTGGTTCAGCCCAGACTGCTGCTCCAGCAGCAGCTCTGCAGGACTCCTCCCATCCTCTGTTTCCCTTCAGACCAAAATAAACCAGGATGGGGGGGGGTTGGGTTCCAGGGGGGGAGTGAACAGGAAGTGACATCAGATTGTGGGCGTAGCTTGTCAGCAGCTTATTGTTCTTGTTAGAAGAAAGAGATTAGACCTGCAGCGGAGACCGAGGAGCCGGACCTGGAGCAGGACGATGGCTGGAGGGAGGCCATGAGGATGTAGGTGGACCCGTCTCTTACTGGTCTACAGGTTCAGGCTCCAGTCCACTTAATGACCTGTCAGGTCACGATGAGATCAGGTCTGGTTTTGTTGGTGGAGAACTGGTTCTCTTGAAACCCCCCTCCCTCCCAGCGGGTTGTTGAATGTGGGACGGGAGTCCGGATCCCGGGAGGCCGGCGGATCAGCGGGAACACCTCAGTCCTTCATCTGGGTTCTCTGACGGAATCTGAGCCTTCAGATCAGGATTACGTTGATCTGGATCAGGATCTGGGATGCTAGCGTGCTAGCACAAGAGGGCAAAGGTCATCTCAGCGTCTGATGGTCACATGATTCCGTCCAGAGCTGCTCTGATTGGTCACATGACACGGAGGGAATATCTAAGGTAGTAGGCTGTAGACTCTTCTTCACCAGATGTGGTCACGTGACCACAAAGATCTCTGTGTGTGGGTGCGTTTTTGCAACATTGTGGGGACCATGTTCCAGATTTTTAAAATCAACGTGGGGACGTCTTGACCTTGTGGGGACATTTTCCCGGTCCCCACGGGTACGAACCCCGTTTTGAGGGTCAAGATTAGGTTTTAGAGATTAAGTTACAATCAGGTTTTGGTTAGGATTAGGACAAGGTTTAGGCAATCAGTTATGGGCGTTAGGTTTAGGGTAAGGGGCTAGGGAATGCATTATGTCAACGGATGTACCCCACGGGATATAGAAACAAACGTGTGTGTGTGTGTGTGTGTGGGGGGGGGGGGGGTCGGAACCGAAGTGGACAAACCTGGTTAGACCACCATAGATACCACAACTGCTGACGAGGGGGCGACGCTCCCCAATACAAAAAACAAACATTCCTTTATTTACTTGGCACTTTACATTTCCTTACAGGTCTGACCATAGACCCGTTCTTAAGGCCTGTGGATCCCACCCTAAATGTGTTCTTTATGCCTGTGGAACCTACCATAGACGTGTTCTTTAAGTCTATGGATCCCCCCCGTGGACCCATTCTTTCGGCCCTGTACATCTGACCTTAAAAATGATCTTTAGGTCAGTGGATCCCACCAGAAGCGTTCTCTAGACCCTGTGGATCAGACCATAGATGCATTCTTTAGGCTAGTGTATCCAAGCAAAAAAATGTTCTTTAGACCCATGGATCAGACCTTAGAAGTGTTCTTTTAGTCCATGGATCCCACCATAGACTCACTCTTTAGACCCATGGATCCAACCAGAGACCAACCAAAAGAAGATCCATAAACCGTTTTTATGTCTATGGATCTCACCATAAAGTGTTTTTCAGGTCCATGGGCCAGACCATAGAAATGTTCTATAGGCCCGTGCCTCTGACCATAGAAACAGTCTTTGGACCTGTGGATCTGATAATCAAAACTTTATTTAGGTCCATGGATCAGACCGTAGATGTGTTCTTTAGGTTGGTGGATCCAACCATACACCAACCTTAGACTGAAAGAAGATCCATAGACCTTCTTTTGGTCTATGGATCCCACCATAGACACGTTCTTTAGGTCCATGGATCCTACCTGAGACATGCTCTCAGGTCTATGGGTCCGACAGTAGAAACATAGAAACGTTCTGTAGGTCTGTGGATCTGACCATAGACACCATCTTTAGGTCTTTGGATCTTAGAAAAAATCGCACACATCCCCCAAAAATCTGAAACTAGGTGCTGGACCACAGGGAAACTTAGATGTAAAGGAAAAGACTGATCCGCATGGATCTGCACAAGCGGACCTCTGCAAATAAATATGGGCGCTACACCCAGCTTGCGCAGGTCCGTCTTTTCCTTTAGGTCTTTGGATGCTACCATTGATAAGTTCTTGAGATCTGTGGACATGACCTTAGGTGCATTCTTAAGTCCCGTGGATCTCACCATAGACCCGGTCTATACTGTAGGTCCAGTGATCCGATCATAGATGCGCTCGTTTGGCCTGTGGTTCTGACCATACGCGACACCATCTTTAGGTCTATGGATGCTACCATAAACTAGCTGTTCAGGACTGTGGACCCAACCATAGAATTGTTCTTTTGGTCAGTGGATCTCACTATAAATGTGCTCCATAAGTTTATGGATTCAACCATACAGTAGATGCGTTTTTTAAGCCTGTGGATCTGATCATAGATGAGTTCTTCAGGACTGTGGATACTGACGAAAGGATGATGTCACTGATCTAATGATGATGTCACTGACCTAACGTCTGTGTCACTGATCTAATGATGTCACTGACGTAATGTCTGTCACTGATCTAACGATGATGTCATCTAATGTCGATGTCACTGATCTAATGATGATGTCACTGACATAACGTCGATGTCACTGATATAATGATGATGTCACTGACGTAACGTCGATGTCACTGACGTGACGTCGATGTCACTGATCTAATGATGATGTCACTGACGTAACGTCGACGTCACTGATCTAACGATGTCAATGATCTAATGATGATGTCACTGACCTAACGTCGATGTCACCGACCTAACGATGATGTCACTGATCTAATGATGATGTCACTGACCTAACGTCGATGTCACCGACCTAACGATGATGTCACTGACGTAACGTCTGTCACTGATCTAATGATGATGTCACTGACGTAACGTCGATGTCACTGATCTAATGATGATGTTACTGACGTAACGTCGATGTCACTTATCTAATGATGATGTCACTGACGTAACGTCGACGTCACCGACCTAACGATGATGTCACTGACGTAACGTCGACGTCACTGATCTAACGATGTCACCGATCTAATGATGATGTCACTGACCTAACGTCGATGTCACTGATCTAATGATGATGTCACCAACCTAACGATGATGTCACTGACCTAATGATGATGTCACTGATCTAACGATGATGTCACTGACCTAATGATGATGTCACTGATCTAACGATGATGTCACTGACGTAACGTTGATGTCACTGATCTAACGATGATGTCACTGACGTAACGTTGATGTCACTGATCTGATGATGATGTCACTGTGTCTCTGTGTCAGTGCCGCGGTTTGGCGGTTCTGTACTTAAAGGTTTACCTGCTGTGACAGCAGCTCTGCTGGTTTGTACCCGACGGGCCGTCCAATCAGAACTCACCTCCTAGTCACATGTTTGTAGAATCAACACAATGAGCAGATGGAATTAAAGCTGATGGCTTTACCACGTCCTATTGATTTTTATTGATAGATTAACTATCAATTAAC
The DNA here is from genome assembly GCA_023101725.1 of Atherinomorus stipes. Classification (NCBI taxonomy): domain Eukaryota; kingdom Metazoa; phylum Chordata; class Actinopteri; order Atheriniformes; family Atherinidae; genus Atherinomorus; species Atherinomorus stipes. The sequence continues at coordinate 228,515 of JALJCO010003300.1, read as the reverse complement.
TAACTACTAAACATGGCCACCCCCACCCCCCCTCCACCAGCGCGGGTACAGTAAACATGACCGCCCCCCCACCAGCCCGGGTACAGTAGACATGGCCGCCCCTCCCCCCCACCAGCCCGGGTACAGTAATCATGGCCGCCCCCTCCACCAGCCCGGGTACAGTAATCATAGACGCCCCCCCCCCCCCCCCCCCACCAGCCCGGGTACAGTTAACATGCCCCCCCGCCCGGGTACAGTAATCATAGCCGCCCCCCTCCACCAGCCCGGGTACAGTAATCATAGCCCCCCCCCCCCCCCCCCACCAGCCCGGGTACAGTAATCATAGCCGCCCCCCTCCACCAGCCCTGGTACAGTTATCATATTATCATAGCCCCCCCCCTCCACCAGCCCTGGTACAGTAATCATAGCCGCCCCCCTCCACCAGCCCGGGTACAGTAATCATGGCCGCCCCCCCTCCACCAGCCCGGGTACAGTAATCATGGCCGCCCCCCTCCACCAGCCCGGGTACAGTAATCATAGCCGCCCCCCTCCACCAGCCCGGGTACAGTAATCATAGCCGCCCCCCTCCACCAGCCCGGGTACAGTAATCATAGCCGCCCCCCTTCACCAGCCCGGGTACAGTAATCATAGCCGCCCCCCACCAGCCCGGGTACAGTAATCATAGCCGCCCCCCTCCACCAGCCCGGGTACAGTAATCATAGCCCCCCCCCTTCACCAGCCCGGGTACAGTAATCATAGCCGCCCCCCCCACCAGCCCGGGTACAGTAATCATAGCCGCCCCCCCCCCCCCCCCCCCCCCCCCACCAGCCCGGGTACAGTAATCATGGCCGCCCCCTCCACCAGCCCGGGTACAGTAATCATAGCCGCCCCCCCCCACCAGCCCGGGTACAGTTAACATGCCCCCCCGTCCGGGTACAGTAATCATAGCCGCCCCCCTCCACCAGCCCGGGTACAGTAACCATAGCCGCCCCCCCCCCCCCCCCCGCACCAGCCCGGGTAAAGTAATCATGCCCCCCCCCCCCCCCACCAGCCCAGGTACAGTAATCATGCCCCACCCTTCACCAGCCCGGGTACAGTAATCATAGCCGCCCCCCCCCCCCACCAGCCCGGGTACAGTAATCATAGCCGCCCCCCTCCACCAGCCCGGGTACAGTAATCATGGCCGCCCCCCTCCACCAGCCCGGGTACAGTAATCATAGCCGCCCCCCTCCACCAGCCCGGGTACAGTAATTATAGCCCCCCCCCCTCCACCAGCCCGGGTACAGTAATCATAGCCGCCCCCCTCCACCAGCCCGGGTACAGTAATCATGGCCGCCCCCCTCCACCAGCCCGGGTACAGTAATCATAGCCGCCCCCCCTCCACCAGCCCGGGTACAGTAATCATGGCCGCCCCCCTCCACCAGCCCGGGTACAGTAATCATAGCCGCCCCCCTCCACCAGCCCGGGTACAGTTAACATGCCCCCCCCCCCCCCAGCCCTGGTGCGAGTTTAACAGTTGGTATCCAGCAGTCGCTTCTCCTTGGGGTCACAGCCGTCCAACACTTCCATCTTAGATCTTTCCTTCTCCATGACTGACGGCTGATTTAAACGTTTGTCGCCTACCCTCGTCATCTTTGGCCCCCCAGGGCTGCCGGCCGGTCACGTGACTCAAAACTATCAGTGAAATGGCTTCTATTATGTAGAACACAGACGTGTCCACTCATACCCATTTTTCCAGAAGGAGGTCTGTTTCAGTCCAGAATGGTGGATAACGTGTTTCCAAAAACGCAGCAGAGTGATGCCTCTTGCTATCTGTACTCTTTGCTAACGCGGCGTTGTCTTCTTCTTCTGTGGTGGGCAGCGAGTCTGCGTGCCGCTTCTACAGCCAGCAGATGAAGGGGAAGCACCGGGCCATCAGGAAGATGAACGAGATCCAGAAGAACATCGACGGCTGGGAGGGCAAGGACATCGGGCAGTGCTGCAACGAGTTCATCATGGAGGGCACGCTGACGCGGGTGGGCGCCAAGCACGAGCGCCACATCTTCCTGTTCGACGGCCTGATGATCTGCTGCAAGTCCAACCACGGGCCGCCGCGGCTGCCCGGCGCCGGCTCCGCCGCCGAGTACCGCCTCAAGGAGAAGTTCTTCATGCGCAAGGTGCAGATCAACGACAAGGATGACAAGGAGGGCGAGTACCGGCACGCCTTCGAGATCATCCTGAAGGACGGCAACAGCGTGGTGTTCGCCGCCAAGTCGGCGGAGGAGAAGAACGGCTGGATGGCGGCGCTGATCTCGCTGCAGTACCGCAGCACGCTGGAGCGGCTGCTGGACGCCGCCATGGAGGAGGAGGAGGAGCAGATGAGGCTGCCGCCGCCCGCCGACTACCGCTTCGCCGAGCCCGACTCCGAGGAGAACGTGGTGTTCGAGGACAACGTCCAGTCCAAGTCCGGGATCCCCATCATCAAGGCGGGGACGGTGCTGAAGCTGATCGAGAGGCTGACCTTCCACATGTACGCAGGTGAGACGTGATGTCATACAGGTGAGACGTGATGTCATACAGGTGAGACGTGATGTCATACAGGTGAGACTTGATGTCATACAGGTGAGACGTGATGTCATACAGGTGAGACATGATGTCATACAGGTGAGATGTGATGTCGCGTACGGAGGTGAGACGTGATGTCATACAGATGAGACGTGATGTCATACAGGTGAGACGTGATGTCATACAGGGGAGACGTAATGTCGCGTACAGAGGTGAGACATGATGTCAGACGTAGAGGTGTGACATGATGTCGTACAGGTGAGACATGATGTCACACACACAGGTGAGACATGATGTCACACATGCAGGTGAGACATGATGTCAGACGTAGAGGTGTGACATGATGTACAGGTGAGACATGATGTCACACATGCAGGTGAGACATGATGTCAGACGTAGAGATGTGACATGATGTACAGGTGAGACATGATGTCACTAATGCAGGTGAGACGTGACGTCACGTACGCAGGTGAGATGTGATGTCACAGGTACAGGTGAGACGTGATGTCACACATGCAGGTGAGACATGATGTCAGACGTAGAGGTGTGACATGATGTCGTACAGGTGAGACATGATGTCATACGGTGAGACGTGATGTCAGACGTACAGGTGAGACGTGATGTCACACATGCAGGTGAGACATGATGTCAGACGTAGAGGTGTGACATGATGTCGTACAGGTGAGACATGATGTCACTCATGCAGGTGAGAGGTGATGTCACTCATGCAGGTGAGACATGATGTCACTCATGCAGGTGAGACATGATGTCACTCATGCAGGTGAGACGTGATGTCACTCATGCAGGTGAGACGTGATGTCCCCCTCTTCTTCCTCATTTAAACTGGAGATGAATCATCGTCATTGCTGCTGCCTGCTCATGGCAGCGTTCCGGTTAGAGACCCATCAGTAAACGGTGGACATGTGATGAGTCGTGTCCATTATAACCAATGCATGAACATACAGATGTGTCCTCATGTTGTCCCACCTGAACTCGCTGACATCATCATACCTGCAGGTGACAGGTGAGCCTGACCTCAGCTTGTTCTAATTACCTGGCGTTTCCCTCCTCAGATCCGAACTTTGTGCGGACGTTTCTGACCACCTACAGATCCTTCTGCAAACCTCAGGAGCTGCTGGACCTGCTCATAGAGAGGTGAGCTCACCTGCCTAACCAATCAGCTCAGTCCGCCACCATCCGGATGCGGATTCTGGTCTCAGGTGTGTCTCTTCTCAGGTTTAAGATCCCTGAATCGAAACTGACTGACATGGACCAGATGGAGGGTGGAGAGCCGCTGCTCAGCACCGAGATGAAACGCTTCCGGAAAGAGTTCGTTCAGCCGGTCCAGCTCAGGTAGAGAACGCACCTGCCGCAGGTAGAGAGGGAACACACCTGCCGCAGGTAGAGAGAGAACACACCTGCCGCAGGTAGAGAGAGAACACACCTGCCGCAGGTAGAGAGAGAACACACCTGCCGCAGGTAGAGAGGGAACGCACCTGCCGCAGGTAGAGAGAGAACGCACCTGCCGCAGGTAGAGAGAGAATGCACCTGCCGCAGGTAGAGAGAGAACGCACCTGCCGCAGGTAGAGAGAGAATGCACCTGCCGCAGGTAGAGAGAGAACACACCTGCCGCAGGTAGAGAGGGAACACACCTGCCTCAGGTGAAGAGAGAGAACACACCTGCCGCAGGTGGAGAGAGGGAACACACCTGCCTCAGGTGAAGAGAGAGACACACCTGCCGCAGGTAGAGAGGGAACACACCTGCCGCAGGTGAAGAGAGAGAACACACCTGCCGCAGGTAGAGAGAGGGAACACACCTGCCGCAGGTAGAGAGAGGGAACACACCTGCCGCAGGTAGAGAGAGAGAACACACCTGCCGCAGGTAGAGAGAGAACACACCTGCCGCAGGTGAAGAGAGAACACACCTGCCGCAGGTAGAGAGAGAGACACACCTGCCGCAGGTAGAGAGAGGAACACACCTGCCGCAGGTAGAGAGAGAGAGAACACACCTGCCGCAGGTAGAGAGAGAACACACCTGCCGCAGGTAGAGAGGGAACACACCTGCCGCAGGTAGAGAGAGAACACACCTGCCGCAGGTAGAGAGAGAACACACCTGCCGCAGGTAGAGAGAGAACACACCTGCCGCAGGTAGAGAGAGAACACACCTGCCGCAGGTAGAGAGAGAGAGAACACACCTGCCGCAGGTAGAGAGAGACACACCTGCACGCAGATGAGAGAGAACACCTGCCGCAGGTAGAGAGAGAGAACACACCTGCCGCAGGTAGAGAGGGAACACACCTGCCGCAGGTAGAGAGAGAACACACCTGCCGCAGGTAGAGAGAGAACCTCCCGCAGATGAGAGAGAGAACACACCTGCCGCAGGTAGAGAGAGAACACACCTGCCGCAGGTAGAGAGAGAACACACCTGCCGCAGGTAGAGAGAGAACACACCTGCCGCAGGTGAAGAGAGAGAACACACCTGCCGCAGGTAGAGAGGGAACACACCTGCCGCAGGTGAGAGAGAGAACACACCTGCCGCAGGTAGAGAGAGGGAACACACCTGCCGCAGGTAGAGGAGAGAACACACCTGCCGCAGGTAGAGAGAGAACACACCTGCCGCAGGTAGAGAGAGAACACACCTGCCGCAGGTAGAGAGAGGGAACACACCTGCCGCAGGTAGAGAGAGAACACACCTGCCGCAGGTAGAGAGAGGGAACACACCTGCCGCAGGTAGAGAGAGAAACACACCTGCCGCAGGTAGAGAGGAGGGAACACACCTGCCGCAGGTGGAGAGAGAACACACCTGCCGCAGGTAGAGAGAGGAACACACCTGCCGCAGGTAGAGAGAGAGAACACACCTGCCGCAGGTAGAGAGGGAACACACCTGCCCCAGGTGAGAGAGAGAGAACACACATGCCGCAGGTAGAGAGAGAACACACCTGCCGCAGGTCAAGAGAGAGAACACACATGCCGCAGGTAGAGAGAGAGAACACACCTGCCGCAGGTAGAGAGAGAACACAACCTGCCGCAGGTAGAGAGAGAGAACACACCTGCCGCAGGTAGAGAGAGAACACACCTGCCGCAGGTAGAGAGGGGAACACACCTGCCGCAGGTAGAGAGAGAGAACACACCTGCCGCAGGTGAAGAGAGAGAACACACATGCCGCAGGGAGAGGGAGAGAACACACCTGCCGCAGGTGAAGAGAGAGAACACACATGCCGCAGGTAGAGGAGAGAGAGAACACACCTGCCTCAGGTAGAGAGAGAACACACCTGCCGCAGGTAGAGAGAGGGAACACACCTGCCGCCCGCAGAGAAGACACCTGCCGCAGGGAGAGAGGGAACACACCTGCCGCAGGTAGAGAGAGAACGCACCTGCCGCAGGTAGAGAGAGAACGCACCTGCCGCAGGTAGAGAGGGAACACACCTGCCGCAGGTAGAGAGAGAACACACCTGCCGCAGGTAGAGAGAGGGAACACACCTGCCTCAGGTAGAGAGAGAGAACACACCTGCCGCAGGTAGAGAGGGAACACACCTGCCTCAGGTGAAGAGAGAGAACACACCTGCCGCAGGTAGAGGAGGGAACACACCTGCCGCAGGTGAAGAGAGAGAACACACCTGCCGCAGGTAGAGAGAGAGAACACACCTGCCGCAGGTAGAGAGAGAACACACCTGCCGCAGGTAGAGAGAGGGAACACACCTGCCGCAGGTAGAGAGAGAACACACCTGCCGCAGGTAGAGAGGGGAACACACCTGCCGCAGGTAGAGAGAGAGACACACCTGCCGCAGGTGAGAGAGGGAACACACCTGCCGCAGGTAGAGAGAGAGAGAGAACACACCTGCCGCAGGTAGAGAGAGAACACACCTGCCGCAGATGAGAGAGAACACACCTGCCGCAGGTAGAGAGAGAGAACACACCTGCCGCAGGTAGAGAGAGAACACACCTGCCGCAGGTGGGAGAGAGAACACACCTGCCGCAGGTAGAGAGAGAACACACCTGCCGCAGGTAGAGAGGGAACACACCTGCCGCAGGTGGAGAGAGAGAACACACCTGCCGCAGGGAGAGGGGGAGACACACCTGCCGCAGGTAGAGAGAGAACACACCTGCCGCAGGAAGGGAGGGAACACAGCCGCAGGTAGAGAGGGAACACACCTGCCGCAGGTAGAGAGAGAACACACCTGCCGCAGGTGGGGAGGGAACACACCTGCCGCAGGTAGAGAGAGAGAACACACCTGCCGCAGGTAGAGAGAGAACACACCTGCCGCAGGTAGAGAGAGAGAACACACCTGCCGCAGGTAGAGAGAGAACACACCTGCCGCAGGTAGAGAGAGAGAACAAACCTGCCGCAGGTAGAGAGGGAACACACCTGCCGCAGGTAGAGAGGGGAACACACCTGCCGCAGAGAGAGAACACACACCCTGCCGCAGGTAGAGAGAGGGAACACACCTGCCGCAGGTAGAGAGAGAACACACCTGCCGCAGGTAGAGAGGGAACACACCTGCCTCAGGTGAAGAGAGAGAACACACATGCCGCAGGTAGAGAGAGAACACACCTGCCGCAGGTCAAGAGAGAGAACACACATGCCGCAGGTAGAGAGAGAGAACACACCTGCCGCAGGTAGAGAGAGAACAAACCTGCCGCAGGTAGAGAGGGAACACACCTGCCGCAGGTAGAGAGAGAACACACCTGCCGCAGGTAGAGAGGGAACACACCTGCCGCAGGTAGAGAGGGAACACACCTGCCTCAGGTGAAGAGAGAGAACACACATGCCGCAGGTAGAGAGAGAACACACCTGCCGCAGGTGAGAGAGAGAACACACATGCCGCAGGTAGAGAGAGGGAACACACCTGCCTCAGGTAGAGAGAGAACACACCTGCCGCAGGTAGAGAGAGGGAACACACCTCCCGCAGGTAGAGAGAGAACACACCTGCCGCAGGTAGAGAGAGAACACACCTGCCGCAGGTAGAGAGAGAACGCACCTGCCGCAGGTAGAGAGAGAACGCACCTGCCGCAGGTAGAGAGGGAACGCACCTGCCGCAGGTAGAGAGAGAACACACCTGCCGCAGGTAGAGAGGGGAACACACCTGCCTCAGGTGAAGAGAGAGAACGCACCTGCCGCAGGTAGAGAGGGAACACACCTGCCTCAGGTGAAGAGAGAGAACACACCTGCCGCAGGTAGAGAGGGAACACACCTGCCGCAGGTGAAGAGAGAGAACACACCTGCCGCAGGTAGAGAGAGAACACACCTGCCGCAGGTAGAGAGAGAGAACACACCTGCCGCAGGTAGAGAGAGAACACACCTGCCGCAGGTAGAGAGAGAGAACACACCTGCCGCAGGTAGAGAGAGAACAAACCTGCCGCAGGTAGAGAGGGAACACACCTGCCGCAGGTAGAGAGAGAACACACCTGCCGCAGATAGAGAGAGAGAACACACCTGCCGCAGGTAGAGAGGGAACACACCTGCCGCAGGTAGAGAGGGAACACACCTGCCGCAGGTAGAGAGAGAACACACCTGCCGCAGGTAGAGAGGGGGAACACACCTGCCGCAGGTAGAGAGGGAACACACCTGCCGCAGGTAGAGAGGGAACACACCTGCCTCAGGTGAAGAGAGAGAACACACATGCCGCAGGTAGAGAGAGAACACACCTGCCGCAGGTGAAGAGAGAGAACACACATGCCGCAGGTAGAGAGAGAGAACACACCTGCCGCAGGTAGAGAGAGAACAAACCTGCCGCAGGTAGAGAGGGAACACACCTGCCGCAGGTAGAGAGGGAACACACCTGCCGCAGGTAGAGAGAGGAACACACCTGCCGCAGGTAGAGAGAGAACACACCTGCCGCAGGTAGAGAGAGGGAACACACCTGCCGCAGGTAGAGAGGGAACACACCTGCCTCAGGTGAAGAGAGAGAACACACATGCCGCAGGTAGAGAGAGAACACACCTGCCGCAGGTGAAGAGAGAGAACACACATGCCGCAGGTAGAGAGAGGGAACACACCTGCCTCAGGTAGAGAGAGAACACACCTGCCGCAGGTAGAGAGAGGGAACACACCTGCCGCAGGTAGAGAGAGAACACACCTGCCGCAGGTAGAGAGGGAACACACCTGCCGCAGGTAGAGAGAGAACGCACCTGCCGCAGGTAGAGAGAGAACGCACCTGCCGCAGGTGGGAGAGGGAACGCACCTGCCGCAGGTAGAGAGAGAACACACCTGCCGCAGGTAGAGAGAGAACACACCTGCCGCAGGTAGAGAGGGAACACACCTGCCGCAGGTAGAGAGAACACACCTGCCGCAGGTAGAGAGGGAACACACCTGCCGCAGGTAGAGAGGGAACACACCTGCCGCAGGTAGAGAGAGAACACACCTGCCGCAGGTAGAGAGGGAACACACCTGCCGCAGGTAGAGAGAGGGAACACACCTGCCGCAGGTAGAGAGAGGAACACACCTGCCGCAGGTAGAGAGGGAACACACCTGCCGCAGGTAGAGAGAGGGAACACACCTGCCGCAGGTAGAGAGGGAACACACCTGCCGCAGGTAGAGAGAGAACACACCTGCCGCAGGTAGAGAGAGAGAACACACCTGCCGCAGGTAGAGAGAGAACACACCTGCCGCAGGTAGAGAGAGAACACACCTGCCGCAGGTAGAGAGAGAACAAACCTGCCGCAGGTAGAGAGGGAACACACCCGCCGCAGGTAGAGAGAGAACACACCTGCCGCAGGTAGAGAGGGGACACACCTGCCGCAGGTAGAGAGGGAACACACCTCCGCAGGAGAGAGGGAACACACCTGCCGCAGGAAGAGAGGAACACACCTGCCTCAGGTGAAGAGAGAGAACACACATGCCGCAGGTAGAGAGAGAACACACCTGCCGAGGTGAAGAGAGAGAACACACATGCCGCAGGTAGAGAGAGAGAACACACCTGCCGCAGGTAGAGAGAGAACAAACCTGCCGCAGGTAGAGAGAGGAACACACCTGCCGCAGGTAGAGAGAGAACACACCTGCCGCAGGTAGAGAGAGGAACACACCTGCCGCAGGTAGAGAGAGAACACACATCCGCAGGTAGAGAGAGAACACACCTGCCGCAGGTAGAGAGAGAACACACATGCCGCAGGTAGAGAGAGAGAACACACCTGCGAGGTAGAGAGAGAACAAACCTCCGCAGGTAGAGAGGGGAACCACCTGAGGTAGAAGGGAACACACCTCAGGAGAGGAGGGAACCACCTCCAGGAAGAGAGAGAACAACACGAGGAGAGAGAGAACACACCTGCCGCAGGTGAAGAGAGAGAACACAATGCCGCAGGTAGAGAGAGGGAACACACCTGCCTCAGGTAGAGAGAGAACACACCTGCCGCAGGTAGAGAGAGGGAACACACCTGCCGCAGGTAGAGAGAGACGCACCTGCCGCAGGTAGAGAGGGAACACACCTGCCGCAGGTAGAGAGAGAACACACCTGCCGCAGGTAGAGAGAGAGAACACACCTGCCGCAGGTAGAGAGAGAACACACCTGCCGCAGGTAGAGAGAGAGAACACCTGCCGCAGGTAGAGAGAGAACACACCTGCCGCAGGTAGAGAGAGAACACACCTGCCGCAGGTAGAGAGAGAACACACCTGCCGCAGGTAGAGAGAGAACACACCTGCCGCAGGTAGAGAGAGAACACACCTGCCGCAGGTAGAGAGAGAACACACCTGCCGCAGGTAGAGAGAGAACACACCTGCCGCAGGTAGAGAGAGAACACACCTGCCGCAGGTAGAGAGGGGAACACACCTGCCGCAGGTAGAGAGAGAACACACCTGCCGCAGGTAGAGAGAGGGAACACACCTGCCGCAGGTAGAGAGGGAACACACCTGCCGCAGGTAGAGAGAGAGAACACACCTGCCGCAGGTAGAGAGAGAGAACACACCTGCCGCAGGTAGAGAGAGAACACACCTGCCGCAGGTAGAGAGAGAACACACCTGCCGCAGGTAGAGAGAACAAACCTGGCGCAGGTAGAGAGGGAACACACCTGCCGCAGGTAGAGAGGGAACACACCTGCCGCAGGTAGAGAGAGAACACACCTGCCGCAGGTAGAGAGAGGGAACACACCTGCCGCAGGTAGAGAGAGAACACACCTGCCGCAGGTAGAGAGGGAACACACCTGCCTCAGGTGAAGAGAGAGAACACACATGCCGCAGGTAGAGAGAGAACACACCTGCCGCAGGTCAAGAGAGAGAACACACATGCCGCAGGTAGAGAGAGAGAACACACCTGCCGCAGGTAGAGAGAGAACAAACCTGCCGCAGGTAGAGAGAGGAACACACCTGCCGCAGGTAGAGAGAGAACACACCTGCCGCAGGTAGAGAGGGAACACACCTGCCGCAGGTAGAGAGAGAACACACCTGCCTCAGGTGAAGAGAGAGAACACACATGCCGCAGGTAGAGAGAGAACACACCTGCCGCAGGTGAAGAGAGAGAACACACATGCCGCAGGTAGAGAGAGGGAACACACCTGCCTCAGGTAGAGAGAGAACACACCTGCCGCAGGTAGAGAGAGGGAACACACCTGCCGCAGGTAGAGAGAAACACACCTGCCGCAGGTAGAGAGGGAACACACCTGCCGCAGGTAGAGAGAGAACGCACCTGCCGCAGGTAGAGAGAGAACGCACCTGCCGCAGGTAGAGAGGGAACGCACCTGCCGCAGGTAGAGAGAGAACACACCTGCCGCAGGTAGAGAGGGAACACACCTGCCTCAGGTGAAGAGAGAGAACGCACCTGCCGCAGGTAGAGAGGGAACACACCTGCCTCAGGTGAAGAGAGAGAACACACCTGCCGCAGGTAGAGAGGGAACACACCTGCCGCAGGTGAAGAGAGAGAACACACCTGCCGCAGGTAGAGAGAGAACACACCTGCCGCAGGTAGAGAGAGAACACACCTGCCGCAGGTAGAGAGAGGGAACACACCTGCCGCAGGTAGAGAGAGAACACACCTGCCGCAGGTAGAGAGAGAGCGAACACACCTGCCGCAGGTAGAGAGAGAGAACACACCTGCCGCAGGTAGAGAGGGAACACACCTGCCGCAGGTGAAGAGAGAACACACCTGCCGCAGGTAGAGAGAGAACACACCTGCCGCAGGTAGAGAGAGGGACACACCCTCCGCAGGTAGAGAGGGAACACACCTGCCGCAGGTAGAGAGAGAACACACCTGCCGCAGGTAGAGAGAGAACACACCTGCCGAGGTAGAGAGAGAACACACCTGCCGCAGGTAGAGAGAGAACACACCTGCCGCAGGTAGAGAGAGAACACACCTGCCGCAGGTAGAGAGGGAACACACCTGCCGCAGGTAGAGAGAGAGAACACACCTGCCGCAGGTAGAGAGGGAACACACCTGCCGCAGGTAGAGAGAGAACACACCTGCCGCAGGTAGAGAGAGAACACACCTGCCGCAGGTAGAGAGAGAGAACACACCTGCCGCAGGTAGAGAGGGAACACACCTGCCGCAGGTAGAGAGGGAACACACCTGCCGCAGGTAGAGAGGGAACACACCTGCCGCAGGTAGAGAGAGAGAACACACCTGCCGCAGGTAGAGAGAGAGAACACACCTGCCGCAGGTAGAGAGAGAACACACCTGCCGCAGGTAGAGAGAGAACACACCTGCCGCAGGTAGAGAGAGAACACACCTGCCGCAGGTAGAGAGAGAACAAACCTGCCGCAGGTAGAGAGGGAACACACCTGCCGCAGGTAGAGAGGGAACACACCTGCCGCAGGTAGAGAGAGAACACACCTGCCGCAGGTAGAGAGAGGGAACACACCTGCCGCAGGTAGAGAGAGAACACACCTGCCGCAGGTAGAGAGGGAACACACCTGCCTCAGGTGAAGAGAGAGAACACACATGCCGCAGGTAGAGAGAGAACACACCCTCCGCAGGTCAAGAGAGAGAACACACATGCGCAGGTAGAGAGAGAGAACACACCTGCCGCAGGTAGAGAGAGAACAAACCTGCCGCAGGTAGAGAGAGAACACACCTGCCGCAGGTAGAGAGAGAACACACCTGCCGCAGGTAGAGAGGGAACACACCTGCCGCAGGTAGAGAGGGAACACACCTGCCTCAGGTGAAGAGAGAGAACACACATGCCGCAGGTAGAGAGAGAACACACCTGCCGCAGGTGAAGAGAGAGAACACACATGCCGCAGGTAGAGAGAGGGAACACACCTGCCTCAGGTAGAGAGAGAACACACCTGCCGCAGGTAGAGAGAGGGAACACACCTCCCGCAGGTAGAGAGAGAACACACCTGCCGCAGGTAGAGAGGGAACACACCTGCCGCAGGTAGAGAGAGAACGCACCTGCCGCAGGTAGAGAGAGAACGCACCTGCCGCAGGTAGAGAGGGAACGCACCTGCCGCAGGTAGAGAGAGAACACACCTGCCGCAGGTAGAGAGGGAACACACCTGCCTCAGGTGAAGAGAGAGAACGCACCTGCCGCAGGTAGAGAGGGAACACACCTGCCTCAGGTGAAGAGAGAGAACACACCTGCCGCAGGTAGAGAGGGAACACACCTGCCGCAGGTGAAGAGAGAGACACACCTGCCGCAGGTAGAGAGAGAACACACCTGCCGCAGGTAGAGAGAGAACACACCTGCCGCAGGTAGAGAGAAACACACCTGCCGCAGGTAGAGAGAGAGACACACCTGCCGCAGGTAGAGAGAGAACAAACCTGCCGCAGGTAGAGAGGGAACACACCTGCCGCAGGTAGAGAGAGAACACACCTGCCGCAGATAGAGAGAGAGAACACACCTGCCGCAGGTAGAGAGGGAACACACCTGCCGCAGGTAGAGAGGGAACACACCTGCCGCAGGTAGAGAGAGAACACACCTGCCGCAGGTAGAGAGGGAACACACCTGCCGCAGGTAGAGAGGGAACACACCTGCCGCAGGTAGAGAGGGAACACACCTGCCTCAGGTGAAGAGAGAGAACACACATGCCGCAGGTAGAGAGAGAACACACCTGCCGCAGGTGAAGAGAGAGAACACACATGCCGCAGGTAGAGAGAGAAACACACCTGCCGCAGGTAGAGAGAGAACAAACCTGCCGCAGGTAGAGAGGGAACACACCTGCCGCAGGTAGAGAGGGAACACACCTGCCGCAGGTAGAGAGGGAACACACCTGCCGCAGGTAGAGAGAGAACACACCTGCCGCAGGTAGAGAGGGAACACACCTGCCGCAGGTAGAGAGGGAACACACCTGCCTCAGGTGAAGAGAGAGAACACACATGCCGCAGGTAGAGAGAGAACACACCTGCCGCAGGTGAAGAGAGAGAACACACATGCCGCAGGTAGAGAGAGGGAACACACCTGCCTCAGGTAGAGAGAGAACACACCTGCCGCAGGTAGAGAGAGGGAACACACCTGCCGCAGGTAGAGAGAGAACACACCTGCCGCAGGTAGAGAGGGAACACACCTGCCGCAGGTAGAGAGAGAACGCACCTGCCGCAGGTAGAGAGAGAACGCACCTGCCGCAGGTAGAGAGGGAACGCACCTGCCGCAGGTAGAGAGAGAACACACCTGCCGCAGGTAGAGAGAGAACACACCTGCCGCAGGTAGAGAGGGAACACACCTGCCGCAGGTAGAGAGAGAACACACCTGCCGCAGGTAGAGAGGGAACACACCTGCCGCAGGTAGAGAGGGAACACACCTGCCGCAGGTAGAGAGAGAACACACCTGCCGCAGGTAGAGAGGGAACACACCTGCCGCAGGTAGAGAGAGGGAACACACCTGCCGCAGGTAGAGAGAGGGAACACACCTGCCGCAGGTAGAGAGGGAACACACCTGCCGCAGGTAGAGAGAGGGGAACACACCTGCCGCAGGTAGAGAGGGAACACACCTGCCGCAGGTAGAGAGAGAACACACCTGCCGCAGGTAGAGAGAGAGAACACACCTGCCGCAGGTAGAGAGAGAACACACCTGCCGCAGGTAGAGAGAGAGACACACCTGCCGCAGGTAGAGAGAGAACAAACCTGCCGCAGGTAGAGAGGGAACACACCCGCCGCAGGTAGAGAGAGAACACACCTGCCGCAGGTAGAGAGGGAACACACCTGCCGCAGGTAGAGAGGGAACACACCCCGCAGGTAGAGAGGGAACACACCTGCCGCAGGTAGAGAGGGAACACACCTGCCTCAGGTGAAGAGAGAGAACACACATGCCGCAGGTAGAGAGAGAACACACCTGCCGCAGGTGAAGAGAGAGAACACACATGCCGCAGGTAGAGAGAGAGAACACACCTGCCGCAGGTAGAGAGAGAACAAACCTGCCGCAGGTAGAGAGGGACACACCTGCCGCAGGTAGAGAGGGAACACACCTGCCGCAGGTAGAGAGAGGGAACACACCTGCCGCAGGTAGAGAGAGAACACACATGCCGCAGGTAGAGAGAGAACACACCTGCCGCAGGTGAAGAGAGAGAACACACATGCCGCAGGTAGAGAGAGAGAACACACCTGCCGCAGGTAGAGAGAGAACAAACCTGCCGCAGGTAGAGAGGGAACACACCTGCCGCAGGTAGAGAGGGAACACACCTGCCGCAGGTAGAGAGAGGGAACACACCTGCCTCAGGTGAAGAGAGAGACACACATGCCGCAGGTAGAGAGAGAACACACCTGCCGCAGGTGAAGAGAGAGAACACACATGCCGCAGGTAGAGAGAGGGAACACACCTGCCTCAGGTAGAGAGAGAACACACCTGCCGCAGGTAGAGAGAGGGAACACACCTGCCGCAGGTAGAGAGAGAACGCACCTGCCGCAGGTAGAGAGGGAACACACCTGCCGCAGGTAGAGAGAGAACGCACCTGCCGCAGGTAGAGAGAGAACGCACCTGCCGCAGGTAGAGGGAACGCACCTGCCGCAGGTAGAGAGAGAACGCACCTGCCGCAGGTAGAGAGAGAACACACCTGCCGCAGGTAGAGAGAGAACACACCTGCCGCAGGTGAAGAGAGAGAACACACATGCCGCAGGTAGAGAGAGAACACACCTGCCGCAGGTGAAGAGAGAGAACACACCTGCCGCAGGTAGAGAGAGAACACACCTGCCGCAGGTAGAGAGAACACACCTGCCGCAGGTGAAGAGAGAGAACGCACCTGCCGCAGGTAGAGAGGGAACGCACCTGCCGCAGGTAGAGAGAGAACGCACCTGCCGCAGGTAGAGAGGGAACGCACCTGCCGCAGGTAGAGAGAGAACACACCTGCCGCAGGTAGAGAGAGAACACACCTGCCGCAGGTAGAGAGAGAACACACCTGCCGCAGGTGAAGAGAGAGAACACACCTGCCGCAGGTAGAGAGGGAACAAACTTGCCGCAGGTAGAGAGAGAACAAACCTGCCGCAGGCAGAGAGAGAACAACCTGCCGCAGGTAGAGAGAGAACACACCTGCCGCAGGTAGAGAGAGACACACCTGCCGCAGGTAGAGAGAGAACAAACCTGCCGCAGGTAGAGAGGGAACACACCTGCCGCAGGTAGAGAGGGAACGCACCTGCCGCAGGTAGAGAGAGAACACACCTGCCGCAGGTAGAGAGAGGGAACACACCTGCCGCAGGTAGAGAGAGAGAACACACCTGCCGCAGGTAGAGAGGGGAACACACCTGCCTCAGGTGAAGAGAGAGAACACACATGCCGCAGGTAGAGAGAGAACACACCTGCCGCAGGTCAAGAGAGAGAACACACATGCCGCAGGTAGAGAGAGAACACACCTGCCGCAGGTAGAGAGAGGAACAAACCTGCCGCAGGTAGAGAGGGAACACACCTGCCGCAGGTAGAGAGAGAACACACCTGCCGCAGGTAGAGAGGGAACACACCTGCCGCAGGTAGAGAGGGAACACACCTGCCTCAGGTGAAGAGAGAGAACACACATGCCGCAGGTAGAGAGAGAACACACCTGCCGCAGGTGAAGAGAGAGAACACACATGCCGCAGGTAGAGAGAGGGAACACACCTGCCTCAGGTAGAGAGAGAACACACCTGCCGCAGGTAGAGAGAGGGAACACACCTCCCGCAGGTAGAGAGAGAACACACCTGCCGCAGGTAGAGAGGGAACACACCTGCCGCAGGTAGAGAGAGAACGCACCTGCCGCAGGTAGAGAGAGAACGCACCTGCCGCAGGTAGAGAGGGAACGCACCTGCCGCAGGTAGAGAGAGAACACACCTGCCGCAGGTAGAGAGGGAACACACCTGCCTCAGGTGAGAGAGAGAGAACGCACCTGCCGCAGGTAGAGAGGGAACACACCTGCCTCAGGTGAAGAGAGAGAACACACCTGCCGCAGGTAGAGAGGGAACACACCTGCCGCAGGTGAAGAGAGAACACACCTGCCGCAGGTAGAGAGAGAACACACCTGCCGCAGGTAGAGAGAGAGAGAACACACCTGCCGCAGGTAGAGAGAGAACACACCTGCCGCAGGTAGAGAGAGAACACACCTGCCGCAGGTAGAGAGAGAGAACAAACCTGCCGCAGGTAGAGAGGGAACACACCTGCCGCAGGTAGAGAGAGAGAACACACCTGCCGCAGATAGAGAGAGAGAACACACCTGCCGCAGGTAGAGAGGGAACACACCTGCCGCAGGTAGAGAGAGGGAACACACCTGCCGCAGGTAGAGGAGAGAACACACCTGCCGCAGGTAGAGAGGGAACACACCTGCCGCAGGTAGAGAGGGAACACACCTGCCGCAGGTAGAGAGGGAACACACCTGCCTCAGGTGAAGAGAGAGAACACACATGCCGCAGGTAGAGAGAGAACACACCTGCCGCAGGTGAAGAGAGAGAACACACATGCCGCAGGTAGAGAGAGAGAACACACCTGCCGCAGGTAGAGAGAGAACAAACCTGCCGCAGGTAGAGAGGGAACACACCTGCCGCAGGTAGAGAGGGAACACACCTGCCGCAGGTAGAGAGGGAACACACCTGCCGCAGAGAGAGAGAACACACCTGCCGCAGGTAGAGAGGGAACACACCTGCCGCAGGTAGAGAGGGAACACACCTGCCTCAGGTGAAGAGAGAGAGACACACATGCCGCAGGTAGAGGAGGAACACACCTGCCGCAGGTGAAGAGAGAGAACACACATGCCGCAGGTAGAGAGAGGGAACACACCTGCCTCAGGTAGAGAGAGAACACACCTGCCGCAGGTAGAGAGAGGGAACACACCTGCCGCAGGTAGAGAGAGAACACACCTGCCGCAGGTAGAGGAGGGAACACACCTGCCGCAGGTAGAGAGAGAACGCACCTGCCGCAGGTAGAGAGAGAACGCACCTGCCGCAGGTAGAGAGGGAACGCACCTGCCGCAGGTAGAGAGAGAACACACCTGCCGCAGGAGAGAGAGAACACACCTGCCGCAGGAGAGAGGGAACACACCTGCCGCAGGTAGAGAGAGAACACACCTGCCGCAGGTAGAGAGGGAACACACCTGCCGCAGGTAGAGAGGGGAACACACCTGCCGCAGGTAGAGAGAGAACACACCTGCCGCAGGTAGAGAGAGAACACACCTGCCGCAGGTAGAGAGAGGGAACACACCTGCCGCAGGTAGAGAGAGGGAACACACCTGCCGCAGGTAGAGAGGGAACACACCTGCCGCAGGTAGAGAGAGGGAACACACCTGCCGCAGGTAGAGAGGGAACACACCTGCCGCAGGTAGAGAGAGAGAACACACCTGCCGCAGGTAGAGAGAGAGAACACACCTGCCGCAGGTAGAGAGAGAACACACCTGCCGCAGGTAGAGAGAGAACACACCTGCCGCAGGTAGAGAGAGAACAAACCTGCCGCAGGTAGAGAGGGAACACACCCGCCGCAGGTAGAGAGAGAACACACCTGCCGCAGGTAGAGAGGGAACACACCTGCCGCAGGTAGAGAGGGGGAACACACCTGCCGCAGGTAGAGAGGGAACACACCTGCCGCAGGTAGAGAGGGAACACACCTGCCTCAGGTGAAGAGAGAGAACACACATGCCGCAGGTAGAGAGAGAGAACACACCTGCCGCAGGTGAAGAGAGAACACACATGCCGCAGGTAGAGAGAGAGAACACACCTGCCGCAGGTAGAGAGAGAACAAACCTGCCGCAGGTAGAGAGGGAACACACCTGCCGCAGGTAGAGAGGGAACACACCTGCCGCAGGTAGAGAGAGGGAGAACACACCTGCCGCAGGTAGAGAGAGAACACACATGCCGCAGGTAGAGAGAGAGAACACACCTGCCGCAGGTGAAGAGAGAGAACACACATGCCGCAGGTAGAGAGAGAGAACACACCTGCCGCAGGTAGAGAGAGAACAAACCTGCCGCAGGTAGAGAGGGAACACACCTGCCGCAGGTAGAGAGGGAACACACCTGCCGCAGGTAGAGAGAGGGAACACACCTGCCTCAGGTGAAGAGAGAGAACACACATGCCGCAGGTAGAGAGAGAACACACCTGCCGCAGGTGAAGAGAGAGAACACACATGCCGCAGGTAGAGAGAGGGAACACACCTGCCTCAGGTAGAGAGAGAACACACCTGCCGCAGGTAGAGAGAGGGAACACACCTGCCGCAGGTAGAGAGAGAACGCACCTGCCGCAGGTAGAGAGGGAACACACCTGCCGCAGGTAGAGAGAGAACGCACCTGCCGCAGGTAGAGAGAGAACGCACCTGCCGCAGGTAGAGAGGGAACGCACCTGCCGCAGGTAGAGAGAGAACACACCTGCCGCAGGTAGAGAGAGAACACACCTGCCGCAGGTAGAGAGAGAACACACCTGCCGCAGGTGAAGAGAGAGAACACACATGCCGCAGGTAGAGAGAGAACACACCTGCCGCAGGTGAAGAGAGAGAACACACCTGCCGCAGGTAGAGAGAGAACACACCTGCCGCAGGTAGAGAGAGAACACACCTGCCGCAGGTGAAGAGAGAGAACGCACCTGCCGCAGGTAGAGAGGGAACGCACCTGCCGCAGGTAGAGAGAGAACGCACCTGCCGCAGGTAGAGAGGGAACGCACCTGCCGCAGGTAGAGAGAGAACACACCTGCCGCAGGTAGAGAGAGAACACACCTGCCGCAGGTAGAGAGAGAACACACCTGCCGCAGGTGAAGAGAGAGAACACACCTGCCGCAGGTAGAGAGGGAACAAACTTGCCGCAGGTAGAGAGAGAACAAACCTGCCGCAGGTAGAGAGAGAACAACCTGCCGCAGGTAAATAGACCACACACCTACTACTATTCTGGATCTGGATCTGGATCTGGATCTGATTTCCGATCCGGATCTTGATCAGGATCTGGTTATTGATCTAGATATGGATCTTGATCTTGTTCTGGATCTGGTATTGGATGTGGATCTGCTTCTGGATCTATATCTGGATCTGGTACTGGTTCTGGTTCTGGATCTGGTTCTTTACCGGGTTCTGGATCTGGATCTCACTCTTGATCTGGTTCTGGATCTGGTTTTGCATCTGGTTCTAATTCGGGTTCTGGATCTGGTCTTTGTTCTGGTTCTGGATCTGGTTCTTGAACGGGTTCTGGATCTGGATCTCACTCTTGATCTGGTTCCGGATCTGGTTTTGCATCTGGTTCTGATTCCGGTTCTGGATCTGGTTCTTGTTCTGGTTTTGGATCTGGTTCTTTTTTTGGTTCTGTATCTGGGTATGGTTCTGGATCTGGCTCTTGTTTTGGATTTGGTTCTAGTTCTGAAGCATGTTCTGGATCTTGTTCTGGTTCTGGACCTGGATCCGGTTCTTGTTCTGGATATTGTGTATTGGTTTTGGTTTTGGTTTTGGTTCTGGTTCGGGATCTGGTTCTTTTTCTGGTTCTGGATCTGGTCCTTCTAGTTCTGGTTCTGCATGTGGATCTTGATCTCGTTCTGGATCTGGTTCTGGTTTTGGTTCTGGATCTGGTTTTCTTTCTGACTCTGGATCTCGTTCTGGATCTGGTTCTTGTTCTGGATCTTGTTCTGGTTTTGGTTCTGGTTCGGGATCTGGTTCTTCTTCTGAATCTGGATCTGTCTCTTGTTCTGGATTTGGTTCTCTCTGTATCTGTATCTGGTTGTGGTTCTGTATCTGGTTCTTGATTTGGTTCTGTCTGTGGTTCTGGATCTGGTTGTGGTTCTTGTTCTGGATTTGTAACTGGAACTAGTTCTGTGTCTGGTTGTGGTTCCAGTTCTGGTTGTGGTTCTTTTTTCAGGATCTGGTTCTGGACCTGGTTATTGTTCTGGATCTGGTTTTGGTACTGGTACTGGATCTTGTAATGATTCTGGATCTGGTTCTAGATCTTGTTTTGGATCTGGGTCTATTTCTGGTTCTGATTCTAGTTCTAGCTCTGGTTCTGGATCTGGTTCTGACCTCCCTCTGGTCCTGCAGAGTTCTGAATGTGTGTCGTCACTGGGTGGAGCATCACTTCTACGACTTTGAGAGAGACGCTGACCTGCTGGCACAACTGGAGGACTTCATCGCTTCAGTCAGAGGTCTGTCCACACACCTGTTCACCTGTCCACACACCTGTTCACCTGTCCATGCACCTGTTCACCTGTCCACACACCTGTTCACCTGTCCACACACCTGTTCACCTGTCCATGCACCTGTTCACCTGTCCACACACCTGTTCACCTGTTCATACACCTGTTCACCTGTCCACGCACCTGTTCACCTGTCCACTCACCTGTTCACCTGTCCATATACCTGTTCACCTGTTCATACACCTGTTCACCTGTCCACACACCTGTTCACCTGTCCACACACCTGTTCACCTGTCCATGCACCTGTTCACCTGTCCACTCACCTGTTCACCTGTCCATATACCTGTTCACCTGTTCATACACCTGTTCACCTGTCCACACACCTGTTCACCTGTCCACGCACCTGTTCACCTGTCCATGCACCTGTTCACCTGTCCATGCACCTGTTCACCTGTCCACACACCTGTTCACCTGTCCACACACCTGTTCACCTGTTCATGCACCTGTTCACCTGTCCACGCACCTGTTCACCTGTCCACGCACCTGTTCACCTGTCCACACACCTGTTCACCTGTCCATGCACCTGTTCACCTGTCCATGCACCTGTTCACCTGTCCACGCACCTGTTCACCTGTCCACGCACCTGTTCACCTGTCCACGCACCTGTTCACCTGTCCATGCACCTGTTCACCTGTCCACGCACCTGTTCACCTGTCCACGCACCTGTTCACCTGTCCACGCACCTGTTCACCTGTCCATGCACCTGTTCACCTGTCCACGCACCTGTTCACCTGTCCATATTCCTGTTCACCTGTCCACACACCTGTTCACCTGTCCATGCACCTGTTCACCTGTCCACGCACCTGTTCACCTGTCCACACACCTGTTCACCTGTCCATGCACCTGTTCACTTGTCCACGCACCTGTTCACCTGTCCACACACCTGTTCACCTATCCATATACCTGTTCACCTGTCCACGCACCTGTTCACCTGTCCACGCACCTGTTCACCTGTCCACACACCTGTTCACCTGTCCACGCACCTGTTCACCTGTCCACACACCTGTTCACCTATCCATATACCTGTTCACCTGTCCACACACCTGTTCACCTGTCCATGCACCTGTTCACCTGTCCACGCACCTGTTCACCTGTCTACACACCTGTTCACCTATCCATATACCTGTTCACCTGTCCACACACCTGTTCACCTGTCCATATACCTGTTTACCTGTCGACTCACCTGTCCACACACCTGCTCACCTAAGAGTACACATCCAAATGCCTGATGATGTCATGCGTCGCAGGTAAATGATGTCATGTGTGGCAGGTAAAACCATGAAGAAGTGGGTGGAGTCTATCACTAAGATCATCCAGCGGAAGAAGCAGGTCCAGGTGAGCGCACCCAGCCACAGCATCACCTTCCAGATCTCTCCACCCCCCATTGAGTGGCACATCTGTAAACCCGGAAACGTGGACCAGTTCGACCTCATGACGCTACACCCCATCGAGATCGCTCGCCAGCTCACCCTGCTGGAGTCGGAGTTCTACAGGTACGTAGCTGTCAGCCAGCTCACCTGTCCTCCAGGTGCTCGACCCCTCACCTGTCCTCCAGGTGCCTGGCCCCTCACCTGTCCTCCAGGTGCCTGACCCCTCACCTGTCCTCCAGGTGCCTGACCTCTCACCTGTCCTCCAGGTGCCTGACCTCTCACCTGTCCTCCAGGTGCCTGACCTCTTACCTGTCTCTCCAGGTGCCTGACCCCTCACCTGTCCTCCAGGTGGCTGACCCCTCACCTGTCCTCCAGGTGCCTGACCTCTTACCTGTCCTCCAGGTGCTCGACCCCTCACCTGTCCTCCAGGTGCTCGACCCCTCACCTGTCCTCCAGGTGCTCGGCCCCTCACCTGTCCTCCAGGTGCCTGACCCCTCACCTGTCCTCCAGGTGCCTGACCCCTCACCTGTCCTCCAGGTGCCTGACCTCTCACCTGTCCTCCAGGTGCCTGACCTCTCACCTGTCCTCCAGGTGCCTGACCCCTCACCTGTCCTCCAGGTGCCTGACCCCTCACCTGTCCTCCAGGTGCCTGATCTCTCACCTGTCCTCCAGGTGCCTGACCTCTCACCTGTCCTCCAGGTGCCTGACCTCTTACCTGTCCTCCAGGTGCCTGACCCCTCACCTGTCCTCCAGGTGCCTGACCTCTTACCTGTCCTCCAGGTGCCTGACCCCTCACCTGTCCTCCAGGTGGCTGACCCCTCACCTGTCCTCCAGGTGCCTGACCCCTCACCTGTCCTCCAGGTGCCTGACCTCTCACCTGTCTCTGCAGGTGCCCGACCTCTTACCTGTCCTCCAGGTGGCTGACCTCTCACCTGTCCTCCAGGTGCCTGACCCCTCACCTGTCCTCCAGGTGGCTGACCCCTCACCTGTCCTCCAGGTGCCTGACCCCTCACCTGTCCTCCAGGTGCCTGACCTCTCACCTGTCTCTGCAGGTGCCTGACCTCTTACCTGTCCTCCAGGTGGCTGACCTCTCACCTGTCCTCCAGGTGCCTGACCTCTCACCTGTCCTCCAGGTGCCTGACCTCTCACCTGTCTCTGCAGGTGCCTGACCTCTTACCTGTCCTCCAGGTGGCTGACCTCTCACCTGTCCTCCAGGTGCCTGACCCCTCACCTGTCCTCCAGGTGGCTGACCTCTCACCTGTCCTCCAGGTGCCTGACCCCTCACCTGTCCTCCAGGTGCCTGACCGTGCCTGACCTCTTACCTGTCCTCCAGGTGCCTGACCTCTTACCTGTCCTCCAGGTGCCTGACCCCTCACCTGTCCTCCAGGTGCCTGACCTCTCACCTGTCCTCCAGGTGCCTGACCCCTCACCTGTCCTCCAGGTGCCTGACCTCTTACCTGTCCTCCAGGTGCTCGACCCCTCACCTGTCCTCCAGGTGCTCGACCCCTCACCTGTCCTCCAGGTGCTCGGCCCCTCACCTGTCCTCCAGGTGCCTGACCCCTCACCTGTCCTCCAGGTGCCTGACCCCTCACCTGTCCTCCAGGTGCCTGACCTCTCACCTGTCCTCCAGGTGCCTGACCTCTCACCTGTCCTCCAGGTGCCTGACCCCTCACCTGTCCTCCAGGTGCCTGACCCCTCACCTGTCCTCCAGGTGCCTGATCCCTCACCTGTCCTCCAGGTGCCTGATCTCTCACCTGTCCTCCAGGTGCCTGACCTCTCACCTGTCCTCCAGGTGCCTGACCTCTTACCTGTCCTCCAGGTGCCTGACCCCTCACCTGTCCTCCAGGTGCCTGACCTCTTACCTGTCCTCCAGGTGCCTGACCCCTCACCTGTCCTCCAGGTGCCTGACCCCTCACCTGTCCTCCAGGTGGCTGACCCCTCACCTGTCCTCCAGGTGCCTGACCCCTCACCTGTCCTCCAGGTGCCTGACCTCTCACCTGTCTCTGCAGGTGCCTGACCTCTTACCTGTCCTCCAGGTGGCTGACCTCTCACCTGTCCTCCAGGTGCCTGACCCCTCACCTGTCCTCCAGGTGGCTGACCCCTCACCTGTCCTCCAGGTGCCTGACCTCTCACCTGTCTCTGCAGGTGCCTGACCTCTTACCTGTCCTCCAGGTGGCTGACCTCTCACCTGTCCTCCAGGTGCCTGACCTCTCACCTGTCCTCCAGGTGCCTGACCTCTCACCTGTCTCTGCAGGTGCCTGACCTCTTACCTGTCCTCCAGGTGGCTGACCTCTCACCTGTCCTCCAGGTGCCTGACCCCTCACCTGTCCTCCAGGTGGCTGACCTCTCACCTGTCCTCCAGGTGCCTGACCCCTCACCTGTCCTCCAGGTGCATGACCGTGCCTGACCTCTTACCTGTCCTCCAGGTGCCTGACCTCTTACCTGTCCTCCAGGTGCCTGACCTCTTACCTGTCCTCCAGGTGCCTGACCCCTCACCTGTCCTCCAGGTGCCTGACCTCTCACCTGTCCTCCAGGTGCCTGACCCCTCACCTGTCTCTGCAGGTGCCTGACCTCTCACCTGTCCTCCAGGTGCCTGACCTCTTACCTGTCCTCCAGGTGCCTGACCTCTTACCTGTCCTCCAGGTGCCTGACCCCTCACCTGTCCTCCAGGTGCCTGACCTCTCACCTGTCCTCCAGGTGCCTGACCTCTTACCTGTCCTCCAGGTGCCTGACCTCTTACCTGTCCTCCAGGTGCCTGACCCCTCACCTGTCCTCCAGGTGCCTGACCCCTCACCTGTCCTCCAGGTGGCTGACCTCTCACCTGTCCTCCAGGTGCCTGACCCCTCACCTGTCCTCCAGGTGCCTGACCGTGCCTGACCTTTTACCTGTCCTCCAGGTGCCTGACCTCTTACCTGTCCTCCAGGTGCCTGACCTCTTACCTGTCCTCCAGGTGCCTGACCCCTCACCTGTCCTCCAGGTGCCTGACCTCTCACCTGTCCTCCAGGTGCCTGACCTCTCACCTGTCCTCCAGGTGCCTGACCCCTCACCTGTCTCTGCAGGTGCCTGACCTCTCACCTGTCCTCCAGGTGCCTGACCTCTTACCTGTCCTCCAGGTGCCTGACCCCTCACCTGTCCTCCAGGTGCCTGACCCCTCACCTGTCTCTGCAGGTGCCTGACCCCTCACCTGTCCTCCAGGTGCCTGACCTCTTACCTGTCCTCCAGGTGCCTGACCCCTCACCTGTCCTCCAGGTGCCTGACCTCTCACCTGTCCTCCAGGTGCCTGACCCCTCACCTGTCCTCCAGGTGCCTGACCTCTACCTGTCCTCCAGGTGCCTGACCTCTCACCTGTCCTCCAGGTGCCTGACCCCTCACCTGTCCTCCAGGTGCCTGACCTCTCACCTGTCCTCCAGGTGCCTGACCTCTCACCTGTCCTCCAGGTGCCTGACCCCTCACCTGTCCTCCAGGTGCCTGACCCCTCACCTGTCCTCCAGGTGCCTGACCCCTCACCTGTCCTCCAGGTGCCTGACCCCTCACCTGTCCTCCAGGTGCCTGATCTCTCACCTGTCCTCCAGGTGCCTGACCCCTCACCTGTCCTCCAGGTGCCTGATCTCTCACCTGTCCTCCAGGTGCCTGACCCCTCACCTGTCCTCCAGGTGCCTGACCCCTCACCTGTCCTCCAGGTGCCTGATCTCTCACCTGTCCTCCAGGTGCCTGACCCCTCACCTGTCCTCCAGGTGCCTGACCCCTCACCTGTCCTCCAGGTGCCTGATCTCTCACCTGTCCTCCAGGTGCCTGACCCCTCACCTGTCCTCCAGGTGCCTGACCCCTCACCTGTCCTCCAGGTGCCTGACCTCTTACCTGTCCTCCAGGTGCCTGACCTCTTACCTGTCCTCCAGGTGCCTGACCCCTCACCTGTCCTCCAGGTGCCTGACCCCTCACCTGTCCTCCAGGTGCCTGACCTCTTACCTGTCCTCCAGGTGCCTGACCCCTCACCTGTCCTCCAGGTGCCTGACCCCTCACCTGTCCTCCAGGTGCCTGACCCCTCACCTGTCCTCCAGGTGCCTGACCCCTCACCTGTCCTCCAGGTGCCTGATCTCTCACCTGTCCTCCAGGTGCCTGACCCCTCACCTGTCCTCCAGGTGCCTGACCTCTCACCTGTCCTCCAGGTGCCTGACCTCTTACCTGTCCTCCAGGTGCCTGACCCCTCACCTGTCCTCCAGGTGCCTGACCTCTCACCTGTCTCTGCAGGTGCCTGACCTTTTACCTGTCCTCCAGGTGCCTGACCCCTCACCTGTCCTCCAGGTGCCTGACCCCTCACCTGTCCTCCAGGTGCCTGATCTCTCACCTGTCCTCCAGGTGCCTGACCCCTCACCTGTCCTCCAGGTGCCTGACCCCTCACCTGTCCTCCAGGTGCCTGACCCATCACCTGTCCTCCAGGTGCCTGACCCCTCACCTGTCCTCCAGGTGCCTGACCTCTCACCTGTCTCTGCAGGTGCCTGACCTTTTACCTGTCCTCCAGGTGCCTGACCCCTCACCTGTCCTCCAGGTGCCTGACCCTTCACCTGTCCTCCAGGTGCCTGACCTCTCACCTGTCTCTGCAGGGCGGTGCAGCCGTCGGAGCTGGTC
This sequence comes from Atherinomorus stipes, assembly GCA_023101725.1. Lineage (NCBI taxonomy): Eukaryota > Metazoa > Chordata > Actinopteri > Atheriniformes > Atherinidae > Atherinomorus > Atherinomorus stipes. Next base: position 201,531 of record JALJCO010003300.1, on the reverse strand, counting down.
GGCAGCGTATGGACCAAGGAGGACAAGGAGCTCCACTCTCCAAACCTGCTGAGGATGATCCGGCACACCACCAACCTCACCCTCTGGTTGGAAAAGTAAGACTTTTCCTGACATCACCAGGTGTTCCACCTGTTACCTGTTGCCTGAGGCCTGTGCTGTCCCTCAGGTGTATCATAGAAACTGAGAACCTGGAGGAGCGAGTCGCCGTCATTTCCCGGATCATTGAGATCTTGCAGGTCTTCCAGGAACTCAACAACTTCAACGGTGTTCTGGAGGTGGTCAGCGCCATGAACTCCTCACCTGTCTACAGACTGGACCACACCTTTGAGGTAATGCACACCTGTGAGCCTCTCCCTGTCTCTCCATCTGGTTCAGAAGTTCTAGATACCCTCACTGGTTCCATAATGCTGAGGACGTGAAGGAAATAAACCTTTATTTAGACCCGGTTCTGAGTCCATTGCATTGCAGGAACCCTGAGGACCCTGTCACGTGACCACAAGGCCGTTTACCCCCTTCACCACATCATTGTCTCTGGATGATGCGTTGTGGCTGGTTCCAGTCTCTGGATGCTGCGTTGTGGATGGTTCCAGTCTCTGGATGATGCGTTGTGGCTGGTTCCAGTCTCTGGATGATGCGTTGTGGCTGGTTCCAGTCTCTGGATGATGCGTGGTGGATGGTTCCAGTCTCTGGATGATGCGTGGTGGCTGGTTCCAGTCTCTGGATGATGCGTTGTGGCTGGTTCCAGTCTCTGGATGATGCGTTGTGGCTGGTTCCAGTCTCTGGATGATGCGTTGTGGCTGGTTCCAGTCTCTGGATGATGCGTTGTGGCTGGTTCCAGTCTCTGGATGATGCGTTGTGGCTGGTTCCAGTCTCTGGATGATGCGTTGTGGCTGGTTCCAGTCTCTGGATGATGCGTTGTGGCTGGTTCCAGTCTCTGGATGATGCGTTGTGGCTGGTTCCAGTCTCTGGATGATGCGTTGTGGCTGGTTTCAGTCTCTGGATGATGCGTTGTGGCTGGTTCCAGTCTCTGGATGATGCGTTGTGGCTGGTTTCAGTCTCTGGATGATGCGTTGTGGCTGGTTCCAGTCTCTGGATGATGCGTTGTGGCTGGTTTTAGTCTCTGGATGATGCGTTGTGGCTGGTTCCAGTCTCTGGATGATGCGTTGTGGCTGGTTCCAGTCTCTGGATGATGCGTTGTGGCTGGTTCCAGTCTCTGGATGATGCGTTGTGGCTGGTTCCAGTCTCTGGATGATGCGTTATGGATGGTTCCAGTCTCTGGATGATGCGTTGTGGATGGTTTCAGTCTCTGGATGATGCGTTGTGGCTGGTTCTAGTCTCTGGATGATGCGTTGTGGCTGGTTTCAGTCTCTGGATGCTGCGTTGTGGCTGGTTCCAGTCTCTGGATGATGCGTTGTGGCTGGTTCTAGTCTCTGGATGATGCGTTGTGGCTGGTTTCAGTCTCTGGATGATGCGTTGTGGCTGGTTCCAGTCTCTGGATGATGCGTTGTGGCTGGTTCCAGTCTCTGGATGATGCGTTGTGGCTGGTTCCAGTCTCTGGATGATGCGTTGTGGCTGGTTTCAGTCTCTGGATGATGCGTTGTGGATGGTTTCAGTCTCTGGATGATGCGTTGTGGATGGTTTCAGTCTCTGGATGATGCGTTGTGGCTGGTTCCAGTCTCTGGATGATGCGTTGTGGCTGGTTTCAGTCTCTGGATGATGCGTTGTGGATGGTTTCAGTCTCTGGATGATGCGTTGTGGCTGGTTCCAGTCTCTGGATGATGCGTTGTGGCTGGTTCCAGTCTCTGGATGATGCGTTGTGGCTGGTTCCAGTCTCTGGATGATGCGTTGTGGCTGGTTTCAGTCTCTGGATGATGCGTTGTGGCTGGTTCCAGTCTCTGGATGATGCGTTGTGGCTGGTTCCAGTCTCTGGATGATGCGTTGTGGTTCCAGTCTCTGGATGATGCGTTGTGGCTGGTTCCAGTCTCTGGATGATGCGTTGTGGCTGGTTCCAGTCTCTGGATGATGCGTTGTGGCTGGTTCTAGTCTCTGGATGATGCGTTGTGGCTGGTTTCAGTCTCTGGATGATGCGTTGTGGCTGGTTCCAGTCTCTGGATGATGCGTTGTGGCTGGTTTTAGTCTCTGGATGATGCGTTGTGGCTGGTTCCAGTCTCTGGATGATGCGTTGTGGCTGGTTCCAGTCTCTGGATGATGCGTTGTGGCTGGTTCCAGTCTCTGGATGATGCGTTGTGGCTGGTTCCAGTCTCTGGATGATGCGTTGTGGATGGTTTCAGTCTCTGGATGATGCGTTGTGGCTGGTTCCAGTCTCTGGATGATGCGTTGTGGCTGGTTCCAGTCTCTGGATGATGCGTTGTGGCTGGTTCCAGTCTCTGGATGATGCGTTGTGGCTGGTTCCAGTCTCTGGATGATGCGTTGTGGATGGTTTCAGTCTCTGGATGATGCGTTGTGGCTGGTTCCAGTCTCTGGATGATGCGTTGTGGCTGGTTCCAGTCTCTGGATGATGCGTTGTGGATGGTTTCAGTCTCTGGATGATGCGTTGTGGCTGGTTCCAGTCTCTGGATGATGCGTTGTGGCTGGTTCCAGTCTCTGGATGAAGCGTTGTGGCTGGTTCCAGTCTCTGGATGATGCGTTGTGGCTGGTTCCAGTCTCTGGATGATGCGTTGTGGCTGGTTCCAGTCTCTGGATGATGCGTTGTGGCTGGTTCCAGTCTCTGGATGATGCGTTGTGGCTGGTTCTAGTCTCTGGATGAAGCGTTGTGGATGGTTCCAGTCTCTGGATGATGCGTTGTGGCTGGTTCCAGTCTCTGGATGATGCGTTGTGGCTGGTTCCAGTCTCTGGATGATGCGTTGTGGCTGGTTCCAGTCTCTGGATGATGCGTTGTGGCTGGTTTCAGTCTCTGGATGATGCGTTGTGGCTGGTTCCAGTCTCTGGATGATGCGTTGTGGCTGGTTCCAGTCTCTGGATGATGCGTTGTGGCTGGTTCTAGTCTCTGGATGAAGCGTTGTGGCTGGTTCCAGTCTCTGGATGAAGCGTTGTGGCTGGTTCCAGTCTCTGGATGATGCGTTGTGGCTGGTTCCAGTCTCTGGATGATGCGTTGTGGATGGTTTCAGTCTCTGGATGATGCGTTGTGGCTGGTTCCAGTCTCTGGATGATGCGTTGTGGCTGGTTCTAGTCTCTGGATGATGCGTTGTGGCTGGTTCTAGTCTCTGGATGATGCGTTGTGGCTGGTTCTAGTCTCTGGATGATGCGTTGTGGCTGGTTCTAGTCTCTGGATGATGCGTTGTGGCTGGTTCTAGTCTCTGGATGATGCGTTGTGGCTGGTTTCAGTCTCTGGATGATGCGTTGTGGCTGGTTCTAGTCTCTGGATGATGCGTTGTGGCTGGTTCCAGTCTCTGGATGAAGCGTTGTGGATGGTTTCAGTCTCTGGATGATGCGTTGTGGCTGGTTCCAGTCTCTGGATGATGCGTTGTGGCTGGTTCCAGTCTCTGGATGATGCGTTGTGGCTGGTTCCAGTCTCTGGATGATGCGTTGTGGCTGGTTCCAGTCTCTGGATGATGCGTTGTGGCTGGTTTCAGTCTCTGGATGATGCGTTGTGGCTGGTTCCAGTCTCTGGATGATGCGTTGTGGCTGGTTCCAGTCTCTGGATGATGCGTTGTGGCTGGTTCTAGTCTCTGGATGAAGCGTTGTGGCTGGTTCCAGTCTCTGGATGAAGCGTTGTGGCTGGTTCCAGTCTCTGGATGATGCGTTGTGGCTGGTTCCAGTCTCTGGATGAAGCTTTGTGGATGGTTTCAGTCTCTGGATGATGCGTTGTGGCTGGTTCCAGTCTCTGGATGATGCGTTGTGGCTGGTTCCAGTCTCTGGATGATGCGTTGTGGCTGGTTCTAGTCTCTGGATGAAGCGTTGTGGCTGGTTCCAGTCTCTGGATGATGCGTTGTGGATGGTTTCAGTCACTCGATGATGCGTTCTGATTGCTTACCGACTTTTGATGATGCGTTGTAGCATCTTATGTGTCTGGACTCTAAACCTGCTGGGGGTAAGATGTTGTTAGTAGCTGGGAGGATGTCATGGATTTTCTCTCTAATAGAAACAATTTTGTTTGTGAAGAAACTCATGAAATCGTCACAGCTGAGAGTCGGGGGAATGCATGGCTCAACAGCACTGCGGCTCTTCGTCAGCCTGGCTACAGAGCTGAAAAGGAACCTGGGATTATTCCTGTTCTCCTCTATCAATGATGAATAGTAAGCTGTTCTAGTCTTATGTAAAGCCCCGTTTCCGCCAATGGGTCTGGGTGGGGTCAGGTCGGGCCAGGCTGGATCGGGTGGGTTTTGGTACGGATGTGTTGATTTCACGCTGCGTCCCCACAGCAACCTGTACCCACTCTGGAGGCGCTGGACAGCGCTGCTACGTGATCGCGTGACATCATCGCTGTGTAACGCCGTTTAACCAAAACACCGCGCCACACATGACAGAAACAAAACAGGAGTCACCCCGGCTTTGTTTTTACGCTTGGTCATGCGGGAAGTGGTGGATTTTTCAATGAATCAGCTGATTGCTGTGTATTAGCTCCACCTCTTTGGTCCGGATCGGTTAGATCAGTACCCCTACCGAAGGGTGCCAAAAAAGTAGGCCGGGTCGGGTCGGATATGAGGGTACCCGTCCCAGTTTTTATCTGTGGAGACGCAAAAAAACGTGGACCGATCCGGCCCGACCCGACCCAGACCCGCTGGTGGAAACGGGGCATAAGAATTTTTTATAAACAATTAGACTCTCTTTCCAGATTAAGCGAGACTCCTCTAAGCCAGATGCACCATTTCCTCTCATAACGTCTAGATGTCTGTTTTAAAGCTCGTAGCTGGGAATTAAACCAAGGAGCTTCCTTCTTCTGACAGATGATCTTCTTTTTTAACGGAGCCACATTATCTAGTACTGTGCGGGTTGAAACTGCTATTTTATCAGCAAGCTGATCAATCTGAACTGGAGTAATGCTGCGTTCCATTTTCCTCGGAACTGGGAAGTGGGAACTGGGGGGTGACGTCACACCCAAGGCCGGATTATCCAATGGGCATTCTGGGCACAGGCCCAGGGGCCCACTGTGAGGAAAAGAGCAGATTCAGATCAGAGGCTCTGCTTGGCAGGAATACATGTAAATGCATCGGTACTCCAGCCAGTAGGGGGCCCCAGAGGACTAACCGACTATGAATACTACAGAGCAGCAGCTCTCTCAGTGGAGAGTTTGTAACTAGATTGGTGGACCCCCCCACCGCCACCTCTCGGTCTGGCTTCCAGTAGCAGCGCCTTTTAAACTGGAAATGCTGCTGGCGAAATGACATAAGGTACGTTAGCTAACGTTTTTACAATGACCGTAACTCTTCGACCTCTTACGCAATTGACGTAATTTCAGCAGATTCTGAAAGCTGAGAAGCGCAGTTTTGCGCTGATATGCAGCACATTACGGTAAAGACACCGGTGTCTGCGCTGTGTCCAGTGTTGCAGCGGTGAGAAAAACGATCAGTGGTAAATAATAGCGTCTTTCTGGAAGTTTGTTGTGTCGTTTGCACATATTTTATTATAAAGTGAAGGAAAAAAGATGAGACAATGTACACAAATACACAATTTTGTCACCCTGTGACAGAAAATAAAGTTTATCTTATTTAGTGAGGAAGAAGAGAGCTCCTGCTGGATCTGTGGATGAGGATGAGCAGCAGCTGTACACTAGATATTTATTCTTACATTATGTAACACCATTTATTTTCAATAGCTGGGGCAATTTTTCTTATTGGCTTTAACTAAAACTGCTGTATAATTTTCTATTTATGACTTTACCGTCTTATGTATCACTTTTATTTTTATTATCAAACCTAAAAATAATCTTGAGAGATTTAGTAGTTTCATTTTTTCCTTGAAAAAGGGGCAGAAGAATTCACACAAAAAATATTTGTGGGAGATTTATTAGATTAATTATTGAGCTATATTAAATGTTTTTTAAAAAGAGAAAATGGAACAGGTGGACTGTAACTATTAAACTGGTATGAGGAGGTTTATCTAATGAGGACAAGTTTTCTGCATGTTGATGGGAACAGACAAGAAAAACCAGGAAAAACAAAACAGAGCAAGACAGGTTGATGGTGCACATACAGAAGCTCAGTCTGTCGTCCTGGTGAGTTCGTGGCTGTCATGATGTTGAAGATAAAACAGAGAACTTTGACTATATCAGGTGAAAGTTTATCCGTCAAGCTAGGAATGCTGAGTTATAGAATTTATAGAAAATATATGACTCCAGCTCTTCCTGAAGTCAACAATCATCTCTGATGTTGTGTTTGTGTTGAAGATGAGCTGATTGTTTCTGCACCATCTCGCCAAGTGACTGAGCAGAAATGGTGTGAGTACAGTGCCTTGTGGTGCTCCAGTGCTGCTGACCTCCATCTCAGACACACTGGCCCTCATTTATCAAACGATCGTAGAAATATTCTGATCGTAAAAATGGTCGTACGATTGGACCCACGAGTGATTTATTAAAACGTTCGTATCGGTCCAATCTCGTCGTACGAACAAGAGTCTTGATAAATTCCACTGCTGAAATCCATCGTCATTTAAATGTCACGCCCACGGTTACGCCCTTAAACATGCATAATGATGAGGCTTCACCCAGCGAGGTTGAACCACGGAGAGGAGAGATTCTGCCAGAAAAGAAACTTTTGGAGGATCAAGACAGAATTCCTCATTTGTGAGGTGACAAAGAGTAAAGAATTGCTGTTTGGCAGCTTAAAAACCGGAGTCAGAGACGTGCACAAAAACGCTGCACGGAAGAGGCCAGCCAGCCTCACCGGTGTGAACGACTCCGGCTGAGATATTAATAAAAGTCTCAATCAAGGCCTGGCTGATATGGTTTATTCGTTTTATTAGTTATTAAATTAAATAATAGCCCACATCTGATGGCAACGTCACAATTCTTTAGCCAATGGGTCAGAAAAAGTGGTCCAATATGAAACTTACCACCAAAGGATTTCACCCCCCCCCCGTTCACCAGTGCAACAGCTGCACTCTAACAGGTGACAGGTGGAGCCTGACCCAGACAGGGACAGAAAAAAGATAACTTGCATTTGCAAAGCTAACAGACGCTAAACTAAGGGGCAGTCTGACTGAGCACTTATACAACTTTAAAGTATTGATTACTTATTAGAAATGGATCAGCTCCGGTCTCCTCCGTATAGCCCAGTGGGGGCTGCAGGTCTCCTCCGTATAGCCCAGTGGGGGCTGCAGGGCGGCTCCGGTCTCCTCCATAGCCCAGTGGGGGCTGCAGGGCTCCTCCGTATAGCCCAGTGGGGGCTGCAGGGCGGCTCCGGTCTCCTCCGTATAGCCCAGTGGGGGCTGCAGGGCGGCTCCCGTCTCCTCCGTATAGCCCAGTGGGGGCTGCAGGGCGGCTCCGGTCTCCCCCGTATAGCCCAGTGGGGGCTGCAGGGCGGCTCCCGTCTCCTCCGTATAGCCCAGTGGGGGCTGCAGGGCGGCTCCGGTCTCCTCCGTATAGCCCAGTGGGGGCTGCAGAGCGGCTCCGGTCTCCTCCGTATAGCCCAGTGGGGGCTGCAGGTCTCCTCCGTATAGCCCAGTGGGGGCTGCAGGTCTCCTCCGTATAGCCCAGTGGGGGCTGCAGAGCGGCTCCGGTCTCCTCCATAGCCCAGTGGGGGCTGCAGGGCGGCTCCGGTCTCCTCCGTATAGCCCAGTGGGGGCTGCAGGGCGGCTCCGGTCTCCTCCGTATAGCCCAGTGGGGGCTGCAGGGCGGCTCCGGTCTCCTCCGTATAGCCCAGTGGGGGCTGCAGAGCGGCTCCGGTCTCCTCCGTATAGCCCAGTGGGGGCTGCAGGGCGGCTCCGGTCTCCTCCGTATAGCCCAGTGGGGGCTGCAGGGCGGCTCCGGTCTCCTCCGTATAGCCCAGTGGGGGCTGCAGGGCGGCTCCGGTCTCCTCCGTATAGCCCAGTGGGGGCTGCAGGGCGGCTCCGGTCTCCTCCGTATAGCCCAGTGGGGGCTGCAGGGCGGCTCCGGTCTCCTCCGTATAGCCCAGTGGGGGCTGCAGGGCGGCTCCGGTCTCCTCCGTATAGCCCAGTGGGGGCTGCAGGGCGGCTCCGGTCTCCTCCGTATAGCCCAGTGGGGGCTGCAGAGCGGCTCCGGTCTCCTCCGTATAGCCCAGTGGGGGCTGCAGAGCGGCTCCGGTCTCCTCCGTATAGCCCAGTGGGGGCTGCAGGGCGGCTCCGGTCTCCTCCGTATAGCCCAGTGGGGGCTGCAGAGCGGCTCCGGTCTCCTCCGTATAGCCCAGTGGGGGCTGCAGAGGCGGCTCCGGTCTCCTCCGTATAGCCCAGTGGGGGCTGCAGGGCGGCTCCGGTCTCCTCCGTATAGCCCAGTGGGGGCTGCAGGGCGGCTCCGGTCTCCTCCGTATAGCCCAGTGGGGGCTGCAGGGCGGCTCTCGGTCTCCTCCGTATAGCCCAGTGGGGGCTGCAGGGCGGCTCCGGTCTCCTCCGTATAGCCCAGTGGGGGCTGCAGAGCGGCTCCGGTCTCCTCCGTATAGCCCAGTGGGGGCTGCAGAGCGGCTCCGGTCTCCTCCGTATAGCCCAGTGGGGGCTGCAGGTCTCCTCCGTATAGCCCAGTGGGGGCTGCAGAGCGGCTCCGGTCTCCTCCGTATAGCCCAGTGGGGGCTGCAGGGCGGCTCCGGTCTCCTCCGTATAGCCCAGTGGGGGCTGCAGGGCGGCTCCGGTCTCCTCCGTATAGCCCAGTGGGGGCTGCAGGGCGGCTCCGGTCTCCTCCGTATAGCCCAGTGGGGGCTGCAGGGCGGCTCCGGTCTCCTCCGTATAGCCCAGTGGGGGCTGCAGGGCGGCTCCGGTCTCCTCCGTATAGCCCAGTGGGGGCTGCAGGGCGGCTCCGGTCTCCTCCGTATAGCCCAGTGGGGGCTGCAGGGCGGCTCCGGTCTCCTCCCGTATAGCCCAGTGGGGGCTGCAGGGCGGCTCCGGTCTCCTCCGTATAGCCCAGTGGGGGCTGCAGGGCGGCTCCGGTCTCCTCCGTATAGCCCAGTGGGGGCTGCAGAGCGGCTCCGGTCTCCTCCGTATAGCCCAGTGGGGGCTGCAGGGCGGCTCCGGTCTCCTCCGTATAGCCCAGTGGGGGCTGCAGGGCGGCTCCGGTCTCCTCCGTATAGCCCAGTGGGGGCTGCAGGGCGGCTCCGGTCTCCTCCGTATAGCCCAGTGGGGGCTGCAGGGCGGCTCCGGTCTCCTCCGTATAGCCCAGTGGGGGCTGCAGGGCGGCTCCGGTCTCCTCCATAGCCCAGTGGGGGCTGCAGGGCGGCTCCGGTCTCCTCCGTATAGCCCAGTGGGGGCTGCAGGGCGGCTCCGGTCTCCTCCGTATAGCCCAGTGGGGGCTGCAGGGCGGCTCCGGTCTCCTCCGTATAGCCCAGTGGGGGCTGCAGGGCGGCTCCGGTCTCCTCCGTATAGCCCAGTGGGGGCTGCAGGGCGGCTCCGGTCTCCTCCGTATAGCCCAGTGGGGGCTGCAGGGCGGCTCCGGTCTCCTCCATAGCCCAGTGGGGGCTGCAGGGCGGCTCCGGTCTCCTCCATAGCCCAGTGGGGGCTCCGGTCTCCTCCGTATAGCCCAGTGGGGGCTCCGGTCTCCTCCGTATAGCCCAGTGGGGGCTGCAGGGCGGCTCCGGTCTCCCCCGTATAGCCCAGTGGGGGCTGCAGGTCTCCTCCGTATAGCCCAGTGGGGGCTGCAGGGCGGCTCCGGTCTCCCCCGTATAGCCCAGTGGGGGCTGCAGGGCGGCTCCGGTCTCCTCCATAGCCCAGTGGGGGCTGCAGAGCGGCTCCGGTCTCCTCCATAGCCCAGTGGGGGCTGCAGGGCGGCCCCCGCTGCCTCTTCTCTGACTGCATCAAATCTCCAGCGGTCTGAGCGATGTGCTGCACAGGACGAGATTGTTTTGTAGATTTTCTGAGTCTAAAGCAGCGTTTCATCCCGCCGGGTCCGAGTCGGACCGTCCGACACCCACCTGCCTTCCTGCAGCCGAAGCAGCCCCCACCTGCACGTGCGCGTGTTCGTACTGATGCTACCTGCGCTCCTATGTGGCAGGTTTACCAGCGGGGGGAGGAGATGCACGAAGACTGCAAAGCACTTGTCTCCTAGAACTATATGTTCATGATTTTAATCATTTGTTGAGATAAATGGAGGAATTAAATCCAGTCACAGCTATTTTTCTAATTTTGGGAAAACTTTCTACATTCCCCTTTTCCTTTTTCTTTGCAAATGGGTTCATTCTTAGTGCTGATATGTGAATGCTTATGTTTAAATGACAGTTTGCGGTTTGGTTCATAAATATTTTCATGTTCTGCTGCTGCTGCAAACCCTCACGTACACGAACTCAGAGCTGTCGTGAGATTTGATCGTATCCTACGATCACGTTCAAATTGATAAATGCCGAGTCTTGCGTGGAAATGGTCGTACGCACAGATTTTCGTCGTACGATCGTTTGATAGACGAGGGCCACTGTGGTCTGTTTGGTAGCTGGTCAGAAATCCAGGTGGTGGAGGAGGAATCCACCAGGAACTGATGGAGCTTCTCACATACCGGAACAAAGCAGCTGAATCGTATTAAAAACACTTTAGAAATCAAAGAACATGACCCTCAAAGTGCTGCCTGATTGGTCCAGATGAGAGTGAGATCTCTGGTAAATCCCAGGTAAATGATGGTGCTTTCAACCTCAAGAACATTATGATATGCAAACTGGAATGGATCCTGAGAGATGGTGACTGCTTATTGAGGTGAGCCAATGACAGTTGGTCTGTAGTCATCTGGCTCCGATAGTTTATAAAGACGTAAGAGGAGGACAGAGAAAGAAAGACATAGGAGGAAGACAAAAAAGACGCAAAGAAACTCCAGATATTTACATGCGCTATAGTTTGATCGCAGTGTCGTGTTTTCATGTTGTTGCTGCCAGCTGAAAAATGTTGTTTACAATAATGTGGTGTCAAATCTGAATGATAGACATTATACATGAAGTCCTTTTGGTTGTGATTGATTGGAGGGGCCCTTCAAGACTTTGTGCCCAGGGGCCCCTGCTTCCTTAATCTGGGCTTGGTCACACCCGAACAACCAGTTAGCAGCCTAGCAAAACAACGTGTTTGCTAAGGCTATTGCTATTAGCTGTTAGCACAGCTGGCGTTGTAGTTCACATATACCACATTAAAAATGTGCAATACACGACAGCAGCTTCCCCGTACATCTGTATAAACCAATACTACATGTACGACTGATTTATGCAACAAAATATTAATAAGTGTAAATAAATGTAACATTACAGGAGCTACTAAAACTGCTAACACAGGGCGCGGCCATCTTTAAATCTGAACTCGGAGCTGTGAAAGTTGTCCGACATTCCGAGTGGGAAATCCGACTTCAGGGGGCCGTTCCAGTTGAAACTTCCTACTCGGAACTGGGAATTTCCGAGTTCAAATGGAACGCAGCATATAGCTTGAATAGATGCTTTCTGTGACGTTAGCATCTGGCATTGTAGGAAATAGTGATGAAATAGATTCTTTAAACTTGGTAACGGCGCTATCTGATAAACATCTACTGTAATGGTATTTATTCTCAGCCATCGTGTAGTCAAGTAAAGTAAACTCAAAAGTTATTAAGAAGAGATCAGACAGAACAGGATTATGGGGAAAAACTTTCAGTTCCTCACTGCCAACACCATACGTCAGGACAAGATCCAGAGTATGATTATGAGAATGAGTGGGTTCATGAACATTTTGTGAAAAACCGATTGAGTCTAGCATAGATTTAAAAGCAATATTTAAGCTGTCGTTATCGTCAACATGAACATTAAAGTCGCCCAAAACGACAACTTTATCAGTATTCAACAATAATCTGATAAAAAGTCTGAAAATTCAGTCAGAAACTCTGAGTAAGGTCCAGGTGGACGATACACTACAGCTAACAGATACGCTACAGCTAACAGATACGCTACAGCTAACAGATACGCTACAGCTAATGATACGCTACAGCTAATGATACGCTACAGCTAATGATACGCTACAGCTAACAGATACACTACAGCTAACATATACGCTACAGCTAATGATACGCTACAGCTAACAGATACACTACAGCTAACATATACGCTACAGCTAACATATACACTACAGCTAACAAATACGCTACAGCTAACAGATACACTACAGCTAACAGATACGCTACAGCTAACAGATACGCTACAGCTAATGATACCCTACAGCTAACAGACACGCTACAGCTAACAGATACGCTACAGCTAATGATACGCTACAGCTAATGATACGCTACAGCTAACAGATACGCTACAGCTAACAGATATACTACAGCTAACAGATACGCTACAGCTAATGATACGCTACAGCTAATGATAAGCTACAGCTAACAGATACGCTACAGCTAACAGATACGCTACAGCTAACAGATACACTACAGCTAACAAATACGCTACAGCTAATGACACACTACAGCTAACAGATACGCTACAGCTAACAGATACGCTACAGCTAACAGATACGCTACAGCTAACAGATACGCTACAGCTAATGATACGCTACAGCTAATGATACGCTACAGCTAACAGATACGCTACAGCTAACAGATACACTACAGCTAACAGATACGCTACAGCTAACAGATACGCTACAGCTAACAGATACGCTACAGCTAACAGATACGCTACAGCTAGCATATACGCTACAGCTAACAGATACGCTACAGCTAACAGATACGCTACAGCTAACATATACGCTACAGCTAACAGATACACTACAGCTAATGACACACTACAGCTAACAGATATGCTACAGCTAACATATACACTACAGCTAACATATACGCTACAGCTAACAGATACACTACAGCTAATGATATGCTACAGCTAACAGATACGCTACAGCTAACAGATGCGCTACAGCTAACAGATACGCTACAGCTAACAGATACGCTACAGCTAACAGATACGCTACAGCTAACAGATACACTACAGCTAACAGATACACTACAGCTAACAAATACGCTACAGCTAATGACACACTACAGCTAACAGATACGCTACAGCTAATGATACGCTACAGCTAACATATACACTACAGCTAACATATACGCTACAGCTAACAGATACACTACAGCTAACATATACGCTACAGCTAACAGATACGGTACAGCTAACAGATACACTACAGCTAACAGATACACTACAGCTAACAGATACGGTACAGCTAACAGATACACTACAGCTAACAGATACGGTACAGCTAACAGATACACTACAGCTAACAGATACGCTACAGCTAACAGATACGCTACAGCTAACAGATACACTACAGCTAACAAATACGCTACAGCTAATGACACACTACAGCTAACAGATATGCTACAGCTAACATATACGCTACAGCTAACAGATACACTACAGCTAACATATACGCTACAGCTAACAGATACGGTACAGCTAACATATACACTACAGCTAACATATACGCTACAGCTAACAGATACGGTACAGCTAACAGATACACTACAGCTAACATATACGCTACAGCTAACAGATACGGTACAGCTAACAGATACACTACAGCTAACAGATACACTACAGCTAACAGATACACTACAGCTAACAAATACGCTACAGCTAACAGATACACTACAGCTAACAGATACACTACAGCTAACAGATACGCTACAGCTAATGATACGCTACAGCTAACAGATACACTACAGCTAATGATACGCTACAGCTAACAGATACGCTACAGCTAACAGATACGCTACAGCTAATGATACGCTACAGCTAATGATACGCTACAGCTAACAGATACGCTACAGCTAACAGATACACTACAGCTAACAAATACGCTACAGCTAATGACACACTACAGCTAACAGATACGCTACAGCTAATGATACGCTACAGCTAACATATACGCTACAGCTAACAGATACACTACAGCTAACATATACGCTACAGCTAACAGATACGGTACAGCTAACATATACGCTACAGCTAACAGATACGGTACAGCTAACAGATGCGCTACAGCTAACAGATACGCTACAGCTAACAGATAGGGTACAGCTAACAGATACGCTACAGCTAACAGATACGCTACAGCTAACAGATACGCTACAGCTAACAGATACACTACAGCTAACAGATAGGGTACAGCTAACAGATAAACTACAGCTAACAGATACGCTACAGCTAACAGATACGCTACAGCTAACAGATACACTACAGCTAACATATACGCTACAGCTAACAAATACGCTACAGCTAACATACGCTACAGCTAACAAAAGTGGTTTCTCTGATTTCCAGTTAGGATGAGAAAGGCTTAGAATTAGGTGTTCAAAGGAATTATGACTAATCTGAGGTCTGGGATTCTGATTGGAAGATAGCAGCCACGCCTCCTCCTGATTGGAAGATAGCAGCCACGCCTCCTCCTGATTGGAAGATAGCAGCCACGCCTCCTCCTGATTGGAAGATAGCAGCCACGCCTCCTCCTGATTGGAAGATAGCAGCCACGCCTCCTCCTGATTGGAAGATAGCAGCCAAGCCTCCTCCTGATTGGAAGATAGCAGCCAAGCCTCCTCCTGATTGGAAGATAGCAGCCAAGCCTCCTCCTGATTGGAAGATAGCAGCCAAGCCTCCTCCTGATTGGAAGATAGCAGCCAAGCCTCCTCCTGATTGGAAGATAGCAGCCACACCTCCTCCTGATTGGAAGATAGCAGCCAAGCCTCCTCCTGATTGGAAGATAGCAGCCACACCTCCTCCTGATTGGAAGATAGCAGCCACACCTCCTCCTGATTGGAAGATAGCAGCCAAGCCTCCTCCTGATTGGAAGATAGCAGCCACGCCTCCTCCTGATTGGAAGATAGCAGCCACACCTCCTCCTGATTGGAAGTTAGCAGCCACACCTCCTCCTGATTGGAAGATAGCAGCCAAGCCTCCTCCTGATTGGAAGATAGCAGCCAAGCCTCCTCCTGATTGGAAGATAGCAGCCACACCTCCTCCTGATTGGAAGTTAGCAGCCACACCTCCTCCTGATTGGAAGATAGCAGCCACACCTCCTCCTGATTGGAAGTTAGCAGCCACACCTCCTCCTGATTGGAAGATAGCAGCCAAGCCTCCTCCTGATTGGAAGATAGCAGCCAAGCCTCCTCCTGATTGGAAGATAGCAGCCACACCTCCTCCTGATTGGAAGTTAGCAGCCACACCTCCTCCTGATTGGAAGATAGCAGCCACACCTCCTCCTGATTGGAAGATAGCAGCCAAGCCTCCTCCCGATTGGAAGATAGCAGCCACACCTCCTCCTGATTGGAAGTTAGCAGCCACACCTCCTCCTGATTGGAAGATAGCAGCCACACCTCCTCCTGATTGGAAGTTAGCAGCCACACCTCCTCCTGATTGGAAGATAGCAGCCAAGCCTCCTCCTGATTGGAAGATAGCAGCCAAGCCTCCTCCTCGGCCTGCAGTTCTAGGAACATGAAAATTTAAGTAATCTGGTGGAGTGGATTAGTATTTGTGGCCGATAGCTGATATTGATACCGATATTAAAGCTGAAATAAGTAAGCAGTCATTGCAAATAGCAATTTTGTTATCTGTTTCTGACACTTTAAAAAATAGGGCTGGTCAGTCCTATATTGGACTGGTTTAGACTGGTGTGGACAGGTTTAGACTGGTTTGGACAGGATTCAGATGGGTTTGGACTGGTATGGGTGGGTTTAGACTGGGTTTGGACTGGTTTGGACTGGTTTAGACGGGTTAAGACTGGTTTGGACTGGGCTCAGATGGGTTTGGACTGGTATGGATGGGTTTAGACTGCATTTGGACTGGTTAAGACTGGGTTTGGACTGGTTTAGATGGGTTTAGACTGGGGTTGGACTGGTTTAGACTGGGTTTGGACTGGTTTGGACTGGGTTCAGATGGGTTTGGACTGGTATGGATGGGTTTAGACTGCATTTGGACTGGTTAAGACTGGGGTTGGACTGGTTTAGATGGGTTTAGACTGGGGTTGGACTGGTTTAGACTGGGTTTGGACTGGGTTCAGATGGGTTTGGACAGGTATGGATGGGTCTAGACGGGTTTAGACTGGTTTGGGCTGGGTTCAGATGGGTCTGGACTGGTTTAGACTGGCTTAGACTGAGTTTTTGGACTGGTATGGACGGGTTTAAACTGGGTTTGGACTGGTTTAGACGGGTTTAGACTGAGTTTGGACTGGTATGGACGGGTTTAGACTGAGTTTGGACTGGGTTCAGATGGGTTTGGACAGGTATGGATGGGTCTAGACGGGTTTAGACTGGTTTGGGCTGGGTTCAGATGGGTCTGGACTGGTTTAGACTGGCTTAGACTGAGTTTTTGGACTGGTATGGACGGGTTTAAACTGGGTTTTGACTGGATTAGACGGGTTTAGACTGAGTTTGGACTGGTATGGACGGGTTTAGACTGGTTTAGACTGGGTTTGGACTGGTTTAGACTGGGTTTTGAGTGGTTTAGACGGGTTTAGGCTAAGTTTGGACTGGCTTAGACTGGTCTGGTCAGAGACCTGGACCATCCATGACCTGATGAAGCTGAAGGAAAAGTTCTCCTCTGCTCTGCTTTGCAGCAAATCCCCAGCCGGCAGAGGAAAATCCTGGAAGATGCTCACGAGCTGAGTGAGGATCACTACAAGAAGTACCTGGCTAAGCTGCGCTCCATCAACCCGCCCTGCGTCCCCTTCTTCGGTACGACCGGACTCATCTGCGGTGGCCCCCGGAGGTGCGGACACGCCGGCTCACACTTGTTCTGTGTTCCAGGCATCTACCTGACCAACATCCTGAAGACGGAGGAGGGGAACCCCGACACGCTGCGCCGCCACGGCAAAGACCTCATCAACTTCAGCAAGAGGAGGAAGGTGGCCGAGATCACGGGAGAGATCCAGCAGTACCAGAACCAGCCGTACTGCCTGCGGGTGGAGGCCGACATCCGGGTCAGTCTGCGCCCATGTCACCTCCTCCTTTCACCCGGACTACTTCACCGTGACGACACGCGCCGATCACAGCAACAATAACGGCGTCGGGAGCAGCCGTTCCCGGTTTATGTACAGCTGCTACGCTAGAGTATGGAGCCGACATGCTAGCTTCCGCTAGCTTCGTAGCGTCTGTAATTGTAGCGCCACCATGCAGTACGTCCTACATGGCTTTTCTCGTTTTTTTAACGGCCATTGTTGCTTCTCACTGTTCTAGAAT
Source organism: Atherinomorus stipes (assembly GCA_023101725.1). Classification (NCBI taxonomy): domain Eukaryota; kingdom Metazoa; phylum Chordata; class Actinopteri; order Atheriniformes; family Atherinidae; genus Atherinomorus; species Atherinomorus stipes. The sequence goes on along the minus strand of JALJCO010003300.1, from coordinate 184,250 downwards.
GCGCTACAGGACGGCAGCAGCTGTAATAGCTCCGTCTAACCCTGAACAACAGTCACCTGCTAATCAGTCTGAAAAACGATTGTTTTATACGCGTCATACGATGAGAAAAAAGACACAGAGAGAGAGACTGTTACAACATGGCATTTTCCTGCTGGGATAAAGTAGTTTTCACCTCCTTTTATTTCTCATGCCTGAGCCGGCGGCGATGACGGCATGGGACACGGCCCCCTGTTAACAGAAGACTCTTTCCAGCCTGGAGGGAACGATCACGCTGATGTCGTTGATTAGACAATAGTAGCAGCCAAAGGCTTCTTAGCATGCTGATAATAATCATAATAATAATAATAGTGATAATAATAATCATAATAATCATAATAATAGTGATAATAATAATCATCATAATAATAATAATAGTGATAATAATAATCATAATAATAATAATAGTGATAATAATAATCATAATAATAATAATAATAGTGATAATAATAATCATCATAATAATAATAATAGTGATAATAATAATCATCATAATAATAATAATAGTGATAATAATAATCATAATAATAATAATAGTGATAATAATAATCATCATAATAATAATAATAGTGATAATAATAATCATCATAATAATAATAATAATAGTGATAATAATAATCATCATCATAATAATAATAGTGATAATAATAATAATCATAATAATAATAGTGATAATAATAATAATCATAATAATAATAATAGTGATAATAATAATAATCATAATAATAATAATAGTGATAATAATAATAATAATAATAATAATAATAGTGATAACAATAATAATAATAATAGTGATAATAATCATCATCATAATAATAATAGTGATAATAATAATAATAATAATAATAATAATAGTGATAATAATAATAATAGTGATAATAATAATAATAATAATCATAATCATAATAATAATAATAGTGATAACAACTATAATAATAATAGTGATAATAATAATAATAGTGATAATAATAATAATAATAGTGATAATAATCATAATAATAATAGTGATAGTTATAATAATAAAAATAATAATAATAGTGATAATACTACTAAAAATAAGTGATAATAACAATAGTGATGATAATAATAGTGATAATAATCATAATAATGATAATAATAAAAATAATAATAATAATAATAATAGCAACAACAATAATGATAGCAATAATAGTAATAATAACTAACAATGATAATAATGATAGTAGTAATAATAATAGTGATGATGATGATGATAATAATAGCAACAATAACGATGATAGCAATAATAATAGTAATGATAGTAATAATTGACGATGATGAAAAAAATAGTAATTATAATATTGATAGTAATAATAATAGTGACGATGATGATAATAGTAATAATAGCAATAATAACGATGATAGCAATAATAATAATAATTAATGATGATGATGATAATAATAGTAATTATTATGATAATAGTACTATTAATAGTGATGATGATGATGATGATGATGATAGTAATAATAATAATGATGATAGTAGTAATAATAATAGTAATGATAGTAATAATTAACAATGATGATAATACTAATTATAACGATAGTAGTAATAATAAAAATAGTGGTGATGATGATGATGATGATAAGGAGATCTGGTGAATGTCCATGTAGAAAGGCCTGTGACCAGCGTGGGGATCTGAGCGTAGGTGGACTTGCTGCCGCCTGCTGCTTCCTCCAGATCACTAAAGCTGGATGTTCTGTGTTTTTGGAGCAGAAGTTCTTTGAGAACCTGAACCCGATGGAGAACCTGTCGGAGAAGGACTTTGCTGATTATCTGTTCAATAAATCTTTGGAGATCGAGCCGCGCCACACCCGATCCCTCCCTCGATTTGTAAGTAGGAGCGCAGTAAGGTCTGGTTGTAGCTGAGAACGGTTCTGGCGTTGTTCTAACCCGCTCTCACTCCGGTCCAGGGGAAGAGGTACAACTGTCCCCTAAAGTCTCCGGGGATCCGGCCCAGCTCGGCCCGGCCGGGCACCATGCGGCACCCGACGCCGCTGCAGAACGAGCCCAGGAAGATCAGCTACAGCCGCATCCCTGACAACGAGGCCGAGGGGGCGCCGGCATCCGCCCCCAACTCCCCCCACACGCCCCTGACTCCGCCCCCCGCCTCTGCCGCATCCAGCTCCACAGACGTGGGCAGCGTGTTCGACTCGCCGCAGGGTCCCAGCAGCCCCTTCCACTCAAGTAAGAGCTGAGACTCCCCCCACTTTCAGTTACACACAGGAACGCAGGACACGCCCGGTTCCACACAGCTGGGAACATCAGCACCATTTATTCCCAGTAGAACATCAACATGTTTTATTCCCAGAACATAAATATGTTTTATTCCCAGTAGAACATAAACAACATGTTTTATTCCCAGTAGAACATCAACATGTTTTATTCCCAGTAGAACATCAATATGTTTTATTCCCAGTAGAACATCAACATGTTTTATTCCCAGAACATAAATATGTTTTATTCCCAGTAGAACATAAACATGTTTTATTCCCAGTACAACATAAACATGTTTTATTCCCAGTAGAACATAAACAACATGTTTTATTCCCAGTAGAACATCAACATGTTTTATTCCCAGTAGAACATCAATATGTTTTATTCCCAGTAGAACATCAACATGTTTTATTCCCAGAACATAAATATGTTTTATTACCAGTAGAACATAAACAGGTTTTATTCCCAGTAGAACATAAACATGTTTTATTCCCAGTAGAACATAAACAACATGTTTTATTCCCAGTAGAACATCAACATGTTTTATTCCCAGTAGAACATCAATATGTTTTATTCCCAGTAGAACATCAACATGTTTTATTCCCAGAACATAAATATGTTTTATTCCCAGTAGAACATAAACATGTTTTATTCCCAGTAGAACATAAACAACATGTTTTATTCCCAGTAGAACATCAACATGTTTTATTCCCAGTAGAACAACATCAACATGTTTTATTCCCAGAACATAAATATGTTTTATTCCCAGTAGAACATAAACATGTTTTATTCCCAGTAGAACATAAACATGTTTTATTCCCAGTAGAACATCAATATGTTTTATTCCCAGTAGAACATAAACAACATGTTTTATTCCCAGTAGAACATCAACATGTTTTATTCCCAGTAGAACGTAAACATGTTTTATTCCCAGTAGAACATAAACATGTTTTATTCCCAGTAGAACACAAACATGTTTTATTCCCAGTAGAACATAAACATGTTTTATTCCCAGTAGAACATAAACATGTTTTATTCCCAGTAGAACACAAACATGTTTTATTCCCAGTAGAACATAAACATGTTTTATTCCCAGTAGAACATAAACATGTTTTATTCCCAGTAGAACATAAACATGTTTTATTCCCAGTAGAACATAAACATGTTTTATTCCCAGTAGAACACAAACATGTTTTATTCCCAGTAGAACATAAACATGTTTTATTCCCAGTAGAACGTAAACATGTTTAATTCCCAGTAGAACACAAACATGTTTTATTCCCAGTAGAACATAAACATGTTTTATTCCCAGTAGAACATAAACATGTTTTATTCCCAGTAGAACATAAACATGTTTTATTCCCAGTAGAACATAAACATGTTTTATTCCCAGTAGAACATAAACATGTTTTATTCCCAGTAGAACGTAAACATGTTTTATTCCCTGTAGAACGTAAACATGTTTAATTCCCAGTAGAACATAAACATGTTTTATTCCCAGTAGAACATAAACATGTTTTATTCCCAGTAGAACATAAACATGTTTTATTCCCAGTAGAACATAAACATGTTTTATTCCCAGTAGAACATAAACATGTTTTATTCCCAGTAGAACATAAACATGTTTTATTCCCAGTAGAACATAAACATGTTTTATTCCCAGTAGAACGTAAACATGTTTAATTCCCAGCAGAACATAAACATGTTTTATTCCCAGTAGAACACAAACATGTTTTATTCCCAGTAGAACATAAACATGTTTTATTCCCAGTAGAACATAAACATGTTTTATTCCCTAGTAGAACATAAACATGTTTTATTCCCAGTAGAACGTAAACATGTTTAATTCCCAGTAGAACATAAACATGTTTTATTCCCAGTAGAACATAAACATGTTTTATTCCCAGTAGAACATAAACATGTTTTATTCCCAGTAGAACATAAACATGTTTTATTCCCAGTAGAACATAAACATGTTTTATTCCCAGTAGAACATAAACATGTTTTATTCCCAGTAGAACATAAACATGTTTTATTCCCAGTAGAACGTAAACATGTTTTATTCCCTGTAGAACGTAAACATGTTTAATTCCCAGTAGAACATAAACATGTTTTATTCCCAGTAGAACGTAAACATGTTTTATTCCCAGTAGAACGTAAACATGTTTAATTCCCAGTAGAACATAAACATGTTTTATTCCCAGTAGAACATAAACAACATGTTTTATTCCCAGTAGAACATCAACATGTTTTATTCCCAGTAGAACATCAATATGTTTTATTCCCAGTAGAACATAAACAACATGTTTTATTCCCAGTAGAACATCAACATGTTTTATTCCCAGTAGAACATCAATATGTTTTATTCCCAGTAGAACATCAACATGTTTTATTCCCAGAACATAAATATGTTTTATTCCCAGTAGAATATAAACATGTTTTATTCCCAGTAGAACATAAACATGTTTTATTCCCCGTAGAACATCAATATGTTTTATTCCCAGTAGAACATAAACAACATGTTTTATTCCCAGTAGAACATCAACATGTTTTATTCCCAGTAGAACGTAAACATGTTTTATTCCCAGTAGAACATAAACATGTTTTATTCCCAGTAGAACACAAACATGTTTTATTCCCAGTAGAACATAAACATGTTTTATTCCCAGTAGAACACAAACATGTTTTATTCCCAGTAGAACACAAACATGTTTTATTCCCAGTAGAACATAAACATGTTTTATTCCCAGTAGAACATAAACATGTTTTATTCCCAGTAGAACATAAACATGTTTTATTCCCAGTAGAACATAAACATGTTTTATTCCCAGCAGAACATAAACATGTTTTATTCCCTGTAGAACGTAAACATGTTTAATTCCCAGTAGAACATAAACATGTTTTATTCCCAGTAGAACATAAACATGTTTTATTCCCAGTAGAACATAAACATGTTTTATTCCCTGTAGAACGTAAACATGTTTAATTCCCAGTAGAACATAAACATGTTTTATTCCCAGTAGAACATAAACATGTTTTATTCCCAGTAGAACATAAACATGTTTTATTCCCAGTAGAACATAAACATGTTTTATTCCCAGTAGAACATAAACAACATGTTTTATTCCCAGTAGAACATAAACATGTTTTATTCCCAGTAGAACATAAACATGTTTTATTCCCAGTAGAACATAAACATGTTTTATTCCCTGTAGAACGTAAACATGTTTAATTCCCAGTAGAACGTAAACATGTTTTATTCCCAGTAGAACGTAAACATGTTTTATTCCCAGTAGAACATAAACATGTTTTATTCCCAGTAGAACATAAACATGTTTTATTCCCAGTAGAACATAAACATGTTTTATTCCCAGTAGAACATAAACATGTTTTATTCCCAGTAGAACATAAACATGTTTATTCCCAGTAGAACATAAACATGTTTTATTCCCAGAACATAAACATGTTTTATTCCCAGTAGAACCTAAACATGTTTTATTCCCAGTAGAACCTAAACATGTTTTATTCCAGTAGAACATAAACATGTTTTATTCCCAGTAGAACATAAACATGTTTTATTCCCAGTAGAACATAAACATGTTTATTCCCAGTAGAACATAAACATGTTTTATTCCCAGTAGAACATAAACATGTTTTATTCCCAGTAGAAAATAAACATGTTTTATTCCCAGTAGAACATAAACATGTTTTATTCCCAGTAGAACATAAACATGTTTTATTCCCAGTAGAACATAAACATGTTTTATTCCCAGTAGAACATAAACATGTTTTATTCCCAGTAGAACATAAACATGTTTTATTCCCAGTAGAACATAAACAACATGTTTTATTCCCAGTAGAACATAAACATGTTTTATTCCCAGTAGAACATAAACATGTTTTATTCCCAGTAGAACATAAACATGTTTTATTCCCAGTAGAACGTAAACATGTTTTATTCCCAGTAGAACATAAACATGTTTTATTCCCAGTAGAACATAAACATGTTTTATTCCCAGTAGAACATAAACATGTTTTATTCCCAGTAGAACATAAACATGTTTTATTCCCAGTAGAACGTAAACATGTTTTATTCCCAGTAGAACGTAAACATGTTTTATTCCCAGTAGAACATAAACATGTTTTATTCCCAGTAGAACATAAACATGTTTATTCCCAGTAGAACATAAACATGTTTGATTCCCAGTAGAACATAAACATGTTTATTCCCAGTAGAACATAAACATGTTTTATTCCCAGTAGAACATAAACATGTTTTATTCCCAGTAGAACATAAACATGTTTTATTCCCTGTAGAACGTAAACATGTTTAATTCCCAGTAGAACATAAACATGTTTTATTCCCAGTAGAACATAAACATGTTTTATTCCCAGTAGAACGTAAACATGTTTAATTCCCAGTAGAACATAAACAACATGTTTTATTCCCAGTAGAACATCAACATGTTTTATTCCCAGTAGAACATCAATATGTTTTATTCCCAGTAGAACATCAACATGTTTTATTCCCAGAACATAAATATGTTTTATTCCCAGTAGAACATAAACATGTTTTATTCCCAGTAGAACATAAACATGTTTTATTCCCAGTAGAACATCAATATGTTTTATTCCCAGTAGAACATAAACAACATGTTTTATTCCCAGTAGAACATCAACATGTTTTATTCCCAGTAGAACGTAAACATGTTTTATTCCCAGTAGAACATAAACATGTTTTATTCCCAGTAGAACACAGATGTTTTATTCCCAGTAGAACATAAACATGTTTTATTCCCAGTAGAACATAAACATGTTTTATTCCCAGTAGAACATAAACATGTTTTATTCCCAGTAGAACATAAACATGTTTTATTCCCAGTAGAACATAAACATGTTTTATTCCCAGTAGAACATAAACATGTTTTATTCCCAGTAGAACGTAAACATGTTTAATTCCCTGTAGAACGTAAACATGTTTAATTCCCAGTAGAACATAAACATGTTTTATTCCCAGTAGAACGTAAACATGTTTTATTCCCAGTAGAACGTAAACATGTTTAATTCCCAGTAGAACATAAACATGTTTTATTCCCAGTAGAACATAAACATGTTTTATTCCCAGTAGAACATAAACATGTTTTATTCCCAGTAGAACATAAACATGTTTAATTCCCAGTAGAACATAAACATGTTTTATTCCCAGTAGAACGTAAACACCATTTATTCCCAGTAGAACATAAACATGTTTTATTCCCAGTAGAACGTAAACATGTTTAATTCCCAGTAGAACATAAACATGTTTTATTCCCAGTAGAACATAAACATGTTTTATTCCCAGTAGAACATAAACATGTTTTATTCCCAGTAGAACATAAACATGTTTTATTCCCAGTAGAACGTAAACATGTTTTATTCCCAGTAGAACGTAAACATGTTTTATTCCCAGTAGAACATAAACATGTTTTATTCCCAGTAGAACATAAACATTGTATTCCCAGTAGAACATAAACATGTTTTATTCCCAGTAGAACATAAACATGTTTATTCCCAGTAGAACATAAACATGTTTTATTCCCAGAACATAAACATGTTTTATTCCCAGTAGAACCTAAACATGTTTTATTCCAAGTAGAACATAAACATGTTTTATTCCCAGTAGAACATAAACATGTTTTATTCCCAGTAGAACATAAACATGTTTTATTCCCAGTAGAACATAAACATGTTTTATTCCCAGTAGAACATAAACATGTTTTATTCCCAGTAGAACATAAACATGTTTTATTCCCAGTAGAAAATAAACATGTTTTATTCCCAGTAGAACATAAACATATTTTATTCCCAGTAGAACATAAACATGTTTTATTCCCAGTAGAACATAAACATGTTTTATTCCCAGTAGAACATAAACATGTTTTATTCCCAGTAGAACATAAACAACATAATTTATTCCCAGTAGAACATAAACAACATATTTTATTCCCAGTAGAACATAAACATGTTTTATTCCCAGTAGAACGTAAACATGTTTTATTCCCAGTAGAACATAAACATGTTTTATTCCCAGTAGAATATAAAAGTGTTTTATTCCCAGTAGAACATAAACATGTTTTATTCCCAGTAGAACATAAACATGTTTTATTCCCAGTAGAACGTAAACATGTTTTATTTCCAGTAGAACATAAACATGTTTTATTCCCAGTAGAACGTAAACATGTTTTATTCCCAGTAGAACGTAAACATGTTTTATTCCCAGTAGAACGTAAACATGTTTTATTCCCAGTAGAACGTAAACATGTTTTATTCCCAGTAGAACATAAACATGTTTTATTCCCAGTAGAACATAAACAACATGTTTTATTCCCAGTAGAACATAAACATGTTTTATTCCCAGTAGAACATAAACAACATGTTTTATTCCCAGTAGAACATAAACAACATGTTTTATTCCCAGTAGAACATAAACATGTTTTATTCCCAGTAGAACGTAAACATGTTTTATTCCCAGTAGAACATAAACATGTTTTATTCCCAGTAGAACATAAACATGTTTTATTCCCAGTAGAACATAAACATGTTTTATTCCCAGTAGAACATAAACAACATGTTTTATTCCCAGTAGAACGTAAACATGTTTTATTCCCAGTAGAACATAAACATGTTTTATTCCCAGTAGAACGTAAACATGTTTTATTCCCAGTAGAACGTAAACATGTTTTATTCCCAGTAGAACATAAACATGTTTTATTCCCAGTAGAACGTAAACATGTTTTATTCCCAGTAGAACATAAACATGTTTTATTCCCAGTAGAACATAAACAACATGTTTTATTCCCAGTAGAACATAAACAACATGTTTTATTCCCAGTAGAACATAAACATGTTTTATTCCCAGTAGAACATAAACATGTTTTATTCCCAGTAGAACATAAACAACATGTTTTATTCCCAGTAGAACATAAACAACATGTTTTATTCCCAGTAGAACATAAACATGTTTATTCCCAGTAGAACATAAACATGTTTTATTCCCAGTAGAACATAAACATGTTTATTCCCAGTAGAACATAAACATATTTTATTCCCAGTAGAACATAAATGTTTTATTCCCAGTAGAACATGTTTTATTCTACCGGGAATAAAATATGTTCTACCGGGAATAAAATATGTTCCACTGGGAAAAAAATGTGTTCTACTGGGAATAAAATATGTTCCACTGGGAAAAAAATGTGTTCTACTGGGAATAAAATATGTTCTACCGGGAATAAAATATGTTCTGCTGGGAATGAAATATGTTCTACTGGGAATAAAATATGTTCCACAGGGAAAAAAATGTGTTCTGCTGGGAATGAAATATGTTCTACTGTAAGTTAAGTCCTGTAGAACCAGTTATTTACCACAGTCCTCCCGCTGGCCTTAAACTGGGACTTGGCCCACCTATTGACCCTCCTAGGACAGTGTTGTAGCACAGATACCGTTACCATGGCAACATCACCGTGTTCCTGGCAGGTTCTAGATCATCAGGACTAACTGACATCTTATCTTCCTCCCTCTGCTTCTCCTCTTCATCCTGCAGCCTGCGACAGCATCTTTGCTGTTGTGTCTCTGCCTCATGGCCCACGTTAGTATGACCCTTCTGGCTCTCCGTACATCACTCCTCATCTGTCTGCTTGTTTGTGTTCGCCTCACAGAACCGACCCGGGTTCTGTTCAGCGCTGGGCGGTCCCGGTCCGTTCAGTCCTCACATCATAATGAGCTGCCGGTCCTGAGCTGGTCCCAGAGACCTGGACTCCAGGGTCCAGCTTCCTGGTGCAGGACTCCGCTGGTCCCAGAGACCTGGACTCCAGGGTCCAGCTTCCTGGTGCAGGACTCCGCTGGTCCCAGAGACCTGGACTCCAGGGTCCAGCTTCCTAGTGCAGGACTCCGCTGGTCCCAGAGACCTGGACTCCAGGGTCCAGCTTCCTGGTGCAGGACTCCGCTGGTCCCAGAGACCTGGACTCCAGGGTCCAGCTTCCTGGTGCAGGACTCCGCTGGTCCCAGAGACCTGGACTCCAGGGTCCAGCTTCCTGGTGCAGGACTCCGCTGGTCCCAGAGACCTGGACTCCAGGGTCCAGCTTCCTAGTGCAGGACTCCGCTGGTCCTCTGCTGGTCCCAGAGTCCTGGGGCCTCATGTACAAAGGGTTCGTACGCACAAAAACGTGGCGTATGATCATTTCCACGGTAAAGTCCAGATGTATCAAGAATGGAGTGAGCGTGGAAATGTGCGGTGCTTCACGTCAACTTCATGGCTGCGTACGAACGTTTCTACAGCTGTGGAGACTTTGGCGACACTTGGAGGCGACGCTGGGAAACTGTTAAAAGAAATAAATGTGAAAACAACCATCCCCAGACTGAGTGATGTGGTCAGACACATGAACAAACAGCCCTCATAAACAATTAACGCCTGCGTCTGCAATTATGTGTGGATATAAAAGCGCAAAGTGGAGCAGAAACAGGCTCCTTTCCAGCAGCTGTTTTAGATGGAAGAAAACGTTAGAAATGGTGGATATGCAGAGAGAGTGTTTTTAGAGGTCGAGAAGATTTACTGATTTAATGATAACTGGCTGGACAGACGCTTTAAGTTCCCAGAGACATCTCTGTGCACAGAGCTGAAGCCAGGCTGGGGGGGGGCAACACCCCCAGCTGTGCCTCCACGCGCTCCGGCGAATAAATTCACTTATATGCCGGTTTGTTTATTAATGCACTTAATTTGTGAGGACATCTATAGGATGATCTGTTCAATCACTTATACCAGCACAGCAGGGGGGGACTCGGCCGGTATGGCGATTTAACAGTAGCAGGTCGGTTACATCTGCATCCCGGGATTAGGAAACCCCCCCGAGGCTGTGACGCAGGTGATGCAGGAGGAATTCCCAATGCTGCACGTCCTCTTATGGTGATAGATTGTGTCAGCTAATAAATACAGTATTTCCCGTGACATCAGACTGTGGGGGGGCGACATCAGGCTGTGGGGGGGCGACATCAGGCTGTGGGGGGGCGACATCAGGCTGTGAGGAGGCGACTATATAAACACACGTTTCACAAATATATATTTATTTACCTTTAGAAAAACCGGGGTCACCCGCGTGAACTCCCCCACCTCTGAAAGACGAAATGCAGTCACGAGCAGCCGTCCTCTAATTTACATCCAACTTGAAGTTGGACCACTTCGTTTTTCGGCTTGTGTGCGCGACTCTGACCCCCCATCTTTGACCGCGACACACACTGTCCCATTCACTTTTCTGTTGGGTGTGTTGCCGGACATCAGCGTATTAAAGTTCACATTTTGCGCATTTATACTTAAACAATCTGCCTCAAGTTTGTTCTCCGTGATTTTTTTTTTATTTTCATTCACTGTCATGCTCATATTTTGTCTTTCTGATGGTGCAGAGAGGAGAATCTCCACTGCAGATCTCATTTAAATGTCATTTGCGTATTTATGTTGGGGGTGTGGACAGGGAGGTGTCAGGTACTCCAACGTGCGCTCAATTCCACGTTGATTGGGATGTACAAAGGAAAAGTACTTGGATCCATGCGTGCGCACAGACTCATACATCTGAAAACTTTTGTGCGTATGACGTTTTCAGGATTTGATCGTACGCCGGGTTTCAGTAGGAAATCCACGCAACTCTTTGTACATGAGGCCCCTGGACTCCAGGGTCCAGCTTCCTAGTGCAGGACTCCGCTGGTCCTCTGCTGGTCCCAGAGTCCTGGACTCCAGGGTCCAGCTTCCTGGTGCAGGACTCCGCTGGTCTCAGAGTCCTGGACTCCAGGGTCCAGCTTCCTGGTGCAGGACTCCGCTGGTCTCAGAGACCTGGACTCCAGGGTCCAGCTTCCTAGTGCAGGACTCCGCTGGTCCCAGAGACCTGGACTCCAGGGTCCAGCTTCCTGGTGCAGGACTCTGGAAGGTCTCGTTGGGATCTTCCAGAGTCCTCGTTCAGGTCCCAGCAAAAAAGAAAAGACGGGTTTCCAGAATCCGTCCGGACAACTAGAAAATAAAACGAGAATTAGATTCAACACATCTGAGCGATGAAGGACACGTTCCATTTACCCTGGTCATAGAACCCAGGACCGGACTAGAACCCTGGACCTGGAGAACCGGCTCAGACGGGTTCCACACGCGACCCAGACACATTACCCTGGTCATAGAACCCAGGACCGGACTAGAACCCTGGACCTGGAGAACCAGCTCAGACCGGTTCCACACGTGACCCAAACACAACATTTACCCTGGTCATAGAACCCAGGACCGGACTAGAACCCTGGACCTGGAGAACCAGCTCAGATCGGTTCCACACGCGACCCAAACACAACATTTACCCTGGTCATAGAACCCAGGACCGGACTAGAACCCTGGACCTGGAGAACCGGCTCAGACGGGTTCCACACGCGACCCAAACACAACATTTACCCTGGTCATAGAACCCAGGACCCTCAGACCAGTTCTCCTGCAGAGTTTAGAGACGACTGATCAGGACGTTTAGGGGGATCACCTGTGCAACATCACATCTGTAATACTCTGTTTCCATGGAAACCACCATCCTGTCTCTGTGTTGAAAGGAAAACTGATCACGTGCCGGCCCACCGAACTGTCACCGGTCCTGGGACCTGGTAGTCAGCCTGCTGGACCGTCATTGGTCCCGGGCCGTTGGGGACCTGGAGACAGTCCAGCAGGCTGACTACTAGGTCCCGAGACCCGGTCCTCAGGTCTTATTGGTTGGTTCGTCTCAGTATTTTGTCTCCCGAGACCATCAGAACTTCACTCAGTTTCTGGTCTAGTTCTAATTGGTTCTGTGTTCTGACTAGTTCTGGTCTGTTTTTGTGTTCTGGTTCTGACTGGGTCTGGTCCGTTTCAGGATCGTCCTCGGTCTCCTCCATGATGGGTTTCAGTCGGGGTTCCGAGGACACTCCGGTTCCTCCTCCGGTTCCTCCACGCAGACGGCCCGAGTCGGCTCCTTCAGAGTCCTCCCCCTCCAAGGTACGCCATCATCATCATCATCATCATCGCCATTTTTTAATTTTTACTGAACCTTTATTTCTCCAGGAATGTCCCATCGAGATTCAATCATACAAGACCAATCAAAACCAGTTCCAGTTTCCAGGTCTCCTCGCTTTGACCTAAAAGCGTTCAAAGAAACAAGTTCAGATCGTTTCCGGCTTCTTTGCAAACTGTTCATGTAGAAGGAGCGTAAACGGATCCTGGTTCTGTTCGGATGAACGGACCAGAGACTAGCAAAGTTTCAGCACTTCTCTGTGTGATTAAGCCACAAATGTACGACGGCAACAGACCAAGCATGGCCTTGGAAATAAAAATGTACCGAAGCGCCGACCTTCTGGCAGACAAAGATGGCCGTCCCACTCTAGAATGTAGTTCACAATAGGTGCTTTTGGACTATAGGAACCTTCGGACACGTAGGAACTGGGGACCTCGGCCCTCAGTTCCTAGAACCGTTTTGTGTACTACACCGAACCTTTTCAGGGTCCCATAGGAACTGAAATACGTAGGTATTTGGTGATTGGTAGAACTGGTAAGCCCCGCCCCTTGCATGATCTCCGCTTCTTCCAGCCGCCATATTTAAAAAGTCAGACAGCTGTTACAACTGTTTACCGAGATCGTAATAACAAGAACTATTCCATAGGAGTGTACCAATTCTTTATTAAATCCATCACAATGGAACACGTCCCCAATCCAGAACTATTCTGAAATGTCCAAAAGTAATTACTTATACTACTTTAATGACCCAGATACAGCTGAAAGTATTGCAGTAGAATCTGCGGCTGCACTTCAACGAAAGGTAAACAGTCGAGCAGGTAGGTAGTAGAGCAGCTTTCTAATGGCGGCGGCGGGGGGGGGCTGGTACAAATGAGCGTGACGATGGAAAGCTGGTAAGCAGCTTAATAACAGCTTTGAATAAAAGAGATGAGAAACCTCAGTTTTGTCTCAGACTATTGTGTCAAACATGGTTCCTATCAAGGTTCTCCTTCATGTTCCAACGCAGACTGATGGGGAACGTAGTTCTGATAACTAAACTCCAGACGGGGAGTTCTAGGAACTGATCTAGAACCTCTCTGATCTAGAACCTCTCTCAGAGAAGCTGCTGAACACGTTGAACTGAAGCATTCATGTACACACAGACGTGTGCGTTGAACGACATCAGAAGCTTTCTGCAAAGACGCGACCGCTTCCGCCGGGACAATCCAGAACCACGAATAACCGCGTCATCGCGCAAAACAGGACTGAGTCATCATCATCATCACTGTCAGTCTTCTTCACCCTTTCTCTCTCTCTCTCCCCCCAGATGATGTCACAGGTGGAAGACCCCCCCGCCGTCCCCCTCGGCAGCCCACCTGTAAGCTCCTCCCCCCTCGTTACTCCTCGTCATTGTCCTCCTCCTCGCCCCCAGACAGCCCCCCCCTGCTGCCCCCACGGGAGCCCCTCAGCTCCCCCTGCACCTCCTGCCCCCCCTCAGGGTCGCCCCCGCTGCGACGCGCTGCCTCAGGCCTTCTTCCCCTCCACCACCTCCTCCTCCACGGTGCTGTCCTCCTCTCCCCCCCCGTCCCCCTCACCACCACCCCCACCTCAAGGAAGATACCCCTCCCCCTCACCTCCCCTCATGCCCCCCATGGATGGCCCCCCCGTACCGCCTCGTCACAGCGTCCCCAAACTCCCCCCGAAAACCTACAAGAGGGAGTCTGTGGGCCACGCCCCGCTTTTGGACACACCCCCTGCACTGTGACACGCCCCCCCAGCAGGAGGCGAAGCCCGAGGAGCTAACACTACAGCTGATTGGCTGGAAACAAACTGATTCCTCAACCAATCAGAGCGTTCTTACCCGGTCCAGACAGAGATTGAGCCTATGCTCTTAGACTCTGAACAGACCACCTGGACCTGATCCAACCCACCTGGACCTGGCTGAATCTGATCCGACCCACCTGGACCTGGTGGGACCTGGCTGGCCCGGTTGGACCTGGTGGGACCCACCTGGATCAGATGGACTAAGTCAGACCTGGTATTGAACAGGAACTTGTACAGAGGTTGTGTGTAATGTGGTTTTCCTCAGACTGAGAAGGTGTTGGTGTATCAGGAACTTTCAGGTACTGGACCAGAACCTCAGAGGTACTGTAGTGGTTCTGGTGGACCTGACCTTGTTTGTGTTGTTGTTGATGATGTAAACATGATGTAAACAAATGTAATGATCGCCTTCTTAAAAAAACAAGGGAATAAAGTCTTTTTACCACTGAGGGACCGCATCAAGTCTTCCTACATGAACTGGTTTCTGGGCTTGAGTTTTACACCACATGTCACCTTCACCCCCCACAGGGATGACAGGAGGAAACCCCGGTTCAGGGTCACTTCTGGGGAGACCTGGACCCGAACCACTGAGGCAACACACGGGCGATGTGATCTTTGAGGTAAACGAATTGGCTGTGTCACAACTGCCTCCCAGTGGACACCCAACATCCTCCCAGTGGACTCCCAACGGCCTCCCAGTGGACTCCCAACGGCCTCCCAGTGGACTCCCAACGGCCTCCCAGTGGACTCCCAACATCCTCCCAGTGGACTCCCAACATCCTCCCAGTGGACTCCCAACATCCTCCCAGTGGACACCCAACATCCTCCCAGTGGACACCCAACATCCTCCCAGTGGACACCCAACAGCCTCCCAGTGGACTCCCAACGGCCTCCCAGTGGACTCCCAACGGCCTCCCAGTGGACTCCCAACGGCCTCCCAGTGGACTCCCAACATCCTCCCAGTGGACTACCAACTGCCTCCCAGTGGACACCCAACATCCTCCCAGTGGACACCCAACATCCTCCCAGTGGACTCCCAACGGCCTCCCACCCCAACGGCCTCCCAGTGGACTCCCAACATCCTCCCAGTGGACTACCAACTGCCTCCCAGTGGACACCCAACATCCTCCCAGTGGACACCCAACATCCTCCCAGTGGACACCCAACATCCTCCCAGTGGACACCCAACAGCCTCCCAGTGGACTCCCAACGGCCTCCCAGTGGACTCCCAACGGCCTCCGTGAGGACTCCCAACAGCCTCCCAGTGGACTCCCAACATCCTCCCAGTGGACTCCCAACAGCCTCCCAGTGGACTCCCAACGGCCTCCCAGTGGACTCCCAACGGCCTCCCAGTGGACTCCCAACATCCTCCCAGTGGACTCCCAACGGCCTCCCAGTGGACTCCCAACGGCCTCCGTGAGGACTCCCAATGGCCTCCCAGTGGACTCCCAACGGCCTCCGTGAGGACTCCCAATGGCCTCCCAACGGCCTCCCAGAGGACTCCCAACGGCCTCCCAGTGGACTCCCAACATCCTCCCAGTGGACTCCCAACGGCCTCCCAGTGGACTCCCAACGGCCTCCCAGTGGACTCCCAACATCCTCCCAGTGGACTCCCAACGGCCTCCCAGTGGACTCCCAACGGCCTCCCAGTGGACTCCCAACGGCCTCCCAGAGGACTCCCAACGGCCTCCCAACATCCTCCCAGTGGACTCCCAACGGCCTCCCAGTGGACTCCCAACATCCTCCCAGTGGACTCCCAACGGCCTCCCAGTGGACTCCCAACGGCCTCCCAGTGGACTCCCAACATCCTCCCAGTGGACTCCCAACGGCCTCCCAGTGGACTCCCAACGGCCTCCCAGTGGACTCCCAACACCTCCCCCAGGGGACTCCCAACGGCCTCCCAGTGGACTCCCAACGGCCTCCCAGAGGACTCCCAACGGCCTCCCAACATCCTCCCAGTGGACTCCCAACGGCCTCCCAGTGGACTCCCAACGGCCTCCCAGTGGACTCCCAACGGCCTCCCAGAGGACTCCCAACGGCCTCCCAGTGGACTCCCAACGGCCTCCCAGTGGACTCCCAACGGCCTCCCAGTGGACTCCCAACATCCTCCCAGTGGACTCCCAACATCCTCCCAGTGGACTCCCAGCGGCCTCCCAGTGGACTCCCAACGGCCTCCCAGTGGACTCCCAACGGCCTCCCAGTGGACTCCCAACGGCCTCCCAGTGGACTCCCAACATCCTCCCAGTGGACTCCCAACAGCCTCCCAGTGGACTCCCAACGGCCTCCCAGTGGACTCCCAACATCCTCCCAGTGGACTCCCAACATCCTCCCAGTGAACTCCCAACATCCTCCCAGTGGACTCCCAACATCCTCCCAGAGGACTCCCAACATCCTCCCAGTGGACTCCCAACGGCCTCCCAGTGGACTCCCAACATCCTCCCAGTGGACTCCCAACATCCTCCCAGTGGACTCCCAACGGCCTCCCAGTGGACTCCCAACATCCTCCCAGTGGACTCCCAACATCCTCCCAGTGGACACCCAACTGCCTCCCAGTGGACTCCCAACATCCTCCCAGTGGACTCCCAACATCCTCCCAGTGGACTCCCAACTGCCTCCCAGTGGACTCCCAACATCCTCCCAGTGGACTCCCAACATCCTCCCAGTGGACTCCCAACATCCTCCCAGCGGACTCACGATGCAGTTTTCGGTCCACTGGCCCTCCCTTGTACTGTGGACAAACAGCCATTTGGTGGCGTTAGCGCTCCACCGACATCCACGAAACCTCCCTTTGTCCACTTCAGGACCGTCCCATTATCGTATGCGTTCCCTCCCTCGACGGTACACAGGCTGGTCCCCGAACCCCAGGACTGTTTTAAAGGAATAGTTCACCCACAGAATGATGGTCCTTCATCTTCTCTTCATCCTCATGCTAAGCAAGACTCTGGAGCACTTTTTTAATATGTCAAATGCAGTCGGAGATCCGGGGGTTGTCTTTATCCACCAACTTTCATATAATGGAGTTCACAGGCGACTGAACCAAAAATGTCCATAAAAAGTCCACAGTCAATATTC
This sequence comes from Atherinomorus stipes, assembly GCA_023101725.1. Lineage (NCBI taxonomy): Eukaryota > Metazoa > Chordata > Actinopteri > Atheriniformes > Atherinidae > Atherinomorus > Atherinomorus stipes. Next base: position 166,071 of record JALJCO010003300.1, on the reverse strand, counting down.
CTCCATACTGCTCGTCCAATGTAATCCAAGTGTCCTGAGTGGGTAGCGTCCAGAATTTACTGGAAACCACATTTAGTAGATTTTTATGGCCTAAACAATAGAACATCGTACTTCCCCGATGCGTCCATACAAGTTCATGACACAACGGAAGCCGCGGCAGACGAGATTGCGTGTTCTCTTTTTCTTTCTTTCTTTTAAATCAATATCCAACCCTTCTTGTGTTTGTGCACAGCTGGGTCGCTCTTAGCACAATGTAAACAGCAAGTTTCTTCATCTATGCTTGCATTATCGGCAGAGTAGGTGCTGAATGCTGCCGCTCCAGAGTCTTTCTCAGCATGAGGGTGAGTAGAAAATGAAGGCACATCATTCTGTGGGTGTACTATTCCTTTAAAGGAGTGATGACATAGCAGTAAAAACTAGTTTATGTTGTTGGCATTACTGCATATGTAAATACTCCAAAGAAAAAAACGGCATTTTTTACAGCGGGGGGATTGTTCAGAAACGCCAGACCTCACTTCCTCAGTAATACAGTTGGGTCCGGTGATGATATGGAGCTTTACCCGGAGACCACGTTGACTTCATTCTGATTGGCTACACCTTATTTGGCTATGACCTTATTTGGAGAATCTAGGTCAAGCTGCGGTCGGAGTTTGCTAAAGGCTAACTGCTAGCATCATGGGCATTTCAGACAGTGTGAGCTACGTTTATCAGACAAGACAGCATTTAGAAAATAAATAAACTTACAGGTAATGACAAGGTTGTGGCCCCCTCCCTCAGTGCTGCTGCAGAAGTTTGCTTTTAAATCCATTTGTTTGAAAACCCAGACCTGACTGCACAGAAGTTACTACTAGCTCCATACACGAAGCTGAATCAGACAGGGAGGGGAGGGGGGGAGCGGACGGTGCATAAACCGTAAGGAGAGGGGGGGCGCTGTTTAGTTGATAGTGTGCTCTTATTGGAGCAATTAAATTACGTAGAATGATAGAACTACGTCCAGTGATATACGGGCGACGCGACCCCGTCCAGTGACATACGGGCAGCGCGACCCCGTCCAGTGACATACGGGCGACCCGACCCCGTCCAGTGACATACGGGCGACGCGACCCCGTCCAGTGACATACGGGCGACGCGACCCCGTCCAGTGACATACGGGCAGCGCGACCCCGTCCAGTGACATACGGGCGACCCGACCCCGTCCAGTGACATACGGGCGACGCGACCCCGTCCAGTGACATACGGGCGACGCGACCCCGTCCAGTGACATACGGGCGACGCGACCCCGTCCAGTGACATACGGGCGACGCGACCCCGTCCAGTGACATACGGGCCCCCCGGGCCCCGGAACGGGGACGCGACCCCGTCCAGTGACATACGGGCGACCCGACCCCGTCCAGTGACATACGGGCGACGCGACCCCGTCCAGTGACATACGGGCGACGCGACCCCGTCCAGTGACATACGGGCGACGCGACCCCGTCCAGTGACATACGGGCGACGCGACCCCGTCCAGTGAGATACGGGCGACGCGACCCCGTCCAGTGACATACGGGCGACGCGACTCCATCCAGTGACATACGGGCGACGCGACCCCGTCCAGTGACATACGGGCGACGCGACCCCGTCCAGTGAGATACGGGCAACGCGACCCCGTCCAGTGACAGACGGGCGACGCGACCCCGTCCAGTGACAGACGGGCGACGCGACCCCGTCCAGTGACATACGGGCGACCCGACCCCGTCCAGTGACATACGGGCGACGCGACACAATCCAGTGACATACGGGCAACCCGACCCCATCCAGTGACATACGGGCAACCCGACCCCATCCAGTGACATACGGGCGACCCGACCCCGTCCAGTGACATACGGGCGACGCGACCCCGTCCAGTGACATACGGGCGACGCGACCCCGTCCAGTGACATACGGGCGACGCGACCCCGTCCAGTGACATACGGACAACGCGACCCCGTCCAGTGACATACGGACGACGCGACCCCGTCCAGTGACATACGGGCGACGCGACCCCGTCCAGTGACATACGGACGACGCGACCCCGTCCAGTGACATACGGACGACGCGACCCCGTCCAGTGACATACGGACGACGCGACCCCGTCCAGTGACATACGGACGACGCGACCCCGTCCAGTGACATACGGGCGACGCGACCCCGTCCAGTGACATACGGACGACGCGACCCCGTCCAGTGACATACGGGCGACGCGACCCCGTCCAGTGACATACGGACAACGCGACCCCATCCAGTGACATACGGACAACGCGACCCCGTCCAGTGACATACGGGCGACGCGACCCCGTCCAGTGACATACGGACGACGCGACCCCGTCCAGTGACATACGGGCGACGCGACCCCGTCCAGTGACATACGGGCGACGCGACCCCGTCCAGTGACATACGGACAACGCGACCCCGTCCAGTGACATACGGGCGACGCGACCCCGTCCAGTGACATACGGGCGACGCGACCCCGTCCAGTGACATACGGGCGACGCGACCCCGTCCAGTGACATACGGGCAGCACGACCCCGTCCAGTGACATACGGGCGACGCGACCCCGTCCAGTGACATACGGGCGACGCGACCCCGTCCAGTGACAGACGGACGACGCGACCCCGTCCAGTGACATACGGGCGACGCGACCCCGTCCAGTGACATACGGACGACGCGACCCCGTCCAGTGACATACGGACGACGCGACCCCGTCCAGTGACATACGGGCGACGCGACCCCGTCCAGTGACATACGGGCAACGCGATTCTGACTCATTTGGTCATGTGACGCCAGATTCTTAAAGTTGTGCGATCTGAATTTCATCTACTCCATTTCATCAATTGAAGGTTCTGATGTTCAGACTGATCAATGTTTTTCTGTTACCCCTCCTGTAAAGCACTTTGTGTGTCCAATGGGTACTGTAAAGGGCTATATAAATAAACTTGATTTGATTTGATTTGATCTGATCAGATCTCTGTCTGACTGCACGGTTTCCATGACGTTCCTACTGATGTTGGTCCGGTTCTGGTTCTGATCCAGTTGGACATCACTGCTTTGACAACCTGGTTCTAATGATTATTCTCCAAGTCCAACATCAACTTCAGGTCCTACATCTCATAAAAACCAGAACCTGGACCCAGTCTGGATCCACGTTTCCAACAATCTACCAATCAATTACTGATAACCCAATCAGTTTTGAATTTAATTTTATTGATCAAAATTAAAATTATTCTGAATAATTCATCAGTCAGACTGATGACATCACAGAGTGGGTGGAGCTAAAATTATTCTAACTAGAATGAAAGATCAGGATTGGTTTATCTGGATCAGTCTCTGGATGCGGTCCATGATGGTTCGAATCAGACTCTGGATGCGGTCCATGATGATCCGGCTGGATCCGGATCAGCCTCTGGATGCGGTCCATGATGGTTCGAATCAGACTCTGGATCCGGATCAGCCTCTGGATGCGGTCCATGATGGTTCGAATCAGTCTCTGGATGCGGTCCAGGATGATCCAGCTGGATCCGGATCAGTTTCTGGATGCGGCCCAGGATGATCTGGTTCGGGCTGTGGCAGTCTTCGGGTCCGTAGGGGGCCGTGATGGTCAGAACCCGGGCCACCCTGAGCTCGGACCCCTCCTCCTCCACTGGGACCCGGTTCTGCTCCAGCCACCGGCGGACCCCTGTTCTCCTCCTCCTCAGCTCCGCCTCCTCCAGGTGGGGGGTTGTCGAGGGGGCCAGGAGGCTCCGGAGCCGCTCCGCCATCTCCTGATCCGCCTCCTGCAGGACCTGCACCTCCTCCACGGCGTGACCCAGAACCACCCGGACCTCAGTGCAGGTCTCCCTGAAGGTCACCAGAACCAGGCTGCAGACACAAGACCAGATCCACATCAGTTCAGAAGCCAGATCCAGTCTGAAGACCAGATCCACATCAGTCTCAGACTGGACCAGTCTGAAGACCAGATCCACATCAGTCTCAGACTGGACCAGTCTGAAGACCAGATCCACATCAGTCTCAGAAACCAGCTCCAGACCACTTAGGAACCAGGTCTACATAGGGAGGAGGAGCAGTTTCTGACCTGGATCTCTGGACCCAGCACTCTGGACCTGGAAAACTGTACTCAGAACTCTGGACCTGCAGCTCTGGACCCAGATCTTTGGACCTGGAGCTCTGTGAATAGTTCCACTGATTTTAAGAAATTAAATTCAGGTAAACTCTTTTTATCTCAAGCGTTTCTCTTGAGGACCTTTCTCGCTGTGGGTGAGGGGTCTGGGGGTGAGGGGTCTGTGGGGGAGGGGTCTAGGGGTTAGGGCTCTGTGGAGGAGGGGTCTGGGCGAGTCTGGGCGTGAGCGGTCTGGGGGTGAGGGGTCTGTGGGGAGGGGTCTGGGGGTTAGGGCTCTGTGGGAGAGGAGTGAGGGGTCTGGGAGTGAGGGGTCTGTGGGGAAGGAGTCTGGGCGTGAGCGGTCTGGGGTGAGGGGTCTGGGAGTGAGGGGTCTGTGGGAGAGGAGTCTGGGTGTGAGGGGTCTGGGAGTGAGGGGTCTGTGGGTTAGGGGTCTGGGCGTGAGGGCTCTGTGGGGGAGGGGTCTGGGAGTGGGGTCTGTGGGTTAGGGGTCTGGGAGTGAGGGGTCTGTGGGGGAGGAGTCTGGGCGTGAGCGGTCTGGGGGTGAGGGGTCTGGGAGTGAGGGGTCTGGGAGTGAGGGGTCTGGGCGTGAGGGGTCTGGGCGTGAGGGGTCTGGGAGTGAGGGGTCTGTGGGTTAGGGGTCTGGGCGTGAGGGGTCTGTGGGTTAGGGGTCTGGGCGTGAGGGGTCTGAGGGTTAGGGGTCTGGGCGTGAGGGGTCTGTGGGTTAGGGGTCTGGGCGTGAGGGGTCTGTGGGTTAGGGGTCTGTGGGTTAGGGGTCTGGGCGTGAGGGGTCTGTGGGTTAGGGGTCTGTGGGTTAGGGGTCTGGGCGTGAGGGGTCTGGGCGTGAGGGGTCTGTGGGTTAGGGGTCTGTGGGTTAGGGGTCTGGGCGTGAGGGGTCTGTGGGTTAGGGGTCTGTGGGTTAGGGGTCTGGGCGTGAGGGGTCTGTGGGTTGGGTATTTCAACTTCTGCGGGTGTGATTAATAATGGACTTTAACACACTTCTGCATGTAAAATGTCTAAAGATGCTTGTGTGTCCTTGATATAATCTGATGTTCTAGATCTGTGGAACATTGAAAAGCAGCTACTGCTTCTCTGTGTGCACAGTCAGGACTAGAGATGGGATTTTTGGCTCTTTGAAGGGAGCCGGATCTTTAGAACCATTCCTTTTTAAGAGCCATTCAAAAGACTGGCTCGCTCTTATTTTTCATTGTACAATTCAAAGTAAATAATCACAATTTGTTGGGCGAGATTTGGACCAGAATCATTTCACCTCTCACACCCATCAACACGGCGTACTTGGAGGTAAATATTCTGGTGTTATAAGAACATTTTGAGCAGATTTCACCAATGCCGTGATAATATCGATAACCGTGCGGTCATTTACGTATTTGTCAAGTGGACCGCACGTGACATACGGCACAGATGAAATGGCACTAATCTCCACCCACGGTGCATTCAGTACAATAAACTATTAGATAAAAGCACAAAAGGAGAAAAATAGAAAAACATAAACTCGGCCCGGTGGGAACAGTGCAATAATGCGTGTAGAGGAAACTGCTCCTCAGTTCACTCAAAAGTTGATATTAATTAATTAATGAATATTAATTATTATTGATCATAATCTATGATATGATGCGACTCTACAGGTTTTTTCACAAATAAATAAATCAGCTAAATAAAGGTAGAACAGAGTTCCACCCCTGCAGATGTTAGGGAACATTATGGAACAGAGTTCGTGAGTTTTCTTTCTTTCTGTCTAAAGATTCGTTCACACAGATGAAACGTTGACATCATCTGTGCGGGACAGAACGGTTCTCCTGCTCGTCTGCAGCAGGAGCGCGTGAGGTCCCGTCTTTGATAACCCGCCTTACATCATCTGCGCATGTCAGACAGGAGGCTCGTTCGACTTTGGCTATCTGCAGCATCTGCAGCGCAACTCGGCTGGAAGTGAGGGATTGTGGTCCTGGAATGTTGCATGCTGGTTAGGAACTTTGTCCGACTTCAGACTGCGCCTGAACTGCACCGGAAAACGTGACCAGACCACATGATCATCAAACATCGTCCGTCTGCAGTCGGAGCGTGCAGTTCCTCCTCAGCAACTGCAGCTTTTGGACCTGCCTCCGCCGCCGCCGGAACCTGGTTCTGATTGGTTTCACCTCTCACTGACGCAAGCTCCGATTGTTGGACGGGACTGTCCCCCAGTAATAAATCCATTTAGGTGTTTTAAACAGGCTACAAAATCAGCCTTGGTGTTTCATACTGTAGTTAGGCTGATGTTCACAAACCTGGACAGACTGATTTATGAACAGACTGATATCTGGACAGACTGATTTATGGACAGGCTGATTTATGAACAGACTGATTTATGAACAGACTGATATCTGGACAGACTGATTTATGGACAGGCTGATTTATGAACAGGCTGATTTATGAACAGACTGATTTATGAACAGGCTGATTTATGAACAGACTGATTTATGAACAGACTGATTTATGAACAGACTGATATCTGGACAGACTGATTTATGAACAGACTGATTTATGAACAGACTGATTTATGAACAGACTGATATCTGGACAGACTGATTTATGAACAGACTGATTTATGAACAGGCTGATTTATGGACAGACCGATTTATGAACAGACTGATTTATGAACAGACTGATTTATGAACAGACTGATATCTGGACAGACTGATTTATGAACAGACTGATTTATGAACAGACTGATTTATGAACAGACTGATATCTGAACAGACTGATTTATGAACAGACTGATATCTGGACAGACTGATTTATGAACAGACTGATTTATGAACAGACTGATATCTGAACAGACTGATTTATGAACAGACTGATTTATGAACAGGCTGATATCTGGACAGACTGATTTATGAACAGACTGATATCTGGACAGACTGATTTATGAACAGACTGATTTATGAACAGACTGATATCTGGACAGACTGATTTATGGACAGGCTGATTTATGAACAGACTGATTTATGAACAGACTGATACGAAGAATTATGAACAGACTGATTTATGAACAGGCTGATATCTGAACAGACTGATTTATGAACAGGCTGATATCTGAACAGACTGATTTATGAACAGACTGATTTATGAACAGGCTGATTTATGAACAGACTGATATCTGGACAGACTGATTTATGAACAGACTGATTTATGAACAGACTGATATCTGGACAGAATGGAAGACTGATTTATGGACAGGCTGATTTATGAACAGACTGATTTATGAACAGGCTGATTTCTGAACAGACTGATTTATGAACAGGCTGATATCTGAACAGACTGATTTATGAACAGACTGATATCTGAACAGACTGATTTATGAACAGACTGATTTATGAACAGGCTGATTTATGAACAGACTGATATCTGGACAGACTGATTTATGAACAGACTGATTTATGAACAGGCTGATATCTGGACAGACTGATTTATGGACAGGCTGATTTATGAACAGACTGATATCTGGACAGACTGATTTATGAACAGACTGATTTATGAACAGACTGATATCTGGACAGACTGATTTATGGACAGGCTGATTTATGAACAGACTGATTTATGAACAGGCTGATATCTGAACAGACTGATTTATGAACAGACTGATATCTGGACAGACTGATTTATGAACAGACTGATTTATGAACAGACTGATATCTGAACAGACTGATTTATGAACAGACTGATTTATGAACAGACTGATTTATGAACAGACTGATATCTGGACAGACTGATTTATGGACAGGCTGATTTATGAACAGGCGAAAACAACTGATATCTGAACAGACTGATTTATGAACAGACTGATATCTGGACAGACTGATTTATGAACAGACTGATTTATGAACAGGCTGATATCTGGACAGACTGATATCTGGACAGGCTGATATCTGGACAGACTGATATCTGGACAGACTGATTTATGAACAGGCTGATATCTGGACAGGCTGATATCTGGACAGACTGATATCTGGACAGGCTGATATCTGGACAGACTGATATCTGGACAGACTGATTTATGAACAGACTGATATCTGGACAGACTGATATCTGGACAGGCTGATTTATAAAAATTATGCAGCTATATCTGGACAGACTGATTTATGAACAGACTGATTTATGAACAGACTGATTTATGAACAGACTGATATCTGGACAGACTGATATCTGGACAGACTGATATCTGGACAGGCTGATATCTGGACAGACTGATTTATGAACAGACTGATATCTGGACAGACTGATATCTGGACAGGCTGATATCTGGACAGACTGATATCTGAACAGACTGATTTATGAACAGACTGATATCTAAAATTTATGAACAGACTGATATCTGGACAGGCTGATATCTGGACAGACTGATATCTGGACAGGCTGATATCTGGACAGACTGATATCTGGACAGACTGATATCTGGACAGACGATTTATGAACAGACTGATATCTGGACAGACTGATATCTGGACAGACTGATTTATGAACAGACTGATATCTGGACAGACTGATATCTGGACAGACTGATTTATGAACAGGCTGATTTATGAACAGACTGATTTATGAACAGACTGATTTATGAACAGACTGATTTATGAACAGACTGATTTATGAACAGACTGATTTATGAACAGACTGATTTATGAACAGGCTGATTTATGAACAGACTGATTTATGAACAGGCTGATTTATGAACAGACTGATTTATGAACAGGCTGATTTATGAACAGGCTGATATCTGGACAGACTGATATCTGGACAGGCTGATATCTGGACAGGCTGATATCTGGACAGACTGATATCTGACTGCAGCAACAGAGGAACACAAACGTGTTGCAGCCACAAGTTATTCTACTCAGATAAATATAAAGCTTAATAAGTTATACCAAAACTTTCCCAAATCCTCTTCAGAATTTGGATTAGATGGACTTATTGGTGTGTATCCACCTTTCCACATGCTCCCCCTTATGTTATCCATGAGTAGGCTACCCAAATCCTTAATAAAAATAATATATATATCATATATAATATTTATTTCCAGCCCCATCTAGAAAAAATAAGTTTCTATTTATTTGTTTTAAATTTATTCTTCAAGGCAAAGCATTTATGGTTTTTATATTTGAGCCTGGACATTTACCAGATTATTGTCCTCTGTGTTTCACCTTAACAGGTAAACAACATTCTACTACAGTCCAGTTTAAGTTCATGTAATCAGCGTCAACAACACGCTGTTTCATTACTCTGAAATCAGACTTGATCACATCTGCACAGCATTCAGTAACTTTGAGCTCAATAAAGGCAAATGCCGCGAGATCCTCCGTTATTGCATCTTCACGTTGGCGAACTTGTCCAGCTGAGATGCGCTGCGTTTATGGTCCCCCCCCCCCCCCCCCGAGACTCACGCAGCTCTGTCTGACCATGACGTCAGACAGACGCAGTCAATCCGAACAAGCCTCATGACGTCAGACGGTAGACAGACGCAGTCAATCCGAACGAGCCTACGATCATTCTGAATAAATGCTGGCGCGTGGACACGCCAGATCGGAGTGAATTAGTTGCCATGGTAACAGCTGCCCTGAACTCCTCAATCAGGATGATTTCATTCCGGAAACGTTTCCATGGAAACGTGGCCAGCGATGATCTAAGCTGAGGATGAGGAGCAGCTACCGGTCCACGACACCAGGCTCCCAGGACCAGGACCAGGACCAGGACCAGGACCTCCGGGTCCTCTGACCCACCTGTGTGACCGGCAGAGCCGTGACGTGGCGCGCGTGCTCTCACCTGCGGGACACCGGGTCCACCGTCAGCAGCCAGCCGCGGTGCTCCTCCAGTTTTCCCGCCTTCACCTTCACCTGCTTGCCGACGTCACGGAACCACAGCAGCGGACCTGATTGAAGCCAGCCGCGCTGCATGTCGGTTCTGTCTGATCAGGGCGGGAAAACGATCCAACACACGCCGCTGCACGCGCCCTGAAAGCCCCGGAAGAAGCCGGACACGTCTTCTTCTTCGTCTGGTAATTTCCTGCAGGCTGCGCGCGCATCTGCCCCCTGCTGCCAGCCATCGGCGTCGCCAGACCTCGTTTCGAGGTCACGTGCCCCGGTAAAACAGGTCACGTGCCCCGGTAAAACAGGTCACGTGCCCCGGTAAAACAGGTCACGTGCCCGGTAAAACAGGTCACGTGCCCCGGTAAAACAGGTCACGTGCCCCGGTAAAACAGGTCACGTGCCCGGTAAAACAGGTCACGTGCCCCGGTAAAACAGGTCACGTGCCCGGTATAACGTCAGGACTGAACAGCATCCAGCAGTTTTACTGAATAATGATGATATTATTATTAGATTACAGGATTAAACATGTTTTCACTCCATCACTGATGAAACACAATCAGGCTTCGTGAAAAACCCGCAGACTCGAGTCGGACCTGCTGGACTGTGGTGGCCTTTCTGACACGGACAGCTTTAGTTCCTGACTTCCAAAAAGCGTTTCTGTGGAGCACAATTTCATTTTCAGTCTTTGAAAAACGTGGTTTTGCTTCATTTTTCTGCAAGACAATTAGGACATTATACAACAACAATAATAGCTCTGTTCAACTTAAACATGGAACTTCACAAAGATTTTGGTTGTCCATCAGACGGGGGTGACCGATATCTCCTACTTATTTTTCATTTTAATTTTAATAAAAAAGTAATTCATTTGGTAATCACTGGGAATACACACAATTTCAGATAAGATTGTTGGCAATTAAAAGAGGTAAAGAAATAGCAAAAGATAGGAAGAATAAAGAAGAAAATATTCTCAAAGATATTATTCATATTTATGGAAAAGAAACTCTCTGAGCATGATAAGGATAATTTATGTAAATTACAACTGGAGTTGGATTCTATATCTGAAAATAAAGCGAGAGGAACTTTCGTTAGATCCCGAAAAAACTGGTTGGAAGAACTGGAACAATATACGAGAATGGAAGATGTCATCGTCAGTGGGCTCAACACTAAGCAGCGCTCTTATGCACGAGCAACAGCCGACGCTGGTTACCAGGGCGGTGAGACGCATGAAGAAACATGTTCTCTCGAGCAACAAGTCATAGATTTCTTTGATTCTAAAAGTATCACAGTTGACAGTAAGGATATATTAAATGAGAATAAGAATGATATAAAAGGAGTTTGGAATATATTGAATAGATTAAGAACAGGTGGGGCAAAAAAATTTACATATCCTGAATATTTTATTGATAAGCATGGTGATAATTATGATATGAATGAGGTAGTTAATAGAATGAATGAATTTTTTGTGAATGTGGGACCAGAGTTGGCGGCAAAGATCCCGGACCAAGGGAGAGATACCATGAGTGGATCACTGATAGAGATTAATTCTCACTCCATGTTTCTCTCAGCAGTAGATGAGTTGGAGGTCAAAACAGTGGTAAATAAGTGTAATAACAAATGCTCTACTGACTGTGATGGTGTTCATATGACATTGGTCAAAAGAATTATCAATGGCATTTCAAAACCACTAACATACATTTGCAATTTATCATTTCAAACCGGCAGTTTTCCACAGAGGATGAAAACAGCCAAAGTTATACCACTTTTCAAGCAAGGGGATAAACATATGTATACAAACTACAGGCCAGTATCACTCCTTCCACAATTTTCAAAAATTCTGGAAAAACTTTTAAAAAAAAGACTTGAAAACTTCCTGAATCAATTTGAAATCTTAAACCAGAGTCAATATGGATTCAAGTCAAGTCAAATTTATTTATAGAGCACATTTAAAAACAACCTCAGTTGACCTAAGTGCTGTACAGAATAAAAGAATAAATCAGAAATAAAAGCAGAATAAAAAACACAATCACATAAAGAGATAAAACCAAAAAATACCAAAAAAATATAAAAATATAAATATAGATAGATGTGACACTCTTAAACTGGTTAGAAAGCCAGCGAAAACAAATGAGTTTTCAGTAGTGATTTGAAATGATCAATGGATTGTGCAGATCTGATGGTTAGGGGGAGGCTGTTCCAAAGCCGAGGAGCGGCAACAGAAAAAGCCCGATCACCTCTTCCTTTTAGCCTGCTTCTAGGGACTGTCAAGAGCATCTGGTTTGTTGACCTCAGTGCTCTGACTGGGCTGTAAGTTGTCAGAAGTTCCAAGAGGTAGGGAGGTGCAGAACCGTTAAGACTCTTAAAAACAAGTAACAAAATCTTAAACTGAACCCTAAACTGCACTGGCAACCAGTGTAAAGAAGCGAGCACCGGAGTAATATGCTCACGGCGTTTAGACCCTGTCAGGAGACGAGCAGCTGCGTTCTGCACAGTCTGCAAGCGCTGAAGAAGAGAAGCTCTACTCCAAAATAAAGAGAATTACAGTAGTCCAAGCGACAGGTAACCAGAGCATGGATCGCCCTCTCTAAGTCCCGATACGGCAAATATGTTTTTACTTTGGCTAAAAGCCGCAAATGAAAAAAGCTGGATTTGACAACAGAACTGATCTGTTTATCAAATCTGAGCTGAGAGTCAAAGATCACTCCAAGATTTCTGACATATTGCTTGGAGTATTGAGACAGGGGGCCAATTACACTAATATGACCATCCAACACATCTGACTCACCAAATACAATCATTTCAGTTTTATCCCTGTTAAGCAGGAGAAAATTCTGAGTCAGCCATCGATGCACCTCAGCAAGGCACTGCAGCAGAGAGTCAGTGGACCCAGAAGACCTGGGGCCTGTACGACGAAGCCGGATTAACATGCCCGGGATTTCTCTCAGTTACCTGGTTGACTTAACCAGACATCTGCGGTCTTGATAAACGGTACTATGAAGCTGGTTATCAACTCGGTAACTAAACCAGGGTTTTCCATCTTAACTCATTCACTGCCATTGACGTCTATAGCCGTATACAGCGGGGCAAAAAAGTATCACAATTTTCACCAGATATCGCCAGATTGGCACCAGATTGTGTTCAGGTCAATAGCTCTACTAGAAATATATTTTGGAAGAAAAATGTTGACATGTTCAATACTTTTTCCCTTGCTGTATACGGCTATAAACGTCAATGGCAGTGAATGAGTTAATCAGTGCGCGCTCACATAAAAGAGGCGGCGTTGGAAGCATCTGACCAATCACAGACATGGAGAAACAGAGAGCGACATATTTCACCATGGAGGAGCAGACGATGATACTTAAGAAATATGTAGAATTCAGGATCATCGTTCCTGAATGATAACACGACATTATGATTCAGGAATGATAATAAATGGCTCCATTTATGCTGCAGCAACACAGTCGCCGCAGCAAAAGCCAGGAATTAATGCTGGCTGTCAATGCGCAGCAAGTCCGTGCGATTGTACAATCATGGAACAATATCGGACTCTGATCATTTAGTGTTCATCACACCACAGCGCTTCCTCAGTATATTTGCTTCTCATACTGTGCATATGGATATTTTAGGCTCATATCGTTGAACGTGTTGTAACCCTTCACCATGCCGGCATGGGGGGGGTGTGCGCTCCATAAATTCATGTTTTCTACATGTGTGACCTCTTAATCACATTATTTCAGATGCAACCCCGCAGCGCAAGACGATCATGGGAACAAGTAAAGAACAAATACAAATATATAATCCAAACCGGCCATTGACGAGATTCTATGCTGCCACACTCTTTCATGAATGAATATTTCATTTAATATTTGTGCAGCCCACAGGGAAACAGCGGGTAATACAAAGACATGTTTTTATACGTTTTCAGTGTCGCCAACGGTGTGCATCAAACTACCAGTGAATGAATGAATAAATGAATAAATGAATGACGTTTTACTGAGTGGGACCGTGAGCATAATTCGGCCACAAAAAATAAGCTTTTCAGCTACATCAGTACAGCACTAATTTTTTTTCACTCGAGGTGAGGCGTTGGTCTATATCAAAATTAATTCAATTAGTCTAACATTAATAAAACCTCAGTGTGATGAAGAGCATCTGTGGTGTTGTCGGTGTCCGGCTGCGATGCGTTACATTAGTGATGTACGGCTCTAACAGCTGACAGATGTAACGGAGTCCAGCAGAGGAAAACCTCCATCTTTCATATAAAGTGTCATGTGGCAAATCAAAAAGGGGCACCATCTCTGAATATTCTCTCTCTTCTAAGAACTCCTCTCACGATCTGCGCACCGGCATCGACAGGATCTTCTAAAAATGGGCAGGCCATTTTCCAAGAGTGCTGATTGGTCAGGGAGTGGTGCTTTCATAGTCGGAGATCTCTTATCCAGAACTTAACCTGGTCCAGACCATGTTAGGCGTTCAGCATAAGTTACCGGGGAGATAGAACCCGATCAGAAGTGAACCAGCGTCATAGGACGAAAAACCCAGGGTTAACCCTGAAGTTACCTCGATAAGAGAAAATCCGGCTTCGTCGTACAGGCCCCTGGACTGCAGGGGCAGATAGATCTGCAGGGCGTCCGCAAAACAATGAAAAGAAATGCCAAACTTACTAAAAATAGAACCCAACGGAAGCAGATACAAAGAAAACAAAATAGGACCCAGAATAGAACCCTGGGGGACTCCACATTTGAGAGGGGAGGCAGCAGATGAGTACTGACCTAAACTGACAGAAAAACTCCTGTCAGCTAGATAAGACTGGAACCAGTTTAATGCTACGCCTCTGATACCAACACATGTATCCAGACGGGACAAAAGGACCTGATGATCCACCGTGTCAAAGGCAGATGTAAGATCTAAAAGTATCAGTGCAGCTGAACGACCACGGTCTGCAGCTAAGAGCAGATCATTAAAAACTCTTAGCAACGCCGTTTCTGTACTATGAAATGCTTTAAAACCCGACTGAAATTTCTCAGAGATACTGTTCTGCTCAAGATAAGACTGCAACTGATTATACACCACTTTCTCCAGGATCTTAGATAAAAATGGAAGTTTAGATATAGGGCAGTAGCTAGCCAAGACAGAGGAATCAAGTCCTCTCTTCTTCAGGAGAGGCTGTACAACCGCATGTTTAAAAGCAGCGGGAACACAACCTGACCTCAGTGAGGTCAGGTTGTGTTAATCAGTGTTAATCAGCTCCACAACACAAGGCCCTATACTCTTAAAAACATCCTTGAATAATCGAGTAGGGATCGAATCTAAAGAACAACTACACAGTTTCAGGTGTTTCACTATGTCTGACAGGGAAGACAAGGACTCTTGCTCAAAAACATCAAATAAAGAGTCACAGGTCAAAGAGGGAACAGGTCCTATCATGGCCAGGGATACGGGTAGTACAGGCCTGGACAATGCAGTTTTATTCTTAAAAAACGCAAGAAATCTGTCAGAGTGCCTGGGAAGGTGAAATGACGGAGGAATCACAAGGATTTAAGAGAGAATTAAGAGTCTTAAAAAGGAACTGAGGTTTATTAAAATGAACCGAAATGAGATTGGACAGGAATCGGGATTTGGCCGCTCTGACGGCTCTTTGGTACCTACGTAGGCTATCACGCAGGATTTCTAAGGAGATCAGAGCAAATGGTACAACTTCAATGGCAATGGAAGCAGCAGAGGAAATAACTAAGGCACTTGATCAGGGAGAATATGCAGCTGGTGTATTCATAGATTTTAGAAAAGCATTTGATACAATAAACCACAAAATACTTATTAATAAGCTGCAGCAGTATGGCATCAGGGGAGTGGCACTGGACTGGATCAATAGCTATCTATCTGAGAGGAAACAGTTTGTAAAAATGTATGATTACATATCTGAGTGTAGGGAGGTTGCTTGTGGCGTCCCCCAGGGGTCAGTACTGGGTCCTATATTATTTAACATATACATAAATGATATATTTCAAGTTTCAAAATTATTAAAACTGATATTATTTGCTGATGACACTACTATGTTCTATTCTGGAAATGATTATAATGAAGTTATTACTACTATAAATAATGAATTAATTAAATTTAAAGAATGGATGAATATAAATAAATTATCACTGAGTGTAGAGAAAACCAAGGTAATGATATTTGGTAATTATAAAAAGATAAGCAATGTACATATAAATATTGATCAAATAATTATTGAAAATGTAAAGGAAATTAGAATCCTGGGTATGATACTAGACAATAAACTCAGTTGGAAGTCCCACATCAGATACATAAAAAACAAGGTGTCAAAAAACATTTCAATCATGAACAGACTTTAGCAGCTATTGGATCACCATTCACTTTTTATTTTGTATTGCTCATTAGTTTTGCCTTATTTTACGTATGGTATAGAGAACTGGGGAAACAATTATAAAAATGTATTAAACTCATTAGCAGTGTTGCAAAAAAGGGCAGTCCGTATCATTCACAGAGTTGGGTATCTGGATCACACAAATTCTCTGTTTTTACAATCAAGATTGCTAAAAATTCAGGACTTGGTTCACTTTCATACAGCACAGATAATGTTTAAAGCTAGCAGGCAGTTATTGCCATTTAATATCCAAAATCTCTTTAGTCAGAGGGACGGAAGTTATCAGTTAAGGGGAAACATGAAATTCAAAATGCACTTAGTAAAAACAACTAGAAGGAGTTTTTGTGTGTCTATATGTGGAGTGAAACTGTGGAACAGCTTGGAGGACAAACACAAGCAATCTCCTAATATACATATGTTTAAATCATTATATAAAAATATGGTCTTTAGTATGTATGAAAATGGAGGGTAATGATTACTTTTTATTAGCTATAGTTATTGTAGTGATTGTTGATGTTATTACTATTATTATTATTATTGTTGTTATTGGTATTATTTTTTTTTAATCATTATCATTGTTATTGTTATCATTGTTATTATTAATGATTATAATGATAGGACTGGTAGTGGTATTGTGAGGATGGTAATTAACGGTATTAATGGTAGTAATTCTGTAATTATTGGTATTTGTTATTGGTATTATTAATTATATTATGTGGTGACATATTATTGCTATTAGGACTATTGATAGAGATGATACTGTCTTTTTCTTACAACTGGTGTTGCTCGATATAATTATTGTTATTGGTATATTTGATATCATTATATAGTAAATTTATTCAGTGTTTTTTTCTTGTTTTATGTAGCGAAGGGATTAAATAAGCACCGGCTTCTTCCCACTCCTTTTGGACAAAGACATCTATTTTATTTATTTATCTTTTTCTCTTTGGAGCACTACTTTCTTTTGGTTTCTTGTTTGTTTTTAAATGTCTTATGTTCAATAAAGAATCAAAAATCAAATCAAATCAACCAAGAAGGTGAAAGAAATACAAAATATTTCTATAGTTTAGAAAAAAGAAACAAACTTTACTTCCTTATTTAAACTCAAAGTTGATGGTCAAGTTTCTGAAGATCCCGGCGTTATTTCCTCTTTTGTTACACACTGAGTTAGACAGCGTTCTGGTTTCTGATCCACTATTCAGGAAAAAGCAAAGTGCATAAGTCATGACCTTAAAGAAATATGCGACCTTGAAGTAACTTTAGATGAACTCAAGCTGAATATTGAAAAGCTAAAACAAAACAAAGCGCCTTAATGACGGGTCGTCAAATGAAGTCTATTAAGAATTTCAAGATGATATTTGAGAATTTTTGTTCTGAGTATTTTAGGAAGCTATTGCTAATGGCAAACTTCCCCTTCTATGTCTCAGGGAATTATTTCTTTGATACTGAAACCTGATAAAGATGTTTGAATTTAGACAATCGGAGACCGATTACTTTAATTAACACTGACGCCAAATTATTTTCTGCCATATTTGCACATCGTTTGAGAGCCTGTTTACAGAGTATTATTGACGAATGCCAATCAGGATTTATGAGTGGGAGGCATATAGGAAACAATATTAGGCTAATTTTAGACCTTATTGATTATAGGGAATTTCTTAATGAAGACAATCTTATTTTATTTGTGGATTACTGTGAAGCCTTTGATTCTGTTGAGCACCGATTTATTTTTGATGTTTTGGATTTTTTTGGCTTTGGTGATTACTTTAAAAGGGCAATTCGTATTATGTATCATAACTGTAACGGCTCTGTAAAATGACCTTTTGGCACTACAGCTAGGTTTACAATTGATAGAGGGATTAAACAGCACCTTTTCTGTTTTTGCTGGTTATGCAAACCTTGTCTTTACACAAAGGTCAAAGTCATTTAAACGGTATTCAGGTAGATGGGAAAGAAATTAAATGTAGTCAGTTAGCAGATGACACAATGCTGTTTTTTGCAGGATAAAGAGCAAATCGAAAAAGCTTTGGATTGTCTTAAGAAATTCTCTAATGTATCAGGGTTAACATTAAATATAAATAAGTGTAAATTATTCGCCCTAAAGGATGGCGTACATGAATGTACAGTAATAAGTGGTATTCCAGTTAGGGAGACTGTAAATTACTTGGGGATCAAAATTTGCAAAAATGAGAAAGAAAGGCTAGCTTTGAATTTCAATCCCTTAATAGATAAAATAAAAAAGAAATTCAACATATGGTTGTCAAGGGATCTGTCAATGAGGGGCGGAGTCCTATTATGGAAAAGTGAGGGACTGTCACGGTTGCTTTACACAGCAAGAACGGTCATCAAAGACATCCATACTGTACTGTTTCATTTTGTTTGGAGAAACAAGCACCATTATTTAAAAAGAGGTGTATGATGCAACTCTGCTGCAGATGGAGGTCTATGCTGGATGTTGGAACTTCCAGTATTGTTTTAAAAGTTAAATGGATTCAAAATTATATTAAAAACAAAAATAAACTGTGGTTCTATATCCCAAATCTCATATTTGACAAATTTGGTGGAATTGAATTTCTTCTCAAGTGTAACTTTGATGTACAAAAAATTCCTGCCAAGTTGTCAACTTTCCATAAACAAACATTATTATCCTGGCTGATCATCTATAAACATAACTTTACTCCTTACAAATGTATAATCTGGAACAACAAAGACATTAAATACAAGAATAAAACTTTATATTTTGACAAATGGGTTAAAAATAACATTTTATTGGTATCCCAATTACTCAATGCAAATGGCAATTTGTACTCAGATGCAGAACTCATAAGCAAATATAATTTTCCAGTATCTAAAAAGGAAGTGAGTATTGTCAGCAATGCCATACCATCAGGTCTTTTAAAACTGATGCAGGTTACCATTCCTCTGATATTAATATTGTTTACAATTATATGAATCTAATGATTTGTGGTGTAAATATCAGACAAAAAATGTTCACACAAATTGTTTCGGAGGACGTGTCAAACATATATAACACCCCCCAGCAGAACATACATGGATCACTGAACTTGAAAATATTAACTGGAATGCTGCCTGGAGTTACGGTGATGACCAATAAAGTAAAAGAGGTCTCTTATAAGATCATTTAATTTATCCAACCAATCAATTGTTGTTGAAAAGATTTAAAGTTGATTTGAATGAAAATGGCTCCTTCTGTGATGACTGCATGGAGTCTGTTGGTATGAATGCGTTTGTGTCCGCTTTGTTTGGCCAGAGATATAATAATAAGTCTTACAATAAAAAAAAACAGCTAAGGAAAAAATACCATTTTTTTCTATGAGAACTATGAGATTGAAAGTCAGAGAATTTTGATTTTAAATGTCTTTATCTTATTTGGAAAATATTATATTCATAAATGCAAGTGGGCCAAGAAAAAACCAAGGATACAGGAGTTTAAAACTGAAATGAATTTTTATTTTAAAACCTTGCAAGGTTTAAAAAACAAAAAGGCTATTCCAACCTTGGACAAGTATGAAGCCTTGAATTTGTCTTTATAATTTTTAGTTTTTTCCTCTCATGTTTTATTTTCCTCTGTTTGTTTTCTTTTTTTGTCATGTGTTGACAACAATATGATGCTGTCACATTGTGGTCATTGTGATATTGTAGTTATTATGATGTCATACTGTGGTTGCGGTTGTTACGATGTCACATTGTGGTTATTATGATGTGATATTGCGGTTATTACAATGTTCTGAAATCTGAAACACACATCAGCTATGTCTTAAAGGCTAGCTCCATTTAGACCTGAGCTAAAGTTGGCTCATCTGTCTCAGGCTGAGAAAGCTACTTGTTGCCTTTGTTTCCTCCCATCTACACTACTGTCATGTTCTGTACACACGTCTAGACCTGGTCTTGACTAGCTCTAGAACTGGGGCTCCTTCCCCAGTCCTGTGCTCCCTCCACTGGTTTCTGGTCAGGTACTGCGTTCATGTTCAGATTTTACTGTTGTGATGGATGGATGGATGGATGGATGGATGGATGGATAGATGGATGGATGGATGGATGGATGGATGGATGGATGGATAGATGGATGGATGGATGGATGGATGGATGGATGATGACATGATGATGAACTTCTGTACTTTCTGTTTGTTTCCTCTTGTCCTGTCCAGCATCATAGCAGCAGAATGGAAATCTGGTTGCTTTATTGTGTTGAACAGTTTTGCTTTGCCAAGCGGAGCTTTATGAACATAAGGCTCCGCTTGATATCCTGTTTAATTAAAGAAATAAAATGAACAGAAATAAAATGAACAGAAATAAAATGAACAAACATTTGTCTATAACAGCATTTCATATCATACTGCTGGGCCTGACAAGGGAGAAATGAAAGTTAACAGAGGTAATGATAGAAAGTGGAACAGAGAGAAAGGAGGAAGGAAGAGAGAGAGAGAGAGAGAGAGAGAGAGAGAAAACATGCGTCCACTTTCCACGTTTTTACTGTGATTGACCTGTTCACTGATCTGAGCACAGATCCATGATGGTTAGCACCATATGTCCCTGCCCTTGCAGAAGGCCACGCCCCCATTCATCAGCAGGCCACGCCCCCTCAGTGGCATCACCCTGCACACCCTTCCCGAGTCAGACGGAGGTTTGATCCTGCAGCAGAAGCAGAGAATGGCCGACTCCACCAGCAGCACTGCCGACTCTTCATCTTCCAACAACTCCTCCCTGCTCAGAGACCTCACACATGCAGGTAAGACCTACCTGGATCACCAAGTTGTCATGGAAACAGTCAGCTCAGGTGACAACCACCAGCATGATCAGATCTCATTGCTTCTGATTGGCTGCTTTTCAGTACAATCTCTCTCCTTCATGTCTTCAGCTAAACCAGTTTAAATCAGCCAGTTGAACCAGTTAAAATTGGCCAGCTAAACCAGTTTAAATCGACCAGTTAAACCAGTTTAAATCAGCCAGTTGAACCAGTTTAAATTGGCCAGCTAAACCATTTTAAATCGACCAGTTAAACCAGTTTAAATCAGCCAGTTGAACCAGTTTAAATTGGCCAGCTAAACCAGTTTAAATCGACCAGTTAAACCAGTTTAAATCAGCCAGTTGAACCAGTTTAAATTGGCCAGCTAAACCATTTTAAATCGACCAGTTAAACCATTTTAAATCGACCAGTTAAACCAGTTTAAATCAGCCAGTTAAACCAGTTTAAATTAGCCAGTTGAACCAGTTTGAATCGGCCAGTTGAACCAGTTTGAATCGGCTCTTATAACAGGGTGAACTGGGATCTCTGGTTGGTTCTGCTGGTCAGCTGATTGTGTAACAGCTGATCTCAGAACAGAACTGTTCCGTTAATGGTTTCATCACCAGTCAAGTCTACTGAAACACTTTAATCAGGTATCAGAAACGGTTGTTTAAACAGACATTTGTTCACCTATTGATCGATGAAGTTCAAGTTTAACTCAGATCAATAACCATCATTTTCCAAACCTGTTCAGACTGGAACCAACAGATCCAGAGCCTGGTTCTCCATACCTGATCAGAACTGGGTCTCTGCTCAAAACCAGGTCTATGATCAGCACTAGGTCTCTAATGATAACTGGGTCTCTGGCTCAGAACTGGGTCTCTGTGGAATGCAGTTCTGCCTCTGTAATCTGGTCCACATGACAGCTTACTGGATTACTGCGCTGTGAGAATGTGCTTTTACAAACTCAGGTTGGGAAAGAAGCAGAAAGAGAATCTGAAGTTCTGATACTTTGATTAGAAGCACATTGATCAGATCTAAGGATCTGCTTTAGGGTCAGTATCCGCACAGGTCCCCCAGTATCCCCACAGGTCCCCCAGTATCCCCACAGGTCCCCCAGTATCCCCAGAGGTCCCCCAGTATCCCCACAGGTCCCCCAGTATCCGCACAGGTCCCCCAGTATCTGCACAGGTCCCCCAGTATCCGCACAGGTCCCCCAGTATCCCCACAGGTCCCCCAGTATCCCCACAGGTCCCCCAGTATCCGCACAGGTCCCCCAGTATCCGCACAGGTCCCCCAGTATCCCCACAGGTCCCCCAGTATCCGCACAGGTCCCCCAGTATCCGCACAGGTCCCCCAGTATCTCCACAGGTCCCCCAGTATCCGCACAGGTCCCCCAGTATCCGCACAGGTCCCCCAGTATCCGCACAGGTCCCCCAGTATCTGCACAGGTCCCCCAGTATCTCCACAGGTCCCCCAGTATCCCCACAGGTCCCCCAGTATCCGCACAGGTCCCCCAGTATCCGCACAGGTCCCCCAGTATCCCCACAGGTCCCCCAGTATCTCCACAGGTCCCCCAGTATCTCCACAGGTCCCCCCAGTATCCGCACAGGTCCCCCAGTATCCGCACAGGTCCCCCAGTATCCCCACAGGTCCCCCAGTATCCCCACAGGTCCCCCAGTATCTCCACAGGTCCCCCAGTCTCCCCACAGGTCCCCCAGTATCTCCACAGGTCCCCCAGTATCCCCACAGGTCCCCCAGTATCCCCACAGGTCCCCCAGTATCTCCACAGGTCCCCCAGTATCCCCACAGGTCCCCCAGTATCCCCACAGGTCCCCCAGTATCTCCACAGGTCCCCCAGTATCCGCACAGGTCCCCCAGTATCCGCACAGGTCCCCAAGTATCCCCACAGGTCCCCCAGTATCTCCACAGGTCCCCCAGTATCTCCACAGGTCCCCCAGTATCCCCACAGGTCCCCCAGTATCCCCACAGGTCCCCCAGTATCTCCACAGGTCCCCCAGTATCTCAACAGGTCCCCCAGTATCCCCACAGGTCCCCCAGTATCCCCACAGGTCCCCCAGTATCTCCACAGGTCCCCCAGTATCTCCACAGGTCCCCCAGTATCCCCACAGGTCCATCATGTACTGAGACACCCCTACCCCTCTGTCCTAACAGGACTGTGTCGCCCCTACCCCTCTGTCCTATCAGGACTGTGTCGCCCCTACCCCTCTGTCCTAACAGGACTGAGTCGCCCCTACCCCTCTGTCCTAACAGGACTGTGTCGCCCCTACCCCTCTGTCCTAACAGGACTGAGTCGCCCCTACCCCTCTGTCCTAACAGGACTGAGTCGCCCCTACCCCTCTGTCCTATCAGGACTGTGTCGCCCCTACCCCTCTGTCCTATCAGGACTGTGTCGCCCCTACCCCTCTGTCCTAACAGGACTGTGTCGCCCCTACCCCTCTGTCCTATCAGGACTGTGTCGCCCCTACCCCTCTGTCCTAACAGGACTGTGTCGCCCCTACCCCTCTGTCCTAACAGGACTGTGTCGCCCCTACCCCTCTGTCCTATCAGGACTGTGTCGCCCCTACCCCTCTGTCCTATCAGGACTGTGTCGCCCCCTACCCCTCTGTCCTAACAGGACTGTGTCGCCCCTACCCCTCTGTCCTAACAGGACCGCGACACCCCTACCCCTCTGTCCTAACAGGACTGAGTCGCTACTACCCTTCTGTCCTAAAAGGATTGAGACACAGGTCCCCCAGTATCCGCACAGGTCCATCATGTACTGAGACACCCCTACCCCTCTGTCCTAACAGGACTGTGTCGCCCCTACCCCTCTGTCCTAACAGGACTGTGTCGCCCCTACCCCTCTGTCCTATCAGGACTGTGTCGCCCCTACCCCTCTGTCCTATCAGGACTGTGTCGCCCCTACCCCTCTGTCCTAACAGGACTGAGTCGCCCTACCCCTCTGTCCTAACAGGACTGTGTCGCCCCCCTACCCCTCTGTCCTAACAGGACTGTGTCGCCCCTACCCCTCTGTCCTATCAGGACTGTGTCGCCCCTACCCCTCTGTCCTAACAGGACTGAGTCGCCCTACCCCTCTGTCCTAACAGGACTGAGTCGCCCCTACCCCTCTGTCCTATCAGGACTGTGTCGCCCCTACCCCTCTGTCCTAACAGGACTGAGTCGCCCCTACCCCCTCTGTCCTAACAGGACTGTGTCGCCCCTACCCCTCTGTCCTATCAGGACTGTGTCGCCCCTACCCCTCTGTCCTAACAGGACTGTGTCGCCCCCTACCCCTCTGTCCTAACAGGACTGAGTCGCCCCTACCCCTCTGTCCTAACAGGACTGAGTCGCCCCTACCCCTCTGTCCTAACAGGACTGTGTCGCCCCTACCCCTCTGTCCTATCAGGACTGTGTCGCCCCTACCCCTCTGTCCTAACAGGACTGAGTCGCCCCTACCCCTCTGTCCTATCAGGACTGTGTCGCCCCTACCCCTCTGTCCTAACAGGACCGCGACACCCCTACTCCTCTGTCCTAACAGGACTGTGTCGCCCCTACCCCTCTGTCCTAACAGGACCGCGACACCCCTACTCCTCTGTCCTAACAGGACTGTGTCGCCCCTACCCCTCTGTCCTATCAGGACTGAGTCGCCCCTACCCCTCTGTCCTAACAGGACCGCGACACCCCTACCCCTCTGTCCTAACAGGACCGCGACACCCCTACCCCTCTGTCCTAACAGGACTGTGTCGCCCCTACCCCTCTGTCCTAACAGGACTGATAGTCATCTCTACCCCTAAATATGAGTGTGGAAAACCGAGGGGAGTGACCAATCCACGTCCGGCTTAAAGGTTGCTTGTCCAATCAAATGGCTTGATTTAAACTTGTACAAAGGACTAAACTACCCGAGGTGGAAAAACCTGGTCTAGAAATTAAAAATCCTGTCCTGGATGTACTGCGTCAACAAACAGTGTTGGCGGTACTAAGTGCCAAAGTCTGGTGGAATAATATCAAAATAAGACAAACAGTTTATTTCAGGTTGTCCTGTCACAGCTGTCTTTATAACCTGTTACACCAATTATCAAAATCATCTAGCAATGACTCATGGAGATGTTGGATTGATAAGAGGAGCTCTGTGTAGTTCCACTATGTTTCTAGCGTACGCTGGTAGGAGTCGTGTTTAAATGAAGAGTTTTTTACAAACAAGCAGGTAAATCAGACTGCGAGGAAATGTTCATATGCACAGTTGATGAATGAAGCTGCAGGTTTTCCAGCCATGGATAGATGTTCTGTAGATGGGAAAAGTTGATACAAGTAAACACAAAATGCAGTTTTTAAATGCAAAAAAAAAAAAAAAAATAGAAATAAATAAATAAATAAATAAATGCAAAGTCTTCATGTTGTTGTTCTTAAGCCATTCAGAGGTGGACTTGCTGGTGTGTTCTGGATCATTGTTCTGCTGCAGAACCCAAGTGCGCTTCAGCTTGAGGTCACCAACAGATGGCCGGACGTTCTCCTTCAGGATTTTTTGGTAGAAGCAGAATTCATGGTTCCATTTACCACAGCAAGTCTTCCAGGTCCTGAAGCAGCAAAACAGCCCCAGACCATCACACTACCACCACCATATTTTACTGTTGCTATGATGTTCCTTTTCTGAAATGCCGTGTTACTTTTACGCCAGATGTAATGGGACCTCCACCTTCCAGAAAGTTCCACTTTTGTCTCGTCAGTCCACAGAGTATTTTCCCAAAAGTCTTGGGGATCATCAAGATGCTTTCTGGCTAAACTGAGACGAGCCTTTATGTTCTTTTTGCTCAGCAGTGGTTTTGGTCTTGGAACTCTGCCATGCAGCCATTTTTGCCCCCAGTCTCTTTCTGATGGGGGGGTCATGAGCACTGACCTTCATTGAGGCAAGTGAGGCCTGCAGTTCTTGGATGTTGTTCTGGGGTCTTTTGTGACCTCTTGGATGAGTCGTCGCTGTGCTCTTGGGGTCATTTTGGTCGGCCGGCCCCTCCTGGGAAGGTTCACCACTGTTCCATGTTTTCACCATTTGTGGATAATGGTTCTCACTGTGGTTCTCTGGAGTCCCAAAGCTTTAGAAATGGCTTTGGAACCTTTTCCAGACTGATAGATCTCAATGACTTTGTTTCTCATTTGTTCCTGAATTTCTTTGGATGGCAGCATGATGTCTAGCTTTGGAGGATCTTTTGCTCTACTTCACTTTGTCAGGCAGGTCCTATTTAAGGGATTTCTGATGGAGAACAGGTGTGGCAGTAATCAGGCCTGGATGTGGATAGAGGAACTGAACTCCGCTTTCCAAAGATGATAAACCACAGTTACTTTAGGTTTTAACAGGGGGGGGGGGGGGGGGGGATTTTTTTTCCCCTTACTAATAAAAATCTTCATTTAAAAACTGCATTTTGTGTTTACTTGTGTTATCTTTGTCTAATATTTAACTTTGTTTGATGATCTGAAACATTTAAGTGTGACTAACATGCAAAGAAATAAGAAATCAGGAAGGAGGCAAAAACTTTTTCATACAACTGTACACATTTTTCTCTGCAGCCTTTCATCTCACCCACTGGAAGGAACCCAAGAAGTCAGCGGCAGCGTTTGGCCTGTCGCTGCTGGTCCTGGTCTCCGTGGCAACGCTGTCTGTCATCAGCGTGGTGTCCTACCTGCTGCTGGCTTGCCTCTGTGTCACCATCACTTTCAGGTGGGCGGGGCTCCGCTATTCCTCCATAAAGCATCCGGTTGTGGCTTAAATCATCCCGGTGGTCTGGTTCTGTCTGCAGGGTTTATAAGTCTGTGATCCAGGCCATCCAGAAGTCTGACGAGGGTCATCCTTTTAGGTAAACATGACGATGGACACGGCACCACACACAGCAACAGCCGTGTTAATCTCCTCCGTGTCCTCAACCAGGCATCTGCTGGAAAGGGACATCGCCATCTCCTCTGAGTCCGTCCGGCAGCTGGCCGATCAGTGCCTGATCCACCTGAACCGCTTCAGCAGCCAGACCAGGAGGCTGCTGCTGGTGGAAGACCTGGTCGACTCTCTGAAGGTTGGAAATGTTAGCATGTATTAGCTAAATCAAACCCCCAATCCTTCAGTGTTGGCTCACGCAACACGATCTCAGAAGTTCCCGAGAACTTTGAAATCCGTACGATGTCACGTTTTGCTGTTCTACGAAGGAATGTCCTGATCTGATCACATGATGGGGAAGCCACAGCAGTCGTAGCCAGAATGTGGCATGTGACAGCCAGAATGCTTTAAACATACACTATATTGCCAACAGTATTTGCTCACCATCCAGATGATGGAATCAGGTGTTCCATCACTTCCACAGGTGTATAAATGAAGCAGCTCGGCATGCAGACTGTTTCTACAAACGTGTGATAGAATGTGTCGCTCTCAGGAATCAGTGAATTCCAGCGTGGAACTGTGATAGGATGCCACCTGTGCAACAATCCAGCAGTGAAGTTTCCTCCTAAATATTCCACAGTCAGCTGCAGCTGGATCATAAGAACATGGAAGTGTTTGGGAACGACAGCATCTCAGCCATGAAGTGTTCGTCCACGTAAACTGATGGAGCGGGTCAGTGATGCTGAAGCTCATAGTGAGAAGAGGTGGCCAACTTTCTGCAGAGTCAATCACTACAGACCTCCAACCTTCATGTGGCCTTCAGATCAGATCAAGAACAGTGACAGAGAGCTTCATGGAATGGGTTTCCATGGCGACCAGCTGCATCCATCCATACATCACCAAGTGCGATGCAAAGCGTGGATGCAGTGGTGGAAAGCAGCCGCCACTGGACTCTAGAGCAGTGGAGACGTTCTCTGGAGGACCAATCACACTTCTCCATCTGCAATCTGATGGAGGAGTCTGGGTTTGGCGGTTGCCAGGACAACGGTACTTGTCTGACTGCATTGTGCCAAGTGTAAAGTTTGGTGGAGGGGGGATTATGGTGTGGGGGTGTTTCAGGAGCTGGGCTTGGCCCCTTAGTTCCAGTGAAAGGAACTCTGAATGCTTCAGCATACCAAGACATTCTGGACAATTCCATGTCCCAACTTTGTGGGACCAGTTTGGAGCTGCCCCCCCTCTTCCAACATGACTGTGCACCAGAGCACAAAGCAGGTCCATGAAGACCTGGATGCAGAGTCTGGTGTGGAGGAACTGGACTGGCCTGCACAGAGTCCTGACCTCCCTCAGGGAGGGAGTTGAGTGTCCTCACTGCCTGATGGAAAAAGCTGTCTCTGAGCCTGCTGGCCTTGTAAGTGGCTGCATGTCTGAACATGCTCCAGTCAGTGATGGACCAAGCAAAGATGGACCAATGCAATACTGAACCCTATGGATTAGGAATGGGATGTCACTGAAGCTCATATGTGAGTTAAAGCAGCTGAGACAATACTTTTGGCAATATAATGTACCATAGAATTCATAAAGTTCAAGGTTCAAGGAGTCTTTATTGTCCCCATCGTGCAATTTCTTGTGCAACTAGCAGTGCTAAAACACAATTAAACAACAACAGCCCAAAGTTCTGCGCTGATAAAGGGCAGTGAGATCATTCAGGTGTATACCTGCAACTTTGCTGCATACTCTTACAATGCCCTGCAGCCTGTTTTTGTTCTTTAGGGAAATGGAGCCATACCAGCAAATAAAGGAGAGGTACCATGAGCCAGACACAAACATTTCACTTTTCGGTACCACTCAAGGTGACGAAACTTACTTATGATATCTTAAAAGATCTGTGTCTGTAGATGATATTTTGGTATGATAACACTTTCTGAGTGGTAGCTAAATCATAGTTATCAACCCTTGAAGTGACCCACCCCCTATAGAAATTTACACTTTAGGCGGAGGTGCATAACCTGTTCCAGTAGTGTTACATCACAATTCAGCAGTGACACACTAAGATTCAGCAGTGTTACACCAAGTTTCAACAGGGTTACACCATGTTTAAGCAGTGTTACACCGTGTTTAAGCAATGTTACACCATGTTTAAGCAGTGTTACACCATGTTTAAGCAGTGTTACACCATGTTTAAGCAATGTCACACCATGTTTAAGCAGTGTTACACCATGTTTAAGCAGTGTTACACCGTGTTTAAGCAGTGTTACACCGTGTTTAAGCAGTGTTACACCGTGTTTAAGCAGTGTTACACCGTGTTTAAGCAGTGTTACACCGTGTTTAAGCAGTGTTACACCATGTTTAAGCAGTGTTACACCATGTTTAAGCAATGTCACACCATGTTTAAGCAGTGTTACACCATGTTTCAGCAGTGTTACACCATGTTTAAGCAGTGTTACACCATGTTTAAGCAGTGTTACACCATGTTTCAGCAGTGTTACACCATGTTTAAGCAGTGTTACACCATGTTTAAGCAGTGTTACACCAAGTTTCAGCAGTGTTACACCATGTTTAAGCAATGTTACACCATGTTTAAGCAGTGTTACACCATGTTTAAACAGTGTTACACCATGTTTCAGCAGTGTTACACCATGTTTCAGCAGTGTTACACCATGTTTCAGCAGTGTTACACCATGTTTAAGCAGTGTTACACCATGTTTAAACAGTGTTACACCATGTTTCAGCAGTGTTACACCATGTTTAAGCAGTGTTACACCATGTTTAAGCAGTGTTACACCAAGTTTCAGCAGTGTTACACCATGTTTAAGCAATGTTACACCGTGTTTAAGCAATGTTACACCATGTTTAAGCAGTGTTACACCATGTTTAAGCAATGTTACACCATGTTTAAGCAGTGTTACACCATGTTTAAGCAGTGTTACACCGTGTTTAAGCAATGTTACACCATGTTTAAGCAGTGTTACACCATGTTTAAGCAGTGTTGCACCAAGTTTCAGCAGTGTTACACCATGTTTAAGCAGTGTTACACCATGTTTAAGCAGTGTTACACCGTGTTTAAGCAATGTTACACCATGTTTAAGCAGTGTTACACCATGTTTAAGCAGTGTTGCACCAAGTTTCAGCAGTGTTACACCATGTTTACGCAGTGTTACACCATGTTTAAGCAATGTTACACCATGTTTCAGCAGTGTTACACCATGTTTCAGCAGTGTTGCACCAAGTTTCAGCAGTGTTACACCATGTTTACGCAGTGTTACACCGTGTTTAAGCAATGTTACACCGTGTTTAAGCAATGTTACACCGTGTTTAAGCAGTGTTACACCATGTTTAAGCAATGTTACACCATGTTTCAGCAGTGTTACACCATGTTTACGCAGTGTTACACCGTGTTTAAGCAATGTTACACCGTGTTTAAGCAATGTTACACCGTGTTTAAGCAATGTTACACCATGTTTAAGCAATGTTACACCATGTTTCAGCAGTGTTACACCGTGTTTAAGCAATGTTACACCGTGTTTAAGCAATGTTACACCATGTTTAAGCAGTGTTACACCATGTTTAAGCAATGTTACACCATGTTTCAGCAGTGTTACACCATGTTTCAGCAGTGTTACACCATGTTTAAGCAGTGTTACACCATGTTTAAGCAATGTTACACCATGTTTCAGCAGTGTTACACCATGTTTCAGCAGTGTTACACCATGTTTCAGCAGTGTTACACCATGTTTAAGCAGTGTTACACCATGTTTAAGCAATGTTACACCATGTTTCAGCAGTGTTACACCATGTTTCAGCAGTGTTACACCATGTCTTAGCAGTGTTACACCATGTCTAAGCAGTGTTACACCATGTTTAAGCAATGCTACACCATGTTTAAGCAATGTTACACCATGTTTCAGCAGTGTTACACCATGTTTCAGCAGTGTTACACCATGTTTCAGCAGTGTTACACCATGTTTAAGCAGTGTTACACCATGTTTAAGCAATGTTACACCATGTTTCAGCAGTGTTACACCATGTTTAAGCAATGTTACACCATGTTTAAGCAATGTTACACCATGTTTCAGCAGTGTTACACCATGTTTAAGCAATGTTACACCATGTTTAAGCAGTGTTACACCATGTTTCAGCAGTGTTACACCATGTTTAAGCAGTGTTACACCATGTTTCAGCAGTGTTACACCATGTTTCAGCAGTGTTACACCATGTCTAAGCAGTGTTACACCATGTCTAAGCAGTGTTACACCATGTTTCAGCAGTGTTACACCATGTTTCAGCAGTGTTACACCATGTTTAAGCAGTGTTACACCATGTTTAAGCAATGTTACACCATGTTTCAGCAGTGTTACACCATGTTTCAGCAGTGTTACACCATGTTTAAGCAGTGTTACACCATGTTTAAGCAATGTTACACCATGTTTAAGCAATGTTACACCATGTTTCAGCAGTGTTACACCATGTTTCAGCAGTGTTACACCATGTTTCAGCAGTGTTACACCATGTCTAAGCAGTGTTACACCATGTTTAAGCAATGTTACACCATGTTTAAGCAATGTTACACCATGTCTAAGCAGTGTTACACCATGTTTAAGCAATGTTACACCATGTTTAAGCAGTGTTACACTATGTTTAAGCAATGTTACACCATGTTTCAGCAGTGTTACACCATGTTTCAGCAGTGTTACACCATGTTTAAGCAATGTTACACCATGTTTAAGCAATGTTACACCATGTCTAAGCAGTGTTGCACCATGTTTAAGCAATGTTACACCATGTTTAAGCAATGTTACACCATGTTTAAGCAGTGTTACACCATGTTTCAGCAGTGTTACACCATGTCTAAGCAGTGTTACACCATGTTTAAGCAATGTTACACCATGTTTAAGCAATGTTACACCATGTCTAAGCAGTGTTACACCATGTTTAAGCAATGTTACACCATGTTTAAGCAATGTTACACCATGTTTCAGCAGTGTTACACCATGTTTCAGCAGTGTTACACCATGTTTAAGCAGTGTTACACCATGTTTAAGAAATGTTACACCTGTTTAAGCAATGTCACACCATGTTTCAGCAGTGTTACACCATGTTTAAGCAGTGTTACACCATGTTTCAGCAGTGTTACACCATGTTTCAGCAGTGTTACACCATGTCTAAGCAGTGTTACACCATGTTTCAGCAGTGTTACACCATGTTTCAGCAGTGTTACACCATGTCTAAGCAGTGTTACACCATGTCTAAGCAGTGTTACACCATGTTTAAGCAGTGTTACACCATGTTTCAGCAGTGTTACACCATGTTTCAGCAGTGTTACACCATGTCTAAGCAGTGTTACACCATGTTACAGCAGTGTTACACCATGTTTAAGCAGTGTTACACCATGTTTAAGCAATGTTACACCATGTTTAAGCAGTGTTACACCATGTTACAGCAGTGTTACACCATGTTTAAGCAGTGTTACACCATGTTTAAGCAATGTTACACCATGTTTAAGCAGTGTTACACCATGTTTCAGCAGTGTTACACCATGTCTAAGCAGTGTTACACCATGTTTAAGCAATGTTACACCATGTTTCAGCAGTGTTACACCATGTTTCAGCAGTGTTACACCATGTTTAAGCAGTGTTACACCATGTTTAAGCAATGTTACACCATGTTTAAGCAATGTCACACCATGTTTCAGCAGTGTTACACCATGTTTCAGCAGTGTTACACCATGTTTCAGCAGTGTTACACCATGTCTAAGCAGTGTTACACCATGTTTAAGCAGTGTTACACCATGTTTCAGCAGTGTTACACCATGTTTCAGCAGTGTTACACCATGTCTAAGCAGTGTTACACCATGTTACAGCAGTGTTACACCATGTTTAAGCAGTGTTACACCATGTTTAAGCAATGTTACACCATGTTTAAGCAGTGTTACACCATGTTACAGCAGTGTTACACCATGTTACAGCAGTGTTACACCATGTTTAAGCAATGTTACACCATGTTTAAGCAGTGTTACACCATGTTTCAGCAGTGTTACACCATGTCTAAGCAGTGTTACACCATGTCTAAGCAGTGTTACACCATGTTTAAGCAATGTTACACCATGTCTAAGCAATGTTACACCATGTTTAAGCAATGTTACACCATGTTTCAGCAGTGTTACACCATGTCTAAGCAGTGTTACACCATGTTTAAGCAATGTTACACCATGTCTAAGCAATGTTACACCATGTTTAAGCAGTGTTACACCATGTTTCAGCAGTGTTACATCATGTTTCAGCAGTGTTACACCATGTCTAAGCAGTGTTACACCATGTTTCAGTAGTGTTACACCATGTTTCAGCAGTGTTACACCATGTTTCAGCAGTGTTACACCATGTCTAAGCAGTGTTACACCATGTTTCAGTAGTGTTACACCATGTTTCAGCAGTCTTACACCATGTTTAAAGGTAGAGTCCGAAGTCCCTCCAGCGTTTCTGTTTGCAAACAACAGTATTCAAACTTAGCGCTCCTTCCTCTCAGGCTAATGGCCGCCTCGTTCTAGCTAGCCTCTTTAACTTCAAGCTTCTCCTTCAGAGCTCAGAAGCGGTTAAAAGCCAAACTATGATTAACCCTGGTTTTCCAAAGTGTATTATCTGAAGCTCTTACCTTTTCTTTGGTACATCACAATTCAGCAGTGACAGCAGTGTTTCACCATGTTTTAGCTGCATTACACTATGTTCCAGCTGTGTTATATTATGGCACGTGTTGTGTTCCAGCTGGCGGCTGCCATGTGGATCATGACGTATATTGGTGCCGTCTTTAATGGTGTCACCATACTGATTCTCGGTGAGTGTTGTCCTTCATTGATCTTTAGATTTTTAACTCCTCTGTGTAACCCGTTTCATGTGGTCATTAATTATTTAGGAGGAAATAATGCATTTATGACACAGAAATGTGATGACAGCTGTGGTTTTTACTTGAAACTTCGTACTGGTATCTCATTCTCACTGCAGTATTATTTTGAATGAACTGTGATTTTCCAGATTTCCAGATATCAGTCAGAAACACTTGCTGTTTTCCAAATTACTATCAGAAAGTGGGGAAAAGTGTCAAGGATTCGGTGTTAATCTCAGAACTGTGTTCTGTTTGCTTCTTCAGCTGATGTTATCTTCTTCACTACACCGCTGATCTACCAGAAGAAAAAGGTGAGGTCCTCATCCTCTCAGACGTCTCCAGACCACAACCCATAGCTTTCATGCCGTTTCTGTCATTCTTAGTTTGGGTCATTTCAGCTTTCCAGTGGGTAAGTTTACCAGCTGATTCTTAACAGTCTGGAACCTTTTGCTCCCGTTTTGTTGTTTCTGTGTGCTCGATGTGATCCGACCTTGTGTGGACTGATGGGAACGCTGCAGAGCTGAATGCTGGTGGAAGACAAACAAGCTGCAGGTGTCGCTTCAAATCTTAGCCAACATTATGTCAGCTGACTGTTAAAACCACGTGGTAAACTCTGGTGGCCAACAGTGAGGCCAATGCGGAAATACAGAAAAGTGTGTAAAAATTGATCTTTCTTCATCTGCTAGGAGCTGCAAAACAGAGCAATCCTCATAGACTCCCATGTTAAAAAGAACAACCTCATAGCAGAAATAAACATGTTCACAGCAGAAATAGACATTTTTACAGCAGAAATGAGCACGTTTACAGCAGAAATAAACACGTTTACAGCAGAAATAAACACGTTTACAGCAGAAATAAACACGTTTGCAGCAGAAATAAACACGTTTACAGCAGAAATAAACACGTTTGCAGCAGAAATAAACACGTTTACAGCAGAAATAAACACGTTTACAGCAGAAATAAACACGTTTGCAGCAGAAATAAACATGTTTACAGCAGAAATAAATATGTTTACAGCAGAAATAGACATTTTTACAGCAGAAATGAGCACGTTTACAGCAGAAATAGACATTTTTACAGCAGAAATGAGCACGTTTACAGCAGAAATAAACACGTTTACAGCAGAAATAAACACGTTTACAGCAGAAATAAATATGTTTACAGCAGAAATAGACATTTTTACAGCAGAAATGAGCACGTTTACAGCAGAAATAAACACGTTTACAGCAGAAATAAACATGTTTACAGCAGAAATAAACATGTTCACAGCAGAAATAGACATTTTTACAGCAGAAATAAACACGTTTACAGCAGAAATAAACATGTTTACAGCAGAAATAAACATGTTCACAGCAGAAATAGACATTTTTACAGCAGAAATGAGCATGTTTACAGCAGAAATAAACATGTTTACAGCAGAAAAAAACACGTTTACAGCAGAAATAAACATGTTTACAGCAGAAATAGACATTTTTACAGCAGAAATGAGCACGTTTACAGCAGAAATAAACATGTTTACAGCAGAAATAGACATTTTTAGAGCAAAAATAGACATGTTTACAGCAGAAATGAGCACGTTTACAGCAGAAATAAACATGTTCACAGCAGAAATAAACATGTTTACAGCAGAAATAGACATTTTTACAGGAGAAATGAGCACGTTTACAGCAGAAATAAACATGTTTACAGCAGAAATAGACATTTTTACAGCAGAAATGAGCACGTTTACAGCAGAAATAAACACGTTTACAGCAGAAATAAACATGTTTACAGCAGAAATAGACATTTTTAGAGCAGAAATGAGCACGTTTACAGCAGAAATAAGCACGTTTACAGCAGAAATAAACATGTTGACAGCAGAAATAAACATGTTTACAGCAGAAATAGACATTTTTACAGGAGAAATGAGCACGTTTACAGCAGAAATAAACATGTTTACAGCAGAAATAAACATGTTTACAGCAGAAAATAGACATTTTTAGAGGAGAAATGAGCACATTTACAGCAGAAATAAACATGTTTACAGCAGAAATAAACATGTTTACAGCAGAAATAGACATTTTTACAGCAGAAATGAGCATGTTTACAGCAGAAATAAACACGTTTACAGCAGAAATAAACACGTTTACAGCAGAAATAAACATGTTTACAGCAGAAATAGACATTTTTACAGCAGAAATGAGCACGTTTACAGCAGAAATAGACACGTTTACAGCAGAAATAAACATGTTTACAGCAGAAATAGACATTTTTACAGCAGAAATAAACATGTTTACCACAGAAATAGACATTTTTACAGCAGAAATAAACACGTTTACAGCAGAAATAAACACGTTTACAGCAGAAATAAACATGTTTACAGCAGAAATAGACATTTTTACAGCAGAAATAAACATGTTTACAGCAGAAATGAGCACGTTTACAGCAGAAATAGACACGTTTACAGCAGAAATAAACATGTTTACAGCAGAAATAGACATTTTTACAGCAGAAATAAACATGTTTACCACAGAAATAGACATTTTTACAGCAGAAATGAGCACGTTTACAGCAGAAATAAACACGTTTACAGCAGAAATAAACATGTTTACAGCAGAAATAGACATTTTTACAGCAGAAATGAGCACGTTTACAGCAGAAATAGACACGTTTACAGCAGAAATAAACATGTTTACAGCAGAAATAGACATTTTTACAGCAGAAATAAACACGTTTACAGCAGAAATAGACATTTTTACAGCAGAAATGAGCACGTTTACAGCAGAAATAAACATGTTTACAGCAGAAATAGACATTTTTACAGCAGAAATAAACATGTTTGCAGCAGAAAAAGACATTTTTACAGCAGAAATAAACACGAACAAGTCGGCAGCACGAACACGGCGGCGACACGAACACGGCAGCACGAACACGGTGGCACGAACACGGTGCCGGCACATTTGTGCGTCAGCAGCGTCTAGAGGAGGAGGACCTGGTTGTTGTCCATGTCTGTCTCTGTGTGATGGCGGATGAAACTGAGCAGCTGCCTGGCTTCATCTGCTCCCCCAGGACAGAGAACGACGTCATGCGTCTCTGAACCGTGTCTGGATTCATCAGACTGTTCAGGCGTTCTGAGTTTAGGTCGCTTCATCGTTTGCTCCAGGAGCTGCACGCCGCCGACGCTGCTTTCAGCTTCTGATCCAGCCCAGTTCTACGTCCTGCAGCCCTGCACCAGGACGTAGAACTGGGCAGGATCAGCACGTCCAATCCCGTCGCTACAGACGGTCGGAAAACCCGGGACTGGACGCAGAGGATCCTCCACCGTCTCCGTGGAGTGAAGATTCCCGCCGTCTCCCTGGTATTTCCCGTCCTGTCACGGCACTGAGATGAGTCTCTCTGATTGCTTAACGCCCCACATCAATGGTAAAAGCTGAAGTTTTACCTGCATCGTCTCCAGGTGACCAGCCGAGGCCTCGTTACGTCATCGGTGCGGCTCGAGCTGCACCCGGGACGGGTTAGTCTGAGCGCTGAACATGGCTTCCAGTCCCGCTGTAGACGGGAGGTTTAGAGGTTTTACTAGCGATCATTCATCATCCCAGACTGCAGGAGAGCATCAGGTCGGGCCGAAGTCTCTCTGATGACATCACCAGAATAACAATAATTATAATAAAACATGGCCACGTGTTACTAATTCACGAAAAACTTGCTCAGTGTCCACATGTGAACGCCTCTCTGGAAATCTGAGGACTGCTCAGTGAGGAGGCTGGGGGTCAGGGCTGGGATGTACGTACTGTCTGCGTACACAGACATTCAGCACATCCGTGTAGCGTGTGCTGATTACGTTTGCAGCTGAAGAAAAGCTGAAATTCTCTCTGTGTTGGTTGTTATTGCATGATGTCATTTCCTTGTTTGTTCCGAGTTTCCTGTTTCTGACTCACACGCAGCTCTTTGATCGGCCGATAAATAAGTAATGTTGCTGATGTACCTACTAGAGGTAAACTAATGACAACTAAACCAGGACTCTGCCTGGTTACTGAAACAGTTCCATGACCTGCTCTGTCCTGATTGGCTGTTTTGATCAGGCCCAGATTGATCGGCTTATTGAGACGATCCAGACCAGGCTGGAGGAAACTCTGCAGAAGTGAGTTCATTTAATGTCTCAGAGTTCCTATTGGAGGATGGTGAGTAGGACTGATTATTAGTTATTAATAACTGATCGGTGAGTCAGCTTCCTGACCTGACGGAGTCTCTGATTGGCCCTCAGGCCCGCACCAGGAAGCAGGATCAATACTCTCCGTTACTGGTGAACTTCCCCAGAGTTTAGCTCTTCTGTTATGGGAGGGGATTTCAACATCTGAGGACGGAACAAGTCTACCGTTTCCATGGTTACGCATCAGCTGATCTCTGCCCTCTGTTTCCAGGCTGCAGGACAGGCTACCTGGAGCTGTGCAGCGGACCAAAGCTGAGTGACACCTGAGGATCTTTGGCTCCTCCTCCTCCGACCCTGATTGGTCGGCTGATTCTGAAATACCTCTATTAAAATGAGTCTTGATGAACAACAGTCTGCAGTTTTTTTTCTGTCCCAGTGTCTCCCAGTGTTCACATGTCCAAATATCTGCATGACCAGGTGCCAACATGTCCACATGTCCACGTCTCCATGCCCAGGTGCTAACATGTCCTCATGTCCACAGCTCCAAGTGTCCACATGGCCCAGGACCCTTCAGCATGTGGCCTTGAACCGAGCTTCGAGAAGATGGATGACCTGGGGCCTCATTTCTAAAGCTTGCTTATGCACCAAACCGGCCGAGGACGTGCGTAAGCAGCTTCTTATGCAAGAGTTGGGATTTCTAGAAAAAAACTAGCTTAGGAATGTGTGTTACTTTAAGCAAACTACAGACCTGCCCAGAGGAAAGGAAAGTCTGCAATGAGATCTCCAAAATGTTTCATTTACTTCTCCTAGAAAACTGAGATATGTGTGACACCAAAATGAGACTAAGGTTTATTTCTGCTGTGTCTCAGTTTGATCTCTGGAGCAAAAAGATGCACTAAAGCTCAATATAATCGTTCATGTTGTAGAAAAGATCTCAACAAGCTCTCATGTCATTGTCAGAGTTTCTGAACTTTTGTGTCTCTTTGTGATCGTGTGTCATTGACTTTATAGACTATAATTCGTTTATTGAAGATTTAGGCTTCATTATTTTTTCAGATATCTACAAAGCTTTTGACTCAAAGGATTTAATCATAAAGGGATGCTCTAGAGTATTTTGGCTTTGATGAAAGGTTCATAAAAATGATTAATTTAATGTATAATGATATTAATAGTTCAGTTTGTCACAGGGAACAACCAGAAGAGTTGAAGTGCAACAGGGAATCTGACAGCACTGCGCCTGCTCTCCTTTATTATTTATTTTGATGCAGAGTTATTGGCTGTTTTTCTTAAGAATAGCAAAGATATTGAGCCATAGAATGTATTTGGTTTTCCTCTGATAATAACTCAGCTCGCTGATGATACCATTGTTTTTCTGAAAGATGAAAAACAGATCCACTTAGTGGTAAATGAGATAAAACGTTTTCCTAGAGCCTCTGGATGATAGTTAAACTTAAAAAAAGTGAGTTATTGTCAATACACAATTATCAATCAAGCACCTTGCATGTGATTCCAGTGAAAGAAGTAAAATATTTAGGTGTGACCATAAGAAAGGATTATAAGGAAAGAGAAGATCTGAATATTCTGACTGTCATAAAGAAAAGTAAATGCATTCTTAATTCCTGGCTACAAAGTGATACGTCCATTTTTGGACGATTTTGATGACCAAAATGGAGGCACTCTCTCCATTTACATATCCAGCTTTTTCTTTACCATCTCTGATCACTTAATCCAATAAATTACTGAAACAAATTATAATTTTATCTGGAAAAACGAACATCATTATCTGAGATAAAATGATACGGTTAAAACATTCAAGGAGGCCTAAATGTAACTGACTATGATGCAATGAATGGGATGATAACGCTTAAATGGCTGAAACCATTTAGAAAAATGGAAATAGTTTCTCGTATAATATCCCATTTAGAATATTTGAGAAGTGTGGTGGCATAGATTTTTGTTAAGATGTGATTTTTGCATCCAATGATCTAAATTCCATCAGCAGCTCGTTTATACTGGAAACTGATGTAACATCCTCATTTTACTCCTCACACTGTTTCCATCTGGAATAACAGGTGGATCTTGTCCAGAAGAAAATCCTTGTTTTGCGGTGACTGGGTGGAGAGAAGTGTTCAGTCGATTATTCGTCTAATGGATCTTGGGGGGGGATTTTTTGGTTTACGATGACTTTGTAGAAAAATTGAATGTAAATTTTACCAAACAACAACAGCCAGTGGTGATAAAGCCGTTCCACGAGGCATGGTAACCATGGTGAGAGGAACGTTGCTTTAGGCAACAAAATGCCTCTTTTCCTTCCTTGTCTATAGATGGTATTAATTTTTCTGACAACAAATGTGTGACCAAGGTTACATGTGGTGTTCTTACATCCAACCTTTTTCCATTACAATTAAAAAGGATAAATTTATTAATAGACCATCATAAAGAGCTAGTTCTTAAGATCAGGACCAGATTCCTCACTC
This sequence comes from Atherinomorus stipes, assembly GCA_023101725.1. Classification (NCBI taxonomy): domain Eukaryota; kingdom Metazoa; phylum Chordata; class Actinopteri; order Atheriniformes; family Atherinidae; genus Atherinomorus; species Atherinomorus stipes. Next base: position 125,607 of record JALJCO010003300.1, on the reverse strand, counting down.
TTCTCACAGCACCTAAATCTAGAGACACATTTTAAAACTCTGAATGATATTTACCCTTGTAGTGAATTTTTAAGACTGACATTTAATTTTGACAAAAATAATTGTACGTTTTGTGATTTGGACATCGAGATGCAGGAACACTTTTTTTTTTTTTAAATGTACTTGTATCAGAGTCGGATGCATCCCATAACTGGATATCTGAACTGGACCATCATTTTCCACAACTGGGATACACAGACATCACATTTGGAGTTGTAATGCAAAAACAAGAAATGGTAAATGACCTAAACCTTAATTATTACGGCAAAACATTTTATTCATAGATGTAGATTCATTAAAAATAACCCCGTGTCTTGTTACCATAGTTAGTGTTATATGTTTCTATCCTGTTAAGGAGCGTCGCTTTTGTATTTCAGCGGTGTCCCTTTAAGAACTGCAGTTCTCAGTAACAGGAAGTGGTCATACAGGAAGTTGTTGTGTTGATCAGGAAGTAACTGCAGAGCACAAGGAAAAGGCCCAATTCCCCCCCCCCCCCCCCACCCCCACCCCTACACACTACCCCGTAACTATGGAGTGTCACTCCCAATGAAGTCACACTTGCAGCTGTAGAGGCGCCGTGATTGCAGGTGGAGGGTGTTAATGAGAAAGAGACGCCCTCCTCCCCCCACTGGAAAAGGAAAGCAGTCATCGCCGTGGCAACAAAAACACGCCTGTGTCAAATAAATCTGTGTGGAAATACTAACTCACACTCATGTGTGAAGAATAATGTTTTATTTTACATAATTAATAATAATAATCATGATCATGAACAATTAAATAAATGATAAAATTATTACTTATTATTACTACGAATGATCATTTATAATTGCCATCATCATTTAAAAAAAAAAAAAAAAAAAAAAAAAGTGAGCTTTTACAATACTGAATTTCCCTTCGGGGATGAATAAAGTATTTTTCATTTCATTTCATTTCATTTCATTATAATTAATATCCCATTATTATCATCATTATTATTATTAGTAGTATTGTACCAATTAGAGAACTATAATCCTCTTTTTTGCTCAAACATTCCCTCCATGAGCGCCAGCGGTTTGAAGGATACCTGCAGCAGCTGTCATCGCTTTTTTTTACCCCATAAAATAACTCCATTCATGTTTTTCTGTCAGTACTGACAAACACATGACACGTGCAGAACTCGTGCAGGACACGACTGTTTCCTCCATTTAGCCGTTGCACCCGCTGCTGATGCACTGATGCAGACTCACTGATTAAGGGCTGAACAGTCCACCCCCCCTCCACCCTACACGGTTTGGGGCGGCCCTTAATATGGCGGAGCCTCCGCGGGAAACGGGGGGGTGGTGCTTAGGGGCCGGTTTGGGATTGGGCCTATCTGGCATGTGGATTAGATCCATCATCATCTACAAACATCTTATGCCTGTTGATAGCATCTTAGGTATGTATTGATCATTTCAAACAGAATCTACAATATCAGATGTTTATTTTAGTTTAATTTGTTTTTTGTAAAAGTTCTGCTTGATCACATGAGGTAACTTAGCTTAATTAATTAATCAATTCATTCATTCATTCATTCATTCATTCATTCATTCATTCATTCATTCATTCATTCAAATGTGTTTAAAATAAAAAATGAGATAGTTCATGATGTGGAAATAATCTAAAAATGACACTTAAAGTAAAAACTAACGTGCAGAGCTGTGATATTAAAAAGAAGATGCTTTAGTTGTTTATTTGCATAGTACATGTTTACTCAGACCATTTCCTGAGCGTAAAGTTAATTATGCTTTGTTTATTCTTTTAGTTTCACATTTTCTTACAGTGTCAATAAACCTGTGGACAAGCAGCGGAGTGTCTTCAGTCTTGATGTCGGGAAGGTGTTTAGCTGACTGTCAAGATACAAGACACTGAGGACGGCGCACCCAAGAATGCGCCTGTGAATTATATGTATGTATGTATATATATGTACATACATAAACCTTGAAGTGTATCCAAACCACACGAGTCCAATATTCTCTGAAAATTTAAATGTACTTATCTGATTAGACCTCTGATTTTATTCTATTTTATTAATTTATCATTTTTTTCCCTTTTCGTTTGTTGTAATATTCTATTATGTGTATTATTTTGAATGTTGTCATACTTGCATACGTATGTTCAGTCTGGACAGAGTTTCAGTGTTTTTCTTGGAATGTATTGCCAGAATTGGTTAAATAAAGTTGTTTGTATCTCCCCTACGTTTCAAGTATGACTGAATGTTGTCTCACCTTATTTCTCCAAGTAAATTTAAAGAGAAACACACGAGAAAAACATTTGAGACAAAATAAAAACTAAAATGAGGCTGAGATGAGAAACTCAAATATGTCTCATGAGCCATAGAAGAGCAAGCTTTGAGCAGTAAAAGTTTCCTCTGGGTGCTTACGCACATTTCAGACACCAGAGGAAAATCATTTAGGAAAGCAGATCTCAGAAAGGTCTCATTTACTTCCAGACAAATGTGAGATCCAGGTGAGAGCTGACGAGACAACGGCTCATTTCTCCTGTTTCTCAACCTCGTCTCCAGATGGAAAAGTTTCATCCTGGTCTCATTTCCAGTTCCAAAGCAGATCTCAGTCATTCCTTAAATAATTCTCAGGATGTCTCCATTAAGTCTCAGATCAGACCTGGAGAATTTTAGGAGCAACAGAGGAGACGTCCATGAGAACGATTTGAAACCTGAATGAGGGGATGAGATCTGCTTGCCCGTGCAGGCTCTCATATGTCCCGTCACTCTCAAACATTTAATTCCTCCTTCATATCAAATTATTATCATAGATGATTTTACGGGACTCAAACCAGCAGCGTTATTTCTGCTGCAGGTTAAACTAGAAGAACCTTTCAGATAAATGAAAATGTCCGTCAGCAAACTTATATGTTAAATCAACATTTCAACAAAGTTTTCTCACCATCATCAAAGATACTTTATTGATCCCAGAGGGAAAATTCATGTCTCAGTACAACCCGTCCAAGACACACAGACAAAACAAAGACATAAGACAGGATCAGGCAGACCGTGGTCATGCAGCCCCCCTGCAGGGCGCCTTTGCAGAAAGGAAAAGGTGACATGAGGAAAGATGGGTAGGTGGTAAAAAAGAGGTCTCCGAACTCTCCACGTACACAGGTGGAGACCTGGGAGACAAAATAAGACACACCAATACAGAGACGCAGGAACTCAGACAATCACAACATGAAGACACACTGTGGGCAGGAAGGACGTGTGTCCTCTCCAGACAGCCGAGCGGGGGCGCTCAGGCCCCCTCCAGGCCCAGTCTGTCCAGAAAGGCGGGAAAAGAGGAGGTATGGCGGGGGCGGTGAGTCTTAAGGGGGGGTGTGTGAGGATCGTGTGTGTCCATGGATGCGTGTGTCAGGCTGTGAACCCGCCTGAGTTCACATCCAGTCTCTGTCCACAGATGTTATGGTGGCCTTGGGGGGGCTGGCCAGGTGGTCCACTTCCCGAGAGAGATGTGCGGGGGAGGGAACAGGGAGGGATGCTGAGAGTCCATTCGCATAACTTTCTCGGGGAGTTTGCAGAGACAGCCCGTGTTAACCCAAACACAGCCCCCCCGTCAGGGTCGCAGAGCAACGTCCTCGATGGACAGCACCAACAGACACATGATCTTCCATTTGCCCCAGGAGTCGATCACACATCCCGCCGGGTGCGTCCCGTCGGGGCAAGGAGCGCCCCCCCCCCCCCCCATCCCGCTCTCCGGGTGGGAAAAATTTGATCAATTGCATTGAGACCAGTCGACCAAATCCATCGTAGTTGTTTCAGATTCAGAAAGTTATAAAGACAGAGGCTCAGAGAGTCGACCGGACAGGAGAAGCAGGGAAAATAAGGGAGGGAGGGAGCAGAAGAAAAAGCGTCCGCCTCCGTCGAGAGCAGAATGGGAAATCATCTTCCTCTACCCAATGATCATCAGTGATACATTTACTGCATGAAGACATTCTGACGAGCTGCAGCATCAGACTGATGTAAGCTGTGGTGACTCTCATGCTGCTGCGCATGAATGCATCGGTGCTGCTGGAGGACCCACACATGGAAGAATAAGGAAGGAACGCATTTTCAGGGATTCACCAGGATTTCCTGGCCCAATGATGATGATGATGATGATGATGATGATGACTGGCTAACAAACAGATTTACTTTTGCAACGCTTTTGTCTATGAACTGGACCCAAATAGACGACCACCGAAACCGTGCCCATACCAAAGCATCAGCGGCTGCTGACCACAGCGCTTCGTCGTGGAGCCGTCGGCCACCAAAGAGGTGGGAGTGTTTATATGCAGGAGGGGGGGGATTGCTGCACCACCCAACACAAACAGGTGTTAAGTGTTCTGCACACAGTCGCTCTGACACAGCGTTTCCTCCACATGTACTTCTGGAACAGACCTCTGTTACATCGTACACCACCACAACAACTTGCTGTCACTCAGCAGACTTTAGTTTGTCTGTGATTCCTGTGACGCCAAAATAAAATGTTTTTGTGAGGCTTCAACTCACCAACAAGCACCTCCACTTCTGTCTCCGCGAAATTGCTTTTATTGTCTTTTCGGTTGCCCGGATTCAGCTTTAAATGTCTCAGATCAGCTGGCTCATTTATATGCGGAAATATTCATGAGGTGCTTTGCATTGACCATTTATGGTCAAATGTGGGCGTGTAGGGGGCGGGGCCAAAATCACCTGCGCAAATTTCCAGAAAGAGTGTGATTTCTAAAGGGGAAATTGCTCGAATCTGTGCTTACGCACAGTTTTATAAATCTGAATATTGTTTGGCGTATGCAAACTTTTGGTTTTGGGCGCAAGTACATTTTTAGTAAAGATGCTATGCACAGTTTTATAAATGAGGCCCCTGATCCCCAGCAGCTTTTATCTGTTCACAAAAGAAAACTCAGCATCATGTTTAAAGGACAAGTTTCTTTTTTTTTCAACCTGGACATTATTCCAAGGAGTTTATACGTGCATTTATTAACCAGTAAAGTATCTGCATCACTTTGGCTTCTTTGGAAGATGTTGTGGTGGATTTCCCAATCCTTATAAGCTACAATATTAACAGTCCCTGTCACTTAGAAGTGACAGGAAAGCAGGGGTTGTTTACCAGAGTCAGAAGGGCTTAAGATAATATTATTAGAGTCATGACATTTAAATCTGATACGGGCAATGGTGGGTCTATGCTTAATTTAGCGTCATACTGTATATGGATGAATCTTATCTTGGCTAATCTTGGTCTGTCTCAAGGGGGATCTCTGTTCTATAAAGGTTGTCGTCAACCGTGTCTTCTACCTCTGTATAGGATGTACTCTGTCACTGTTGTGTTAATAAACCTGAGGTGTTGACCTTCTATCACCAGACCCTACTCAGCCTTTCTCATCCTTTATTGGGGAAACATTTTATCCACAACAATGTTACGTTAAGTCGCCCTTCGGTGTACATCCACTAACATGGTGGAGACGAGGCAGCCTCTCTATAAGACATTATCTGCAGTAAAATTCCTTGTAAATCTGGGTGAAGTGATGAACTCAGACCTAAAAGCCACCAACCAGACCATAAATCTGGGTTTAGTGATGGACTCAGACCTAAAAACCACCAAGCACACCGGAAATACGGGTGTAATGGGTAAGAAATCTGGCTGTAATGATGGACTCAGACCGAAAAACCACCAACCAGACCAGAAATATGGGTGTAGCAAAAGACTCAGGCCTAAAAACCACCAACCAGACAAGAAATCTGGAGGTAGTGATGGACTCAGACCTAAAATCCACCAACCAGAACAGAAATCTGGGTGTGGTGATGGACTCAGACCTAAAAACCACCAACCAGACAAGAAATCTGGGTGTAGCAAAAGACTCAGGCCTAAAAACCACCAACCAGACAAGAAATCTGGAGGTAGTGATGGATTCAGACCTAAAAACCACCAAAGAGGCCAGAAATCTGACCGCAGTGATGGACTAAAGCCCCGTTTCCACCAGCGGGTCTGGGTCGGGTCGGGCCGGATCGGTCCACGTTTTTTTGCGTCTCCACAGATAAAAACTGGGACGGGTACCCTTATATCCGACCCGACCCGGCCTACTTTTTTGGCACCCTTCGGTAGGGGTACTGATCTAACCAATCCGGACCAAAGAGGTGGAGCTAACACAAAGCAATACATTGATTTGTTGAAAAATCTCACTTCCCACATGACCAAGCATAAAAACAGAGCTGGGGTGACTTCTCTTTTGTTTCTGTCATGTGTGGCGCGGTGTTTTGGTTAAACGGCATTGCACAGCGATGATGTCACGCGATCACGTAGCAGCGCTGTCCAGCGCCTCCAGAGTAAAGGTACAGGTTGCTGTGGGGACACAGCGTGAAATCAAGACATCCGTACCAAAACCCACCCGATCCGGCCTGGCCTGACCTGACCAGCGGGTGAAAACGGGGCTTAAGACCTAAAAACCACCAACCAGGCCAGAAATCTGGGTGTAGTGATAGCCTCATACCTAAAAACCACCAACCAGACCAGAAAACTGGGTGTAGTGATGGACTCATACCTAAAAACCACCAACCAGACCAGAAATATGGATGGAACGAAGGACTTAGACCTAAAAACCACCAAGCAGACGAGAAATCTGGGTGTAGTGAAGGACTCAGACCTAAAAACCACCAAGCAGACCAAAATTTTGAGTGTAATAAAGGACTCAGACATAAAAACCACCAACCAGGTAAGAAATCTGTCGGTAATGATGGACTCAGACCTAAAAACCACCAACCAGACCAGAAATATGGGTGTAGCGAAAGACTCAGGCCTAAACACCACCAACCAGACTAGAAAGCTGAATGTAGTGATGAACGCAAACCTAAAAACCACCAAGCAGAGTAGAAATCTAGCTGTAATTATAGACTCAGACCTAAAAGCCACCGACCAGGACAGAAATCTGGCCGTGGCGATGGACTCAGACCTAAACACCACAAACCAGGCTAGAAATCTGTCTGTAGCGATGGACTCAAACCTAAAAACCACCGAGCAGACCAGAAATCTGGGTGTACTGAAGGTCTCAGACCTAAAAACCTCCAACCAGACCAGAAATCTGGGTGTACTGAAGGTCTCAGACCTAAAAACCTCCAACCAGACCAGAAATCTGGGTGTACTGAAGGACTCAGACCTAAAAACCACCAAGCAGAACAGAAATCTGGGTGTAGTGATGGACTCAGACCAAAAAACCACCAGGCAGACTAAAATATGGGTGTAGTGAATGACTCAGACCTAAAAACAACCAACCAGACGAGAAATCTAGCTGTAGCAATGGACTCAGGCCTAAAATCCACCAACCAGACCAAAAATCTGGGTGTAGTGATGGACTCAGACCTAATGACCACCAACCAGACCATAAATCTGGGTGTAGTGATGGACTCAGGCCTAATAACCACCAACCAGACCATAAATCTGGGTGTAGTGATGGACTCAGGCCTAATAACCACCAACCAGACCATAAATCTGGGTGTAGTGAAGGACTCAGGCCTAAATCCTCCAACCAGACCAGAAATCTGGGTGGATAGATGGACAGGGATCTAAAAACCACCAACAAGACCAGAAATCTGGGTGTAGAGATGGACTCAGACCTAAAAACCACCAAGCAGAAAAGAAATCTAGGTGTAGTGATGGACTCAGACCTAAAAACCACCAAGCAGACTGAAAATATGGGTGTAGTGAAGGACTCAGACCTAAAAACCACCAACCAGATGAGAAATCTGGCTGTAGTGATGGACCTAGTCCGTAAAACCACCAACCAGACCAGAAGTCTGGCTTTAATGATGGACTCAGACGTAAAAACCAATAAGCTGACAGGAAATCTAGGTGTAGTGATGGACTCAGACCTAAAAACCACCAAGCAGACTGAAAATATGGGTGTAGTGAAGGACTCAGACCTAAAAACCACCAACCAGATGAGAAATCTGGCTGTAGTGATGGACTTAGTCCGTAAAACCACCAACCAGACCAGAAGTCTGGCTTTAATGATGGACTCAGACGTAAAAACCAATAAGCTGACAGGAAATCTGGGTGTAGTGATGGACTCAGACCTAAAAACCACCAAAGAGGCCAGAAATCTGACCGTAGTGATGGACTGAGACCTAAAAACCACTAACCAGGCCAGAAATCTGGGTGTAGTGAAAGACTCAGACCTAAAAACCCCCAACCAGACCAGACTGAAATCTGGGTTTAGTGATGGACTCAGACCTAAAAACCACCAACCACCCCAGAAAACTGGGTGTAGTGATGGACTCATACCTAAAAACAACCAACCGAACCGGAAATTCGGATGAAATGAAGGACTCAGACCTAAAAACCACCAAGCAGATGAGAAATCTGGGTGTAGTGAAAGACTCAGACTTAAAACCCCCCAACCAGACCAGACAGATATCTGGGTGTAGTGATAAGACTCATACCTGATTGATTGATTGATTGATTGATTGATGATTGATTGACCTAAAAACAACCAACCAGACCAGAAAACTGGGTGTAGTGATTAACACAGAACTAAAAACCACCAAGCAGACCAAAATTTTGGGTGTAGTGAAGGACTCAGACCTAAAAAACCACCAACCAGGCCAGAAATCTGAATTTAGTGATGGACTCAGACCTAAAAGCCACCAACCAGGCCGAAAAACTGGCTGTAGTGATGGACTCAAACCTTCAAAAACCACCAAGCAGGCCAGGATCTAGCTGTAGTGATGTACTCAGACCTAAAAACCACAAAGCAGACCAGAAATGGACTCGGACCTAAAACCCACCAATCAGACCAGAAATCCAGCTGCATTGATGGACTCAGACCTAAAACCCACCAATCAGACCAGAAATCCGGCTGTAGTGATGGACTCAGACCTAAAAACCACCAACCAGACCAGAAATCTGGCTGTAATGATAGACTCAGACCTGAAAGCCACCAACCAGGACAGAAATCTGGCTGTAGTGAATGACTAAGACCAAAAAAACACCAACCAGACCAGAAATGTGGCTGTTGAGATAGACTTTTTTTTTTTTTTTTTTTTTTTTTTTACTTGTCCTGTCCAGCATCGAAGCAAGCAGAATGGAAATCTGATTGCTTTATTCTGTTGAACAGTTTTGCTTTATCAAGCGGAGCTTTATGAATATAAGGCTCCACTTGATATCATGTTTATTCATTTTATTTCTTTATTTAAACATTTGTCTATTACACCATTCCATTTCATACTGCTGGGCCTGACCAGGGAGAAATGAAAGTTAACAGAGGTAATGATAGAAAGTGAAACAGAGAGAGAGGAGTAAGGAAGAGGAAGAGAGAGAGGAGAGAAAACATGAATCCACTTACACAGTTCACTGGTACATCTGTACCGCGATCCCTAAACAACCAAGGTCTCTGTTGGAAAACAAAACAAGCAATCCCCTACAGGAGGACCTGCAGGTGGCTTAAATATCCTCAGATCATACAAACACACACAAACACACGCAGAACTACGCAGAGAAGAGGTACAACCTAGTCATCGCAATGGGAAGTAGAGAAGAGGTACAACCTAGTCATCGCAATGGAAAGCAGAGAAGAGGTACAACCTAGTCATCGCAATGGGAAGTAGTGTCACAGCATCAACATGCATAATAAAGGGTCTCCGTGGTGATACAGTCATGCAGATGCAGCCTCGTCTCCGCAAGGAGGAGGAAGCCCGCAAGGCTCACAACCCAGGCCCCCAGCAGCCACCCAGAGGCCCAGATCCCAGCTACCCCCCCCAAAGAGCGGACATGCATCCCCCAAAGGGCGGCAAAAGGCGGCCCCAGTCGGAGCCCCCTGCAGTCTGGAGGCCCAGGCCCCAGCGGACCAAGACCAGCAGCTGCCGACCCCACCGGGCGCCGGGCGTCCCCCGGAGCGGAGACAGCGCCGGGCCCAGGGCCCAAGCGCCCAGGAGCAGCCACCCCCCCCCGGACCCGGGCGGCCCAACCGAAACCCAGGGGGACCGGACCCCCCAGACGACGCCCCCCCAGGGCAGGCCAGCCCCCACCCCAAAGTCCCTGCCCCACACACCTGACACCAGGGCGCCACCACCTCTACCACCCCCTACCCCGCCACCACGCTCGCACACACACTCCCCACACACCTACCCCAACACTAGGGCTGAAAGATATACCGTCACCGCCCCCACATCGAGACACGGGCACCCAAGACATCAATACCGCAAGAGCAACCACATACAGGATACAGATCCCCCTGCGCCCGCCCCGCACAAAAAGCCCCGGAAGCCACAAACAAAACCGCACCCCCCCACCAAAGCGCCCGGCCCCCAACCAACCCGCAGCCACACCGCACCACACCGACACCAAGATGCCCGGCACGAATACCGAGATACGAACCTCCGCCCACACCGCCCAGCCCTACCCAACACCTCCGTGTACCCCCCCCACACACACATACACCCACCCACTCCGCTCTCCGACCTTACATACCCACACTCACTCCTCTCTCCACCCCCAACACTCTCCTCCCTCTACCGTCCACACCTACCCCCACCTCCTCATACCCTCTAACACACACATGCACTCCCCCCACATAACTGCACCAACCCCTCCCCACCCCCCCACACATACGCCCCCACCTCCCTATACCCCCAATACCCCATACAGTCCCCCCTTACATGTCCAGCCCCGCCCATCCCTCTGACCTATCACACTCCCGCCCTTCCTTCCTTCAGCCCCTCATGACCATCCCTAATAGACACTCACGAGCATGCCCCTCCTTCCCCCATCCCCCCTTTCCTCCAACCACTTACCCACATCTCCTCCCTCTTCCAGCCCAAGTTCCTCCCTCCCACATTTCCTCTTTCACACTCTCATTCATTATTCTCACATACCCACCTCTCTCTTGCCCATGCCCTCGTGCCTCCTGAGTGGTAGCTCGGGCCGGGGAAGGAGCCGCGAGCTCCAAGCCCCCAACACGTCCCCCCCCCACCACCACCCCCATCCCCCACCCCCGGACGCAGCAGGCCAGGCATCCCCCAGGCCAGCAGGTCCCCCGCAATGCAGCCAGCCTTAACCACTGGCGCGTGAAGTAGCCACTGTCCCCCCCTCCCCCCAGTAGCGCCCGGGAGACCGGGGTATGAAAGGACCCTGTCCCCCCCCCCCCCCCCCCCTCATGACTGTGTGTGTAAGATGTGTGTTGTTTGCAGTTAAAACTAAGGGGCAGTGCCAAGTCATGCCGGGAGTGGGGTCGCGTAGGGGGCATGACCCCCCAACCGGCCCCTCCCTCCTTCCACACACTATATGGCCCGCCCCTCAGAAGTGGTTGTGAGCTGTTGTTATTTTATGTGTTTAGGTGTCTAAGTGTGGTTAAAACTGGGGAGCAGGCTGCCTCTAGACGTGGCAAGCAAAGGCACTTTGGTGCCCTCCCTCACCACGCCCGCTTGACACGCACCCTCCCCAAAACCCTACGTGTGTGTGTGTGAGGTAGAGCAGGGGGGGGGGGGGTCTTGGGAAAGGAGACCAGGGGGTATGAATTCCCCCCTGGAAGGAGAGCCGTTACCGGCATTAGGTACCCCTGCCTCCCGGGATCCCCCCAGGGCAGAAGGGGCAGGCATGGCCGCCCCCACGGCCCGGCGTCCGGCGTTCACCACAGAGGGGCCAGCCTCGGCCCCTGGGGGCGCTCGACCACGCCAGGCCAGGGAGGGGGGAAAAGGGACGGGAGCGGAAAGGGTCGGCGGAGGGGCCAGAGTCACCGGCCCAACATCCCCAGGCCTCGCAAACCCCCCAAGAGGCACGCAGAGCTGCTATTTTTTTTTTTTTCCCCCTTTCCTCCCCCCCCCACCCCGACACACACAAACCCCACCAATGCACCACCACCCCCGCACCCAAACACCCATCATCCATGCACACCCACCCATCTCCACACACCCCCACAGGCAGCCACACACACACACAACCGCATTCACGCCCCCCCCTCCAGTCACACACCCACCCACACATACCAAGGACGGGGGCCACGGGGCCACCAGCCCCCCCCCCACGCCACAAGTCCACCGCCCCCAGCCCCCGGACCACGCGAGACCAACCCGCACAAGACCACCAGCGCAGGCCAGCCCCAACCGACACAGCGGCCGGGCGGGACAGGCACCCGGCGTGGAAAAGACCCGGCCACCCCGCAACCCCCCACCTCCACACACTAGAGCTGAACGATATGGACAAAACCCCACACCCCGACAGCCACGCCAGACACCCCAACATCGATACGACACGACATGACCACGGGTCCGCCGAAAACCAAGCACCCCGGCGGAAAGCGCAGCTCCGTCCGCGACCCCCAGAGCCCCACACGCAGGACAAGCACAGGGGAAATCCACACCCCCCACATAGCCGCCCCCGCGACACCAACATCCCGGATGCCCACATCCCGACACAGACACGACAACGATACATCCCCCAGCCCCACCACACACACACCCCCACCAGCACACACACCCGCACGCACACAGCAGAGGCGCCCCGGCCCCCGGCGCAGTGACTAGACGTCACCAGGTCGTGAGGACCGGCCAAATCCAGAGGAGGCACGTCCCGCCGGCCCGCCCCCCCCCCAGCGCCAAGCCGGGTCCCCCGGCCCCGGAGGCAGGGGCCACCCCGGAGCACCGGGGCCCAGGACCCCCCCCCCCCCCCCCCCCCCCCCGCCCCGGGACGACCCCGGCCACCCGGCGCCAGCCGACAGCCACCGGCCAGGGCCCCACCAGCGACCCGCCCACCGCCGCAGAGCAGCCCCAACCGCTGACCCCCATGCCCCCCATCGGGCTGGATACAGCCCCGCCCCAGCGGCGAGGCAGCCCAGACCCCCCCCAAGTCAACCGCCAGGGATCCATAGCCATCAAGCACTCGCCGGCACCCAACCCCCACATCGCTGAGGCGGCTCTCCTACACCAACGTTAAGTGATGGAGCTAATCACAGGGGACCAGAGGGAGTGGAATTCATCTAACTGGTTCTTAGAGGAGGCAGACATCGTCTCAATACTGATATGGTCTACTAAGAAATTCCTAAACTGGCTAATGCTCAGATTATTTTTGGATTTCCAGTTTACCAAGATAGTTTTCTTTGCAATACATAATACAGTAAGTATCATATGTGCATAGTTGGTTACCGTGTTGATCTCATCCAAGTCCCCCAGTAAACACAGTGTGGGGCTTGCAGGGAAGTTACACCTGAGCCACGTTGACAGGTCATCACATACCTGAAGCCAAAACCTCTGGACAGGTGGACAAGACCACAAGGCGTGAAGATAATTGTCTGTTGTATTCTCATTGCAGTGCAAACAAATATTTGAAGGTGACAGACCCATCTTGAACATCCTCTGTCCTGTGTAATGTACTCTGTGTAAAACCTTGAATTGTATCAACTGTATATTTGAGTTTTTAGTCATTAGGAACGTGTTTAAACATATCTGTGTCCATGTGTTTTGGTTAAGGGTTCTGGACAAGTCAGCCTCCCACTTCGAAGTTGGAAGGGAAATTGAATCATCCAGTTTTAATAATAATCTATATATTTTCGACAGTAGTTTGGGGATAGAGAGATTCAGGAATTCTGCTACCCTGACCGGAGTCTGCAAGATCAGTTGGTTAGAGGTATATTTTTTGCTTAATATAGATTTAAGTTGATGGTATTCTAAAAATTTAGTACTACTGATCCCGTATTGTAAGGTAAGTGTATTAAATGACAGGAATTTTCCATTTTCAATGATATGTTGTAATTGTTTTACTCCTTTATCCTTCCAATGCACAAAATTAATCATTTTCTTGTTTTGTAAAATATCCAGGTTATTCCAGATGGGTGTGAGTTTACATGGAATAATAGAAGACTCGGTTAATTTCAGGAATTCCCACCATGCTTTCAGAGTAGAGCAGATGTTGATACTTTTAAAGCATTTATGAGATCTGACTGCTGAACTGCTGAACGGCAAATCAGAGACATCCAGATCCTCACATAATGCTTGTTCTGTGTCTAGCCACGGTTCATCTAGATGGGAAGGTTTCAGCCATTTGGAAATAAATTGTAGCTTATTTGCTAGGAAATAATAATTGAAATTGGGTGAGTCTAACCCTCCCCGGTCTTTTACCTGTTGTAAGGTTTTTAAACTGATACGTGATGGCTTGTTTTTCCAAAGAAATTTGGAAATGTGAGAGTCCAGTGACTTAAACCAACTGGAGGAAGGTTTGGTGGGTATCATTGAGAACAAGTAGTTAATTTTCGGTAGAACCATCATTTTGATGGTAGCAACTCTCCCCATGAGTGATATGGGTAAGTGCTTCCATCGCGTGAGATCTTCCTCTATTGACTTTAATAGCTGGACATGATTTAACTTTATTAACTCTGAGAGTTGTGGAGAAATATTTATTCCTAAATATCTGATATTACCAGACTGTATTGTGGTGTTAGGGATGTTTTGTAAAGTACAATTAACAGATAAAGCTGTAGTCTTGGTCCAGTTAATAGAGTACTCAGATATCATTGAAAATTTATTGATCAATGTGATTGTCTGGGAGAGAGATGTTGATGAGTTCTGGAGGAAAAGCAGTACGTCGTCTGCGTAGAGACTTATTTTATGTTCTAGATTTTTGCCGGGGATCCCTTTAATATCTCTGTCCTGTCTTATAGCGGCTGCTAGTGGTTCAATGAAAATGGCAAAAAGTGAAGGGGAGAGCGGGCAGCCCTGCCTGGTGCCTCGCTGTAAACAGAAACTTGGAGAAGTTTGGTCATTGGTCCTCACACAAGCATTAGGGTTGTTATAAAATATTTTTATCCAGTCTATGAAATAAGGACCAAAACCAAATTTATTTAATGTTGCAAACAGGAATTTCCAGTTAACACGATCGAAGGCTTTTTCTGCATCTAACGAGATGATAGTGGATTCCAGATTATGAATGGTAGCATAGTCTATTAGATTAATCAGCCTGCGTGTGTTAGTAGAAGAATGTCGACCTTTAATAAAACCAGTTTGATCAGGATGTATTATCAGAGGAGTTATTTTTTCTATCCTTTTAGCGAGTGCTTTGCTGATTATCTTAAGATCTACATTTATTAATGAGATTGGCCGATAACTAGCTGGAAGTGTCGGGTCTTTACCTGGTTTTAATAATACGGTGATATTTGCTGAATTCATATTTGGTGGTATTTTCTGTTTCTCTTTTATTTCTAGTATCATTTTATAAAAAGTGGGAGCCAGAATTGTCCAGAACTCTTTGTAAAATTCGACCGGATATCCATCTGGTCCTGGGGCTTTATTATTGGGCATATGTTGCAGAGCGTCATGTAATTCACTTATTGAGAGAGGTGAATCTAAAACCGTAATATTTTCCTGTTGTAGTTTTGGAAGAATGATACTATTAAGAAATTGATTAATATCATCATCTGTGGGGTTTATTTGTGATTTATATAGTGTTCTGTAGAAGTTTCTAAAAATGTTATTTATCTGGTCAGGATCATGGCTGATACTTCCTTCTGAGTCTTTAACGGAGGAGATTGTTGCTTTTTCCTTATTTATTTTTAACTGATTAGCTAGAAGCTTGCCAGACTTGTTACCATGGTCGAAGTTTTCTAAACGAAGTCTTTGAACTAAGAATTGTGTTTTTTGGTCTATTATTTTGTTTAACTCGAGCTTGAATTTCCTTATATCATTCAGCATGTGTTCCTCCGGGGAGACCTGGTAGGCGTCTTCTAGTGATTTAATTCTAACTTCTAATTCTGAGATTCTTGCAGCTTCCTTTTTCTTTTTATGGGAAGAGAAGGAAATTATTTTCCCTCGCATTACTGCTTTACCTGCCTCCCAAAGGACACATGCTGGAGTTTCTGGTACATCGTTGTTCTCTAAATAAATGGACCATTCTCTTTTAAAATAGCTGATAAACTCAGGATCTTTCAGTAATGATGTATTAAATCTCCAACTCCTAGTTGCTGGTTTAATAGTTTTATTTCTCAGAGTTAATGATACTGGTGCGTGATCACTGATGGTTATTGGATGGATTTCTATTTCTGAGATTTCACTCATCAGTGAGCTGCTGGTTAAGAAGTAATCTAATCTAGAGTAGGAATGGTGAACTGAGGAGAAGAAGGTATATTGTCTCGTGGTGGGGTGATGAGATCGCCATGCATCACAAAGGCCGAAATCCTTCATGTACTGCTTAACGATATCTGATGAATGCCATATTTTGTTATGTCCTGCTGTACTGAGCCTGTCCATACCTGGATCACATACCATGTTGAAGTCTCCGCCCAATAATACCGCCCTATCAGAGTAGTTATGCAAAGCAGAGAAAAATGAGTCAAAGAATAATGGATCATCTACGTTTGGTCCATATATATTTGCAATGCATGCCTTAAGATTCTGAACAGTTAATGTGACTATTATAAATCTGCCTTCTGGATCTCTGATTACATCATCAATGTCAAATTTTAACCTGCTATTAATCAGAATTGCTACACCTCTCTGTCTAGAATTATAACCAGCTGAATACACGTGTGGAAACTGTCTTGTCTGAAGGAGATCGACTGAGGAGTTTGATAAATGTGTTTCCTGAAGTAAGACAATGTCTGCCTGAAGATCTTTTAGCCGGTTGGAAATTTTTAATCTCTTATCCCCTGTGCGAGCTCCGCGCACATTCCAGGTGACTATTTTCATTCAACCAACGCTGAAATAAGTGTTACATGCATATTAATAAAGCCGTGCATCTGTTCGCGTATTTCTGCCGTAAGTATGAATACTAAGCTGCAGGCTAGACGAGTCTGTCTGTGTGTACATCGCGCTGTTTCTTCCTGCAGTGTGTGTGTGCGTGCACCTGCATGTGTGTCTCGCGCTGCGTGTGCTGGAGTTTCTACACCCGTAGTGTTCACGTTTGTAAAGTCGCGAGTGAAATGACAGTTCACTGTGTGAGAGTGAGAGGAAAAGAGAGAGGGGAGGAAAGGAGTGAAAAGTGAAACAAGAAAAGTGACCAAAAACCAGAGGTTTAAAAAGTGCATCCGTGTTGTGAGCCGTGAAGTCGAAACGGTAGTGAGATTAGTAATTATGATCATAACAGATAATGATTCATCTAATCAGAGTTAGGAGGATATGAAACTGAACTGTACCTGACATCAGAAGAGCCACGGGGTGATGTTTGAGTCCCGATAAAGATGTCCTTAATGAATAATTTATCCACCGCGATGACAGCTCGGGATCCCTCCGTAATGGCTTTTTTCCTGATAGGAAACAGGACTTTACGCCGGTCCAGGATTTCTTTAGGATACTGGTCGTTTACTCCAAAGTTGGTCCCTTTCAGCTCGCGGCCCTGCTTCTTTACTTGCTCTTTTTGTTAAAAGTGAACAAACTTAGCAACGATCGGTCTTGGTCTGCGTGAATCCGGCATTTTACTTCCCATGCGGTGGACGCGATGAAAGCCGATACCATTGACTGTATCGGAGGGGAGTTTTAGTTGTTTATGGATGAAAGTTTTTATTGTTTCCTCGGGGTTTTCGTCTGCCTGCTCTGGGATCCCTGCAAATACCAGATTATCTCTCATGCTCCGAGCCTGCAGATCGATTACTGATTCCCTCATCTTTTTATTTTCTCCTGACAGCCGGTTTATTCCCTCAGTGAGGGACTTAACCGTGTCTTGTAGGTCGGCGTTTGCGGCCGCGAGCGTTTCCACCTGTTTCTGGCTGAACTCCAATGATTCCCGGAGCGCCTGGAATTCTTTATGGAGAACCTCCACCAGGTTCAAACGGGCGTCAAAGCTGTCTACTTTCCTCTCTATGGAGAGAAGGATGTCCACCGAGTTTTCTAATGAAGACATCGCACTAGAGGAATCTCCTACCCGAGCTCTCTTGACTTTTTTTTTTCCTCTCCGGAGTAGACGCTGACTTCGGTTTTTTTAAACCTTTTTTCATGGCCTGCTGCTCATGGTACAGAAGATCAATGTAATCCGCCGGGCTGATCGAATCTTCCCCGCTTCCCTCCAGGTTGTACCCTTCACTATACTGATTTTTTTGATTATTTGTTTTAATGATTATTTATTATATTGGCAAATATTAATAAGTTCAAGTTGAAGCGCTAAATTTCTTTTTTTTAATTTTTTTTTTTATCCAGCATCGAAGCAAGCAGAATGGAAATCTGATTGCTTTATTCTGTTGAACAGTTTTGCTTTACCAAGCGGAGCTTTATGAACATAAGGCTCCACTTGATATCATGTTTATTCATTTTATTTTTTTATTTAAACATTTGTCTATTACACCATTCCATTTCATACTGCTGGGCCTGACAAGGGAGAAATGAAAGTTAACAGAGGTAATGATAGAAAGTGAAACAGAGAGAAAGGAGTAAGGAAGAGGAAGAGAGAGAGGAGAGAAAACATGAATCCACTTACACAGTTCACTGGTACATCTGTACCGCGATCTCTAAACAACCAAGGTCTCTGTTGGAAAACAAAATCATACAAACACACACAAACACACGCAGAACTACGCAGAGAAGAGGTACAACCTAGTCATCGCAATGGGAAGTAGAGAAGAGGTACAACCTAGTCATCGCAATGGGAAGTAGAGAAGAGGTACAGCCTAGTCATCGCAATGGGAAGCAGTGTCACAGTGTCAACATGCATAATAAAGGGTGCTCCGTGGTGATACAGTCATGCAGATGCAACCTCGTCTCTGCAAGGAGGAGAAAGCCCGCAAGGCTCACGACCCAGGCCCCCAGCAGCCACCCAGAGGCCCAGATCCCAGCTACCCCCCCCCAAAGAGCGGACATGCATCCCCCGAAGGGCGGCAAAAGGCGGCCCCAGCCGGAGCCCCCTGCAGTCTGGGGGCCCAGGCCCCAGCGGACCAAGACCAGCAGCTGCCGACCCCACCGGGCGCCGGGCGTCCCCCGGAGCGGAGACAGCGCCGGGCCCAGGGCCCAAGCGCCCAGGAGCAGCCACCCCCCCCCGGACCCGGGCGGCCCAACCGAAACCCAGGAGGACCGGACCCCCCAGACGACACCCCCCCAGGGCAGGCCAGCCCCCACCCCAACGTCCCTGCCCCACACACCTGACACCAGGGCGCCACCACCTCTACCACCCCCTACCCCGCCACCACGCTCACACACACACTCCCCACACACCTACCCCAACACTAGGGCTGAAAGATATACCGCCACCGCCCCCGCATCGAGACACGGGCACCCAAGACATCAATACCGCAAGAGCAACCACATACAAGATACAGATCCCCCCTGCGCCCGCCCCGCACAATAAGCCCCGGAAGCCACAAACAAAACCGCACCCCCCACCAAAGCGCCCGGCCCCCAACCAACCCGCAGCCACACCGCACCACACCGACACCAAGATGCCCGGCACGAACACCGAGATACGAACCTCCGCCCACACCGCCCAGCCCTACCCAACACCTCCGTGTACCCCCCACACACACACATACACCCACCCACTCCGCTCTCCGACCTTACATACCCACACTCACTCCTCCCTCCACCCCCAACACTCTCCTCCCTCTACCGTCCACACCTACCCCCACCTCCTCATACCCTCTAACACACACATGCACTCCCCCCACATAGCTGCACCAACCCCTCCCTACCCCCCCCACACATACGCCCCCACCTCCCTATACCCCCAATACCCCATACAGTCCCCCCCTTACATGTCCAGCCCCGCCCATCCCTCTGACCTATCACACTCCCGCCCTTCCTTCCTTCAGCCCCTCATGACCATCCCTACTAGACACTCACGAGCATGCCACTCCTTCCTCCATCCCCCCTTTCCTCCAACCACTTACCCACATCTCCTCCCTCTTCCAGCCCAAGTTCCTCCCTCCCACATTTCCTCTTTCACATTCTCATTCATTATTCTTACATACCCACCTCTCTCTTGCCCATGCCCTCATGCCTCCTGAGTGGTAGCTCGGGCCGGGGAAGGAGCCGTGAGCTCCAAGCCCCCAACACGTCCCCCCCCCACCACCACCCCCATCCCCCACCCCCGGACGCAGCAGGCCAGGCATCCCCCAGGCCAGCAGATCCCCCGCAATGCAGCCAGCCTTAACCACTGGCGTGTGAAGCAGCCACTGTCCCCCCCTCCCCCAGTAGCGCCCGGGAGACCGGGGTATGAAAGGACCCTGCCCCCCCCCCCCACCCCCCGCTCATGACTGTGTGTGTAAGATGTGTGTTGTTTGCAGTTAAAACTAAGGGGCAGTGCCAAGTCATGCCGGGAGTGGGGTCGCGTAGGGGGCATGACCCCCCAACCGGCCCCTCCCTCCTTCCACACACTATATGGCCCGCCCCTCAGAAGTGGTTGTGAGCTGTTGTTATTTTATGTGTTTAGGTGTCTAAGTGTGGTTAAAACTGGGGAGCAGGCTGTCTCTAGACGTGGCAAGCAAAGGCACTTTTGGTGCCCTCCCTCACCACGCCCGCTTGACACGCACCCTCCCCAAAACCCTACGTGTGTGTGTGTGAGGTAGAGCAGGGGGGGGGTCTTGGGAAAGGAGACCAGGGGGGTATATGAATTCCCCCCCTGGAAGAAGAGCCGTTACCGGCATTAGGTACCCCTGCCTCCCGGGATCCCCCCAGGGCAGAAGGGGCAGGCATGGCCGCCCCCACGGCCCGGCGTCTGGCGTTCACCACAGAGGGGCCAGCCTCGGCCCCTGGGGGCGCTCGACCATGCCAGGCCAGGGAGGGGGAAAAGGGACGGGAGCGGAAAGGGTCGGCGGAGGGGGCCAGAGTCACCGGCCCAACATCCCCAGGCCTCGCAAACCCCCCAAGAGGCACACAGAGCTGCTATTTTTTTTTTTTTTTTTTTTTTTTTTTTCCCCCTTTCCTCCCCCACTCTATTGTATCACCCCTAAACCCTACTTCAAACAACCAACGACTTTACTCCAGTCAACACTCCCTCATCCCATCCTCCTCCCACCCCTCCTGTATAGCCAGTTAGTCCCCGCACAGCCGCCCCCCCAGTGTCCATGCCCCCCCCCCTCCAAACCCAAGCCTGCACCCCCACCCAGGCCGCGCCAGAGCCACCACCCACCCACCCACCCACCCACCCACCCACACACACACCCCCCACCCACCCAGCGCCCCGCATCCGATCCCCCCACAGAACCATCCCCGCTCCCCACCCAAGCCCCCCCAACCCGACACACACAAACCCCACCAATGCACCACCACCCCCACACCCAAACACCCATCATCCATGCACCCCCACCCACCCACCCATCTCCACACACCCCCACAGGCAGCCACACACACACACAACCGCATTCACGCCCCCCCTCCAGTCACACACCCACCCACACATACCAAGGACGGGGACCACGGGGCCACCAGCCCCCCCACGCCACAAGTCCACCGCCCCCAGCCCCCGGACCACGCGAGACCAACCCGCACGAGACCACCAGTGCAGGCCAGCCCCAACCGACACAGCGGCCGGGCGGGACAGGCACCCGGCGTGGAAAAGACCCGGCCACCCCGCAACCCCCCCACCTCCACACCACACTAGAGCTGAACGATATGGACCAAACCCCACACCCCGACAGCCACGCCAGACACCCCAACATCGATACGACACAACACGACCACGGGTCCGCCGAAAACCAAGCACCCCGGCGGAAAGCGCAGCTCCGTCCGCGACCCCCAGAGCCCCACACGCAGGACAAGCACAGGGGAAATCCACACCCCCCACATAGCCGCCCCCGCGACACCAACATCCCGGATGCCCACATCCCGACACAGACACGACAACGATACATCCCCCAGCCCCACCACACACACACCCCCCACCAGCACACACACCCGCACGCACACAGCAGAGGCGCCCCGGCCCCCGGTGCAGTGACTAGACGTCACCAGGTTGTGAGGACCGGCCAAATCCAGAGGAGGCACGTCCCGCCGGCCCGCCCCCCCCCAGCGCCAAGCCGGGTCCCCCGGCCCCGGAGGCAGGGGCCACCCCGGAGCACCGGGGCCCAGGACCCCCCCGCCCCCCCCCGCCCCGGGACGACCCCGGCCACCCGGCGCCAGCCGACAGCCACCGGCCAGGGCCCCACCAGCGACCCGCCCACCGCCGCAGAGCAGCCCCAACCGCTGACCCCCATGCCCCCCATCGGGCTGGATACAGCCCCGCCCCAGCGGCGAGGCAGCCCAGACCCCCCCCCCAAGTCAACCGCCAGGGATCCATAGCCATCAAGCACTCGCCGGCACCCAACCCCCACATCGCCGAGGCGGCTCTCCTACACCAACGTTAAGTGATGGAGCTAATCACAGGGGGACCAGCGCTAAATTTCTTAACTCGCCTGGTTTGAATCGCCTACCGTCCCACAGATACTGCGTCACTACAGCGTCATCTGCGTCACCACAGCCTGTGTCCTCCTTTGCAACTTTCTCAACGGAGTCGGGCAGACCGGAGCAGCCTGTTGAGATAGACTAAGACCTAAAAACAACCAACCAGATCAGAAATCTGACCGTAGTGATGGACTCAGACCTAGAAACTACCAACCAGACCAGAAATCTGGCTGTAGTGATGGACTCAGACTTACAGATCTGGGCATGAAAAAGTTCCCCTCTCAGCCGACTGCCAGCCACTTACCAGTGACTTGTCTGCTAATTCAATCGCACAGAGAAACGCCTGTGTGCCCAGGAGAAAGGATTTCAGAGCATAAATGAATGCGCGGAACAAGGATGTTTCCACACGCCAAGTTTGGACACCGTACGTGATGGTGTATTTGCAGGACAAGTCGTTCAGCCAGTGATAGTGCAGTAATAGTGCACTGTTAGTGCACAACTTCTGGCAGAAAAAGGAGGAACATTTTCATGCCCAGATCTGTAAAAACCACCAACCAGGCTAAAAATCTGTCTGTAGCAATGGACTCAGACCTAAAAACCACCGAGCAGACCAGAAATCTGGGTGTAGTGATGGACTCAGACCTAATACCACCAAGCAGAACAGAAATCTGGGTGTACTGATGGACTCAGACCTAATACCACCAACCAGACCAGAAATCTGGGTGTAGTGATGGACAGACCAAAAAAACACCAACCAGACCAGATATATGGGTGTAATGATGGAATCAGGCCTAAGCACCACCAACAGGACAAGAAATCTGACGGTAGTGATGAACTCAAACCTAAAAACAACCAACCAGGCCAGAAATCTGGGTGTAGTGATGAACTCAAACCTAAAACCACCAACCAGGCCAGAAACCTTTTCTTCGATGCATCCACGGTGTTTCCTTTCTTTCTTTTTTTTTCCTTGGAGAGTTGGAGTGACTGGCGTCTGCTCCAATCATGAGCTTATTTCCACACAGCGTCATGCTCTTAGCTCTGTCATTGGCTGCTGATATAAACAGAAATCTCCACCCAGAAACGTCCCGACCAGACCAGAACAATACAAAAGAGCGAATTACAGGCAGAGGGAGAGAGTTGCGTTCAAGCGCACCACGGCACGGGAGAAGAGGCCCAGAGGCGGGTTTGAGATGGATTTCACTTGCTGAAGTCTAACGTTTATTTTTTACAGGGGGAACTCCGGACTATACCTTTAACAGCCGACTATCACCTGAAGAACTTCTCAAGGATAAAAGATCTGATGTTGTTCCAGATTTTCCTGAGAGAAGTCCATTATTCATCTTCAGTCGGCTTCATTACTGTAACAGCGTCTTCACTGGTCTAAGACTAGTTAAACAGCTGCAGCTCATCCAGAACTCTGCTGCCCGAGTTCTCACAAAGACCAGAAAAGTGGACCACATCAGTCCAGTTCTGAGGTCTTTACACTGGCTGCCGGTCCATCAGAGAATAGACTTTAAAGTTCTGCTGCTGGTCTATAAAGCTCTGAATGGTTTAGGCCCCAAATACATCAGTGACCTCTTGACCCAGTTTGAACCTACTAGACCCCAGGTCATCTGGATCAGGGGTCTCATTTATCAATGTTGCGTATGCACAAAACGGGGCCTGAAACTGGCGTACGCCAGTTTTCACGCAAAAGATGTGATTCATAAAAAGCAAATTTCACGCGAAAATGTGCGTCTCTCACGTTACCTCTGACCCATGCGTACGCAGGCTTTGGAGACTGGGGAAACTGGTGACGCGGATGGTGAGGTGGGGAACAGAAACCACACGGCCTCATGATCAATAAATTGCGTTTTATTGTGTTTTCGGTTGCCACGATTCAGTTGTAAATGCCTCCAATCAGCTGCTCATTTATATGCAGAAACATCCATGAAGTGCTTTGCATTGACCATTTATGGTAGAATGTGGGCATGTAGGGGGCAGAATATGAGTCAGATTCACTTGTGCAAACTTCCAGAAAGAGTGTGATTTACGAAGGGGAAATCGCTTGAATCTGTCCGTATGCACGGTTTTTTAAATCTGAATATTGTTTGGCGTAGGCAAACTTTTGGTTTTGGGCATATGTAGCCTTTTAGTAAAGATCCTACGCACAGTTTTATAAATGAGACCCCAGGTCTTTTATCAGTTCCAGAGTCAGAACCAGACCTGGATCCGGTCTTTTATCAGTTCTACAGTCAGAACCAGACCTGGATCTGGTCTTTTTTCAGTTCCAGAGTCAGAACCAGACCTGGATCTGGTCTTTTTTCAGTTCCAGAGTCAGAACCAGACCTGGATCTGGCCTTTTATCAGTTCCAGAGTCAGAACCAGACCTGGATCTGGTCTTTTATCAGTTCCAGAGTCAGAACCAGACCAGGATCTGGTCTTTTATCAGTTCTACAGTCAGAACCAGACCTGGATCCGGTCTTTTATCAGTTCTACAGTCAGAACCAGACCTGGATCTGGTCTTTTTTCAGTTCCAGAGTCAGAACCAGACCTGGATCTGGTCTTTTTTCAGTTCCAGAGTCAGAACCAGACCTGGATCTGGTCTTTTATCAGTTCTACATTCAGAACCAGACCTGGATCTGGTCTTTTTTCAGTTCCAGAGTCAGAACCAGACCTGGATCTGGTCTTTTATCAGTTCCAGAGTCAGAACCAGATCTGGATCTGGTCTTTTTTCAGTTCCAGAGTCAGAACCAGACCTGGATCTGGTCTTTTTTCAGTTCCAGAGTCAGAACCAGACCTGGATCTGGTCTTTTTCAGTTCCAGAGTCAGAACCAGACCTGGATCCGGTCTTTTATCAGTTCCAGAGTCAGAACCAGACCAGGATCTGGTCTTTTATCAGTTCTACAGTCAGAACCAGACCTGGATCCGGTCTTTTATCAGTTCTACAGTCAGAACCAGACCTGGATCTGGTCTTTTTTCAGTTCCAGAGTCAGAACCAGACCTGGATCTGGTCTTTTTTCAGTTCCAGAGTCAGAACCAGACCTGGATCTGGTCTTTTATCAGTTCTACATTCAGAACCAGACCTGGATCTGGTCTTTTATCAGTTCTACATTCAGAACCAGACCTGGATCTGGTCTTTTATCAGTTCTACAGTCAGAACCAGACCTGGATCCGGTCTTTTTTCAGTTCCAGAGTCAGAACCAGACCTGGATCTGGTCTTTTATCAGTTCTACATTCAGAACCAGACCTGGATCCGGTCTTTTATCAGTTCCAGAGACAGAACCAGACCTGGATCTGGTCTTTTATCAGTTCCAGAGACAGAACCAGACCTGGATCTGCTGCGTTCAGCCTCTATGCTCCACCTGTCTGGAACAAACTCCCAGAAAATCTCAGATCAGCTGTTTATTTAAATCCAGGTTAAAGACCCACCTGTTCTCAGCTGGTTTACATAGATTTTACTCAAAAGTTAAAATCTGCACGGCTCTATATTCTCTCTTTTTAATCTTAAATGTTTTTAATTTTAAATCATGCTTCCATTTTTTTGTTCTTAACTCTTTTCCCTTTTGCACCCCGCTGTAAAGCTTCCAATGTTTTATGTAAAGCACTTTGGATTGTCCTGTACATGAAATGGGCTGTACAAATAAACTTGCCTTGCCAAACTTGCCGATTCGTCAAAAAATCATGATCTCAGTTCACACAGTACATGTGATCTCATCTCTACCCACAATTCTGAAACATTTTTAATCACAAGCTGCAAATCAAATAAAAGTTTCCATTATTCCTGGATTTTTTTCAAGCACCCTCAAATGCAGCACTGCTGTTGCCCCCCACCCCCTAAACAATGGAAAAGAACTACAATCTGCCAAAGAAGTGCTCCAACAAAGCTCTTGTGCAAACAAATTCTTTATTTTGGCCAACCTTTTGAATAGATTGTTTCGTTTATGTTAGTTTATTTGTGCAATAAAAAAGTTTTTAAAAAATCATACCAGAGAATCGTGATCTCAATTTTAAGCAAAAAATCATGATTCACATTTTTCGCAGAATCGTGCAGCCCTGATCTCTGAGGAGTTGGAGCATGCTCAGAAGCGTGTAGCAGTTGGAGCATGCTCAGTAGCGCGTAGCAGTTGGAGCATGCTCAGTAGCGTGTAGGAGTTGGAGCATGCTCAGAAGCGTGTAGCAGTTGGAGCATGCTCAGTAGAGCATAGGAGTTGGAGCATGCTCAGTAGCGTGTAGCAGTTGGAGCATGCTCAGTAGAGCATAGGAGTTGGAGCATGCTCAGTAGCGTGTAGCAGTTGGAGCATGCTCAGTAGCGTGGAGCAGTTGGAGCATGCTCAATAGCGTGTAGCAGTTGGAGCATGCTCAATAGCGTGTAGCAGTTGGAGCATGCTCAGTAGAGCATAGGAGTTGGAGCATGCTCAGTAGCGTGTAGCAGTTGGAGCATGCTCAGTAGCGTGTAGCAGTTGGAGCATGCTCAGTAGAGCATAGGAGTTGGAGCATGCTCAGTAGCGTGGAGCAGTTGGAGCATGCTCAGTAGCGTGGAGCAGTTGGAGCATGCTCAGTAGCGTGGAGCAGTTGGAGCATGCTCAGTAGAGCATAGGAGTTGGAGCATGCTCAGTAGCGTGGAGCAGTTGGAGCATGCTCAGTAGCGTGGAGCAGTTGGAGCATGCTCAGTAGAGCATAGGAGTTGGAGCATGCTCAGTAGAGCATAGGAGTTGGAGCATGCTCAGTAGCGTGTAGCAGTTGGAGCATGCTCAGTAGAGCATAGGAGTTGGAGCATGCTCAGTAGCGTGTAGCAGTTGGAGCATGCTCAGTAGAGCATAGGAGTTGGAGCATGCTCAGTAGCGTGTAGCAGTTGGAGCATGCTCAGTAGAGCATAGGAGTTGGAGCATGCTCAGTAGTGCGTAGAGAATCCACGGAGCTCCGGCTTGGAGATCTCTCTCTCATTGGAGAAAACAGCTCGGTCAATCCGGGAACTGGGACTGCCGACGTTCTGCAGCCAGAGTTTCCTGCAGACACGGAGACGGAAGTTAGAGTCCTGGAAGACAGGCGGAGATCCATCCCTCCATCTCTCCATATCCATCCCTCCATCTCCATCAGTCCATCTCCATCCCTCCATCCTTCCATCACTCCATCTTCATCAGTCCAGCTCCATCAGTCCATCTCTTCATCTCCATCCCCCCATCAATCCATCCCTGCATGTCCATCAGTAATCTATGTAACATCAGCAGAGTTGTGGGCATCATGTCTCCTGATGACGTCATCACCATAGCTGTGGACATCATGTCTCCTGATGACGTCATCAGCAGAGTTGTGGACATCATGTCTCCCGATGACGTCATCAGCATAGTTGTGGACATCATGTCTCCTGATGACGTCATCAGCAGAGCTGTGGACATCATGTCTCCTGATGACGTCATCAGCATAGTTGTGGACATCATGTCTCCTGATGACGTCATCAGCAGAGTTGTGGACATCATGTCTCCTGATGACGTCATCAGCAGAGTTGTGGACATCATGTCTCCTGATGACGTCATCAGCAGAGTTGTGGACATCATGTCTCCTGATGACGTCATCAGCATAGTTGTGGACATCATGTCTCCTGATGACGTCATCAGCAGAGTTGTGGACATCATGTCTCCTGATGACGTCATCAGCATAGTTGTGGACATCATGTCTCCTGATGACGTCATCAGCATAGTTGTGGACATCATATCTCCTGATGACATCATCAGCAGAGTTGTGGACATCATGTCTCCTGATGACGTCATCAGCATAGTTGTGGACATCATGTCTCCTGATGACGTCATCAGCATAATTGTGGACATCATGTCTCCTGATGTCCCATAGTGGCAGCAGTCCAGGTTGAACACTCACACAAGGGAAAGCTCTCTGATTGGTCGATTTAGACTCACATGTCGTTGACTTGATCCACGGGTCCTTGAATCTGACCAACAACAGTCCCCTGTCTCGTGTTCTTCACCCAGCCGCTGAGTCCCAGACTGCGCCCCTGGTCCTCCGTGTACTAAAGCAGAACCACAACAGGCTTCAGGAGAGGTACCGAGAACGTAGTCCACATCTGGTCAAGATCCAGATCAGAAGACGGACTGGTAGCGTCAGACCCTGCCCCTAACCCTAACGAACTGTGCTTCTGTTGGTGGTTCTACAGGTTTTTCAGGTGGTTCTACAGGTTCTACTGGTAGTAATGCAGATTGTACTGGTGGTTCTACAGGTTCTACATGTTCAACTGGTAATTCTACAGGTTCTACAGGTTCTACTGGTGGCTCTACAGTTTCTACTGGTGGTTCTACAGGTTCCACAGGTTCTCCATGTTCTACTGGTGGCTCTACAGTTTCTTCTGGTGGTTCTACAGATTCTACAGGTTCTACTGATGGTTCTACAGGTTTTACTGGTGGTTCTATAGTTTCTACTGGTGGTTCTACAGGTTCCACAGGTTCTCCATGTTCTACTGGTGGCTCTACAGTTTCTTCTGGTGGTTCTACAGATTCTACAGGTTCTACAGGTTTTACTGGTGGTTCTATAGTTTCTACTGGTGGTTCTACAGGTTCTACAGGTTCTACTGGTGGCTCTACAGTTTCTTCTGGTGGTTCTACAGATTCTACAGGTTCTACTGATGGTTCTACAGGTTTTACTGGTGGTTCTATAGTTTCTACTGGTGGTTCTATAGTTTCTACTAGTGGTTCTACAGGTTCCACAGGTTCTCCATGTTCGACTGGTGGCTCTACAGTTTCTTCTGGTGGTTCTACAGATTCTACAGGTTCTACTGATGGTTTTATTGGTTCTAACGGTTCTACTGCTGGTAACTTGAAGTGGTTTCCCGGCACTGAACAGGCAACAGACGCGTCAGCCACGACTCACCATCCTGAAGCAAACACCTGAGCACAGGTAGAACAGGCAGCCAATTAGAACATGATTCAAGATTTACAAAGATGAGTCATCTATGACATCACAGGTCATGTGACCTACCCTGCACATTCCCAAAAATCTCAAAATCCACGGATGTCAGTTTGTTTTCAGCCATGACGACGCTGAAGACAGAAAGCAGGAGCAGGAACATGTCCGAGTCCTCGGCAGTTATTTTTAACTCTGAAATTCAAAACCAGCAGAACCGCTTCCTGTAACTCTTTCAGAATAAAAGCATCACCACTGAGCTGAGTCACAATGATGTCATCATTTAATTTCTAATCAACATTTTTTTAAATAGATTATCTGTTTTTACTTAATTTTCCTGCTGGGATTCATTCTGGGATTCATTTTATGTTTATCTCAATTTATTTAGACATTGTTCAACATTGGAAAGAAACACATAGACAGCATAAATGTCTGAAACTGAGCCGGCCGAGCTTATTTCACCCATTGCATTATGGGGTTAACAAATCACAGGTTGCATCATCACAATACGTTAAGGAAACCAAATCCAAATCCACGGGATGAAAATAAAGCATTCACGTTTACAATCAGCCTCCAGTCTCACGTCAGGATTTCAAATACGTTTAAAACTAAATTCATGTTGAACCATCCTTTAATTCTTGGTCCAACATGGACCCACCAGCAAAAACAGCTTCAATGTCTCAATGAGGTTTTCAACATTTCAGTCCCTGGAAATAACGAACAGGATCTCATGTCTGAAACAATCCTGAATGCAAGCAGCTTCATGTTCATGTGCAATGTAAACTGTGCATGTTAAAAATCAGCAAGGCTTCAAATTTTAAAGCTTTTAGAGGAATTAAAAACTGACGCATGTTCCCTTTAAGCCGCTTTATTCACAACTCTAGCCAATCTTTTATAAGTCCTACAAATCAGATTTAAATTAGTTTTATGTGTGTTTAACTGCACCTCCAGTCATGTCAGGAAGAACCACAGAACATGTAGGAACATTTTGACTTTGGCAATTGTTGCCAGAGATCAAGGTTCAAGGTTCAAGGAGTCTTTATTGTCCCCGTAGGGCAATTTCTTGCGCAACTAGCAGTGCTAAAACACAACAACAGTCATTCAAACAACAAAGACAACAGATAGGAAACAACAGCATCATGACAGGTTAGTCACTTGTTTAAGAAAACAATGGCTGCGTGGACAAATGATTGCTTGAGTCTGTTGGTCCTGCACTTTGGTAGCATGTAGCTACGTCCTGACGGGAGAAGCAGGAATTCACCAGCCAGGGGGTGGCTCCGGTCCCCAAGGATGGAGTGGGCCTTGCCCAAAGTTCTGCGCTTATAAAGGGCAGTGAGGTCGTTCAGGTTTATACCTGCTATTTTGCTGCACACTCTCACAATGCCCTGCAGCCTGTTTTTGCTCTTTAGGGAGACGGAGCCAAACCAACAAATAAAAGAGAAGGTAAGAATGGATTCGATAAAACAAGAGTAAAACATGCGCATAAAAGTGCTGTCCACATTAAAATTGCGCAGCTTCCTGTAAAAATACATGCGCTGATGGGCCTTTTTACACACGGCGTCAACTTGAGTCTCGAAGGTCAGCTTGTCATCTATATAAGTTCCAAGGTACTTATAATTACTGACCAGCTCCACTGCCTCATTCTGAATCCTCACTGGGGAGATGACTGTGATTTAAAAGAGATTTAAACTTCTTTGCTATAATTTGGTTCATGTGGTTTATTTGGTTTCTTTCTTTATGTGAGGTTTCCAGCTACGATTGTTTTGCATCATCAGTCGAAGAAATTTCATTTCATGTTTATTTCACAATCTTGGAAGAATAGCAGTTTTAATTCCATTTATTCTGCCCATGCCCATACGTGCATACAGACATACATACAGCCATGTATGTATGTATGTATGTATGTATGTATGTATGTATGTATGCATGTATGTGTGTGTATGCATGTATGTATATAAATGTGTAAGTATGTATGTTTGCATGTTTGTATATAAGAATGTGTGTATGTATTGAATTGAATTGCTTTTATTGTCATATAACCAGCGTCCCAGTTACATGAAATGACTTCCAGTACAACCCGTCCAGATTGGACAAACAACAGAAAACATAAAAACATAGCATAACATACAGGACCGGGAATGTATGTATGTATGTATGTACTGTTGTGTGAAAGTGTTGCATCCTTCCTGGTTCCTTATGTTTTTGCATGTTTGTCAAATTTAAATGTTTCAGATCATCAAACAAATTTAAATGTGAGACAAAGATAACACAAGTAAACACAAAATGCAGTTTTTTAATGAAGACTTTTATTTTTAAGGGAAAAAAAAATCACATGTATGTACATATATGTATTTGTGTATGTACATATGTATGTATATATAATTGTACCTATGTATGTATGTACATATGTATGTATCAGAGGTGGGTAGAGTAGCCAAAAATTATACTCAAGTAAAAATACAGTTACTTTAGAAAAATATTACTCAAGCACAAGTAAAAAGTGATCATCCAAATAATTACTCAAGTAAAAGTAAAAAGTACTTACTGAAAAAACTACTCAAGTACAGAGTACTTAATGAGTAACATCAGATTTATCTTAAATACCGGTAGGGAGAGCGGGGATGGTTGGAACAGTTTAACTAGTTAGAAAGTAGCTGTGATGAAGTCATCAATGCAGTTTGTGTCCACTTGAAAACTGATCTAACTGGTAAAATCTGGTATCTCTGAGAAAAACTGGAACCAAAACAACATTTTTCAGGTATGAAACCAACAATTTTCCTCACCAGTATTTTTTGCATTGTGTTGTAGATACAATTGTTTCACTTATATCTTTTCTTTCTTTCTTTCTTTCTATTTGTCCTGTCCAGCATCATAGCAGCAGAATGGAAATCTGATTGCTTTTTTTGTGATGAACAGTTTTGCTTTACCAAGCGGAGCTTTATGAACATAAGGCTCCACTTGATATCATGTTTATTCATTTTATTTCTTTAATTAAACATTTGTCTATTACACCATTCCATTTCATACTGCTGGGCCTGACAAGGAGAAATGAAAGTTAACAGAGGTAATGATAGAAAGTGAAACAGAGAGAAAGGAGTAAGGAAGAGGAAGAGAGAGAGGAGAGAAAACATGAATCCACTTCCACAGTTCACTGGTGCATCTGTACAGAAATCCCTAAACAACCAAGGTCTCTGTTGGAAAACAAAACTAACAATCCCCTACAGGAGGACCTGCAGGTGGCTTAAATATCCTCAGATCATACAAACACACGCAGAACTACGCAGAGAAGAGGTACAACCTAGTCATCGCAATGGGAAGCAGCATCATCATCATCATCATAATAAAGGGTCTCCGTGGTGATACAGTCATGCAGATGCAGCCTCGTCTCTGCAAGGGGGAGGAAGCCCGCAAGGCTCACGACCCAGGCCCCCAGCAGCCACCCAGAGGCCCAGATCCCAGCCGCCCCACCCAAAGAACAGACATGCATCCCCCGAAGGGCGGCAAAAGGCGGCCCCAGCCGGAGCCCCCCGCGGTCTGGGGGCCCAGGCCCCAGCGGGCCAAGACCAGCAGCTGCCGACCCCACCAGGCGCCGGGCGCCCCCCGGAGCAGAGACAGCGCCGGGCCCAAGGCCCAAGCGCACGGGAGCGCCCCCCCCCCCCCCACCCGACCCGGGCGGCCCAACCCAAACTCAGGAGGACCGGACCCCCCAGACGACACCCCCCCAGGGTAGGCCAGCCCCCACCACAACATCCCTGCCCCACACACCTGACACCAGGACGCCATCACTGCTACCACCCCCACCACCACGCTCACACACACACTCCCCACACACACATACCCCAACACCCACATGCACTCCCCCTCACACACACACACACCGGCCCACTCCGCTCTCCGACCTTACATACCCACACTCACTCCTCCCTCTACCGTCCACACCTACCCCCACCTCCTGATACCCTCTAACACACAAATGCACTCCCCCCACATAACTGCACCAACCCCTCCCTCCACCCCACACATACGCCCCCACCTCCTTATACCCCCAATACCCCATACAATCCCCCCCTTACATGTCCAGCCCCGCCCATCCCTCTGACCTATCACACTCCCGCCCTTCCTTCCTTCAGCCCCTCATGACCATCCCTACTAGACACTCACGAGCATGCCCCTCCTTCCTCCATCCCCCCTTTCCTCCAACCACTTACCCACATCTCCTCCCCCTTTCCTCCAACCACTTTCCCACATCTCCTCCCTCTTCCAGCCCAAGTTCCTCCCTCCCACATTTCCTCTTTCACACTCTCATTCATTATTCTCACATACCCACCTCGCTCTTGCCAATGCCCCCATGCCTCCTGAGTGGTAGCCCGGGCTGGGGAAGGAGCCGTGAGCTCCAAGCCCCCAGCACGCCCCCTCCCCCCCCCACCCCACCCACCCCTCATCCCCCACCCCCGGACGCAGCAGGCCAGGCGCCCCCCGAGCCAGCAGATCCCCCGCAATGCAGCTGGCCTTAACCACTAGTGCGTGGAGCAGCCACTGTTCCCCCCCTCTCCCCAGTGGCGCCCGGGAGACTGGGACCGGGAGACAGGGGGACAGGATAGGTACCCCTGTCTCTCGGGATCCCCCCAGGGCAGAGGGGGGCAGGCATGGCTGCTCCCACGGCCAGGCGACTGGCCCTCACCACAGAGGGGCCAGCCTCGGCCCCTAAGGGTGCCCGACCACCCCAGGCCAAGGAGGGGGGAAGAGGGACAGGAGCGAACAAGGTCAGCGGAGGGGCCAGAGTCACCAGCCCACCATCCCCAGGCCCCGCAAATCTAAGCTTCTAAACAGGGATAGTAGAAACTTCTAAAAAGGGATATGGAATATATCCCTGTATATATATATAAACAGGAAATGCACTTGATGTGCGTGAGCAAGAACACTCGGGTAAAACGCTCTCTTAGAGTTTTACCAATTTTACTGGTTTTATTGGTTTTAATCTGATTTTACCCGTCTTAATCCTTTCTTTAAAACTGGACTGTGCGCCCGTACTATTTTAACCACGGTTTTAATCCAGTGGTTTTAAATAAAGAAAGGTTTTAATCCGAATACCAGTGACGGCCTGAAATGGCGACCTCCTTACTTCCGGATGAAAGCGTTGAACTTAAAAACACAGTAATTACAAACCTCAGAGAAGATATCCGGAAGCTTTCAGAAGAGTTGCGATCCAAGAGTGAACAACTGAATTCTCTGCTTGACGTGGCCCACCAACAGTCTATATGCATCGCATCACTGAAAGCTGCCCTCCAGAACACCGTGCCGTGGGATCCCACAACCTCGCCCCGGCCCTCCTCCAGTTCCACGCCAAAACCGCCACTCTGGTCTGAGGTAACCTGTCACACCAAGAAAACGTCTGGCCTGGTTTTAACAAACCGATCTGAGGTCCTGTCCGCACCGGCGTCTGAGGAGGAGGCATCGGCTCCACTGCCCAGCCGTGACATCTCGGCGCTGACCAGCATCGCACCAGCTGGTGTTCCTACGCGGGGCAAGGCGGCTGGTTCCTGGCGGTCATCCAAGGGCTCATCCTCACAGAACACCGGGAGAGCCGTCGCAACCCAGACCGGGAACACGCCGCTCGGGCAGGAGCCTCCACTTCATCCCTGACGTTTCCTGCAAGGGGGACCACAGTCGCTCCCCCCGCCGCTTCTCGGGCAGGAGCCTCCTCTTCATCCCCGACGTTTCCTGCAAGGGGGACCGCAGTTGCTCCCCCCACCGCCACTCAGGCAGGAGCCTCCTCTTCATCCCTGACGTGTCCTGCAAGGGGGACCACAGTCGCTCCCCCCGCCGCCGCTCGGGCAGGAGCCTCCTCTTCATCCCTGACGTGTCCTACAAGGGGGACCACAGTTGCTCCCCCCGCCGCTCGGGCAGGAGCCTCCTCTTCATCCCTGACGTGTCCTGCAAGGGGGACCACAGTCGCTCCCCCCGCCGCCGCTCGGGCAGGAGCCTCCTCTTCATCCCTGACGTGTCCTGCAAGGGGGACCACAGTCGCTCCCCCCGCCGCCGCTCGGGCAGGAGCCTCCTCTTCATCCCTGACGTGTCCTGCAAGGGGGACCACAGTTGCTCCCCCCGCCGCTCGGGCAGGAGCCTCCTCTTCATCCCTGACGTGTCCTGCAAGGGGGACCGCAGTCGCTCCCCCCGCCGCACGGGCAGGAGCCTCCTCTTCATCCCCAACATTTCCTGCAAGGGGGACCGCAGTCGCTCCCCCCGCCGCTTCTCGGGCAGGAGCCTCCTCTTCATCCCCGACATTTCCTGCAAGGGGGACCGCAGTTGCTCCCCCCGCCGCCGCTCGGGCAGGAGCCTCCTCTTCATCCCTGACGTGTCCTGCAAGGGGGACCACAGTCGCTCCCCCCGCCGCCGCTCGGGCAGGAGCCTCCTCTTCATCCCTGACGTGTCCTGCAAGGGGGACCACAGTTGCTCCCCCCGCCGCCGCGAGCTCCTCTCCCCGGCTGCGAGGGGGAGCGCTCCCCCCGGCCTCTTCATCCCCGACGTTTCCTGCGAGGGGGAGCGCAGTCGCTCCCCCGCCGCCGCTCGGGCAGGAGCCTCCTCTTCATCCCTGACGTTTCCTGCAAGGGGGAGCGCAGTCGCTCCCCCCGCCGCCGCTTCTCAGGCAGGAGCCTCCTCTTCATCCCTGACGTGTCCTGCAAGGGGGACCGCAGTCGCTCCCCCCGCCGCTTCTCGGGCAGGAGCCTCCTCTTCATCCCTGACGTGTCCTGCAAGGGGGACCGCAGTTGCTCCCCCCGCCGCTTCTCGGGCAGGAGCCTCCTCTTCATCCCTGACGTTTCCTGCAAGGGGGAGCGCAGTCGCTCCCCCCGCCGCCGCTTCTCAGGCAGGAGCCTCCTCTTCATCCCTGACGTGTCCTGCAAGGGGGACCGCAGTCGCTCCCCCCGCCGCTTCTCGGGCAGGAGCCTCCTCTTCATCCCTGACGTGTCCTGCAAGGGGGACCGCAGTTGCTCCCCCCGCCGCCGCTCGGGCAGGAGCCTCCTCTTCATCCCTGACGTGTCCTGCAAGGGGGACCGCAGTTGCTCCCCCCGCCGCTTCTCGGGCAGGAGCCTCCTCTTCATCCCTGACGTTTCCTGCAAGGGGGACCGCAGTCGCTCCCCCCGCCGCCGCTCGGGCAGGAGCCTCCTCTTCATCCCCAACATTTCCTGCAAGGGGGACCGCAGTCGCTCCCCCCGCCGCCGCTCGGGCAGGAGCCTCCTCTTCATCCCCGACATTTCCTGCAAGGGGGACCGCAGTTGCTCCCCCCGCCGCCGCACGGGCAGGAGCCTCCTCTTCATCCCTGATGTGTCCTGCAAGGGGGACCGCAGTCGCTCCCCCCGCCGCCGCTAGGGCAGGAGCCTCCTCTTCATCCCTGACGTGTCCTGCAAGGGGGACCGCAGTCGCTCCCCCCGCCGCTTCTCGGGCAGGAGCCTCCTCTTCATCCCTGACGTGTCCTGCAAGGGGGACCACAGTTGCTCCCCCCGCCGCCGCTCGGGCAGGAGCCTCCTCTTCATCCCCGACGTTTCCTGCGAGGGGGAGCGCAGTCGCTCCCCTTGCCGCCGCTCGGGCAGGAGCCTCCTCTTCATCCCCGACGTGTCCTGCAAGGGGGACCACAGTCGCTCCCCCCGCCGCCGCTCGGGCAGGAGCCTCCTCTTCATCCCTGACGTTTCCTGCAAGGGGAAGCGCAGTCACTCCCCCCGCCGCTTCTCGGGCAGGAGCCTCCTCTTCATCCCCAACATTTCCTGCAAGGGGGACCACAGTCGCTCCCCCCGCCGCCCGTCGGGCAGGAGCCTCCTCTTCATCCCTGATGTTTCCTGCAAGGGGGAGCGCAGTCGCTCCCCCCGCCGCCGCTAGGGCAGGAGCCTCCTCTTCATCCCTGACGTTTCCTGCAAGGGGGACCACAGTCGCTCCCCCCGCCGCCGCTCGGGCAGGAGCCTCCTCTTCATCCCTGATGTTTCCTGCAAGGGGGAGCGCAGTCGCTCCCCCCGCCGCCGCTAGGGCAGGAGCCTCCTCTTCATCCCTGACGTTTCCTGCAAGGGGGACCGCAGTCGCTCCCCCCGCCGCCGCTCGGGCAGGAGCCTCCTCTTCATCCCTGACGTTTCCTGCAAGGGGGAGCGCAGTCGCTCCCCCCGCCGCCGCTAGGGCAGGAGCCTCCTCTTCATCCCTGACGTTTCCTGCAAGGGGGACCGCAGTCGCTCCCCCGCCGCCGCTCGGGCAGGAGCCTCCTCTTCATCCCTGACGTTTCCTGCAAGGGGGAGCGCAGTCGCTCCCCCCGCCGCCGCTAGGGCAGGAGCCTCCTCTTCATCCCTGACGTTTCCTGCAAGGGGGACCGCAGTCGCTCCCCCCGCCGCCGCTCGGGCAGGAGCCTCCTCTTCATCCCTGACGTTTCCTGCAAGGGGGACCGCAGTCGCTCCCCCCGCCGCTTCTCGGGCAGGAGCCTCCTCTTCATCCCTGACGTTTCCTGCAAGGGGGACCGCAGTCGCTCCCCCCGCCGCTTCTCGGGCAGGAGCCTCCTCTTCATCCCTGATGTTCCCTGCAAGGGGGAGCGCAGTCGCTCCCCCCGCCGCCGCTAGGGCAGGAGCCTCCTCTTCATCCCTGACGTGTCCTGCAAGGGGGACCGCAGTCGCTCCCCCCGCCGCTTCTCGGGCAGGAGCCTCCTCTTCATCCCCGAACCACGTTTTTAAATGTACATATGATATCAGCATATGGAAATATTGCAATGTTTCATTGAATTAATTTTTTTTCCCCACCACTACTCTTTAGAAGTTTTAAAGTCTGTAAAAAAAAGTTTTTGAAGAAGAAGCTGTTACTAAAGTTTAGACTTTAGTTACTAAAGTTTAGACTTTAGTAACAGCGGGCTGATCGTTTAAATAGTTGCCGATGTCCGATAATCAGTTTTAAGGCCGATATAGGCCGATACCGATAGGGGGCCAATTATATCGTGCATCCCAAGAATATGTGTTGAGTTAAGTCCATGTAGTTCTATAAGTTTTTTTGTACACAAGGCTCTGTGACTTTGAAGAAATGTATTACATGTTTGTAAATATTACCAGATGAACCATATTTTTAGAAAAATAACACTATGATATGGATGATTAAACTTTTTAAAGGCTTTTTCTCAAAATGGTTGTAAAATACAACTAAATTACATAACTTGTGAGTTTTCCAAAGTTCTAAAATACAAACAAAACCAATGTTTGTATTTTTTATTTATGTACTATTTTCTTTGTGCATTTGAATCACCTTGAACAACTTTTGAATCTACCTGAACTAAATTTTCTAGCTTATTCTTTACAGAGTTGCATGTATTTTGAGGAGAGCAAAAGGCCGCCTGCCTGAAACTCATCTGACATGTGAAGGAGCATGTGCTTAAAATAAAAGGCTTTAAGCCTAGCTACAGTCGTGCGGCAGAATTGTTCATTGTAGGGAACCTGAAGCAAAACCTGCCGTAAAGGAGACCAGATGAGCAGCTTACAAGCCCTCAAACCCGCGCAGAACATGCCCAGCTGCACTTGCATGTAGAAGCCCCGTGGACCTTTTTGCTGCAGCTGAGGGGTCCCCTCAACCATCTTTATGTTGTACCGCTGACTCCGAATCAAGTCCTCCAGGGACTCCTCGCTCTTAAGGACAGGGCATTTTATCTCCAGCAGTTCCTCTGATGACAGAACAAAGTAATTGAAGATGTCTCCATAGGAGACGGCTGGCCACTGCTTCAGATCGTCCTCCCATGATAAAATGAATGACGGATGAGGCAATGTGATGCCATCCGATCTCCTGAGCATTCCCTTTGTGTGTTTCCATTTGAAAGGAGCAGCGTTGTGGGTCATGTTATGTTTTATTTTATATACCAGAAATCGGTGGAGGTTGGAAAGATGCGCCCCCTGTTGTTGGCTGCGTCTCCTCCCTCACTGGGCTCTGGACCCCTCCTCCTCCCTACCACATGTGTCATGATGTTGTGATTGTCTGTATACGTGCTTAATTGTACTGAGGGTGTTTTTTTTTTAACCCATTATCATGTCCTCTGTTTCAGAGGGTGGGACAGTGGTTTCTTTTTTTCTCCCCTCCCCCACCTGTCCCAATGTTTTTCTGTTACCCCTCCTGTAAAGCACTTTGTGTGTCCAATGGGTACTGTAAAGGGCTATATAAATAAAATTGATTTGATTATTTTGGTTTAACGCGATAGTGTGTTAACTGAAAGTTTGGTTTCTTTCTTCCGGAAAATGTATGACAAAATGCGGAAGTAGCGAAGCATGGAAAGTGGGCGGAGCGAAATAAGGTAAATTAGGCCAGAGTAACTTTGTGTGTCCTAGCACCTGTACAAACATCAGCTGCTACACATGATCTGGACCTGCTGAACTCTCGCTAAAGCGTGGCCTGCCATCTACACTGTCGCTCACCTGGGGATCCTTCCAGACAATATGGATTCTCCGCTTGATCCGATTGAAAACCAGAGGTAACCGGGCCTTTGCAGTGGCAGCCCCCCGGCTCTGGAACGCCCTCCCTCATCAGATCAGGACCGCTGCTGATCTGGCATCGTTTAAATCGCTACTGAAAACACATTTATTTACGTTGGTGATGTACAGGTTGTCCAGTTTTTACCTGTTTTTATTTACCTCTCTTTCTCCGTTTACCTTTTTGTATCTCTGTTTTAATTGTTTTATTTAACTTTAATGGTTGTGTGGTCGTGCTTACTTGTATGTAACCCTTGTATAGCACTTTGTTAAACCCCAGTGGTTGTTAAAATGTGCTTGATTAATAAAATTAACATTGACATTGACATCCTCTGGCTTGTGCTTAGCTGGATTCTCACGTCTCTTGTTCACCTACAAGCTGATGCTTTGCTCCAATATTCCGTGGCTGAACCCCCGAAGCTCTGACACCATGTGGATGTTCTCCAGCCTCCTCTGGGTGGTCCCGTCCCTTCGGACATCGCCTTCTAGCCCAAACGGCGGTACATCCACTGAGGAACACGCAGCAAGTGCCTCTACAAAACTCATATTCCTCTATACCGACATGCCTCCTCCCCCGTCAGAAGCCAACTCAGCTACCCTGACCAGCCTGTCACAGGTAGCAAACTTGACTAGTAAAAGTGGCTTTGCCTCCGTTAATTTTGGTCCTCTGAATGTGCACTCTCTCAACAATAAGGGTTCACTGATCAGAGATTTTCTTGTGGATCACAATCTGGATTTTTTATGCTTGACTGAAACTTGGCGAGTCTGTCCCACCAGGCTTTGTTTATGTTTGACTTCCCCGTGCTTCAGGACGCGGTAGGGGCGTGGCACTGCTTCCCCGTGAAACCTGGAAGGTGCTGCCAGTTCCTGCTGCTCCGGTTTTCCCATTGTTCCCATCAGCCTCGCTGCTACCTGGATGTTCTCCCACCATGTTGCCTCTGTTTACCACCCTCCCAAATATAGCAAAGACTTTCTGAATGATTTTTCTTTACTCCTCACATATCTCTGCACACTCAAAAATAGAGGTACCAATTTGTACTTAAAAGAGTCCAAAGCTTGTTGCTGGGGGGGGGGTTCTTTTCTGAAAGACATTTCTGTACCTTCAGTCCCGGTGCATTTTTGTACGTAATTGTTAGAATAATTCTATATCATCAATGATAAGTGTGTGACATGCATGATCTGCTTCAGTGTGACATGCTCTCAGTGGAAAATTACTGCTATGGAGAAGTACTACTATCTTCTGCTACTGTATCTGTCAACCTGTTTCCATACGAGGAGTTGTTTTGTCTAACATGACCTGTGTGAATAAAAAGCTGCAAGGCTCAGAAAAACCTCGGAGATGGTATGAGACTGTCTCCCCTTGCAAGTTAAAACTCTAACTTGGTGTTGACTCTTTCTTGTCTCTCTCATTCCTTCAGGGTTTATAAAGAATTAACCTAACAGTAATCAAACTGTATGAATTAATAAAGTACAATTAAACCAATTAAAATGATGAAAAAAGTCAATAAAATAGAGATGATAACAATCAAAGATGCTAATAATAAATGAACAATTATTATATCAATATTAGGCCAAACACATATATAATTATACATATAATTATTACTATGATTATTATGAAAATCACGATATAATAACTATAATTATACTACTGTTTAGAAGTACTGCTATTTATAGTTATTGTACAAGCTACACACATTTTTCAATGCTGCAGGTACCCTTAGGGTTGAAATGGTACCAACTTGTATTTTATATTTGGACCCTTTTTCATGGTATATAGGTACTTCTGGCCTCATAAAGACCAATATTGTACTTTTGAGAGATATTTGTGAAAAATGTATATACAGGTACAGAAATGTTCCTGTCTTGTACCTCTATTTTTGAGTGTGTACACACTCTCACATAATCTGGTTGTTCTTGGAGACTTAAATATCCATGTAGATTATGCAGATGCTCCTCTCTCTAAAGACTTCTGATCCTGTCTGGACAGTTTTGGTTTATGTCAATATATTAATTTCCCAACTCATCGTAAAGGCCACATCCTGGACCTGGTTTGTTTTTCTGGCGTCTCCCCCTCTGGTTGCAAATCCAGGACTGTTGCTTTCTCGGACCATCTGCTCATCCTTTTTAAAATCAACCTTCCCCTGTCTAAAGTTTCTCTCCCTGCATCATTTAATATCGGAATGTTACAAACATTAACACTGTTTCCCTCTCACTGGACATCACTAACCTCCCCAATGTACCTGCAGCTCACCTGATAACCTCATCCGCTACTATAATGACAGTCTCCATACGCGCCTCAACATTCATGGTCCTGTCAAATCCAGACTGGTCTCCTTCAGCCGTTCATCACCCTGGTTCACTCCTGCACTACGCCACCTGAAATCTCAGGGCCGACAACTGGAAAGGCTCGCTAATAAAACTGAACTCACAGTACACAAAAATATGTATACTGATCACGTCACTGTATAAAAATTCCCTGTCCTCTGCTAAATGTGTTTATTATTCTAGCCTAATCCAATCTAACCAACACAACACAAAATCCATCTTCTCTGTCCTCACTTCCAAGACTTGTCTTTCATTGTTTCCAAAATCAC
This sequence comes from Atherinomorus stipes, assembly GCA_023101725.1. NCBI lineage: Eukaryota > Metazoa > Chordata > Actinopteri > Atheriniformes > Atherinidae > Atherinomorus > Atherinomorus stipes. Next base: position 83,338 of record JALJCO010003300.1, on the reverse strand, counting down.
AGACATCCATAACCAACTGTCCTCATGTGGAGCTGCAGCTGCTGGAGGTGACCTCATCACCCCCTCCCCATCTTTTACAACTACTTTTTCCTAGTTTGATCTCCCCTCTGCTGAATCCATTTCTGATATCATTCTCAAAGCTAAACCATCTACATGTCTCCTTGATCCTATCCCCTCCACCCTGGTAAAATCCTGCTGTCCCTCACTTCTTCCTCTCATCACTAAAATCATTCATTCTTCTCTAAGCTCCGCCTCAGTTCCCTCTGCACTTAAAACAGCTTCAATTACACCCATCCTGAAAAAAACCTGGTCTAGACCCCACCAACCTGAATAATTTACGTCCCATATCAAATCTTTCCTTCATGTCCAAACGTCTCGAAAAAACAGTAGCCTCTCAACTTCACAACCATCTGATGTCCAATATCTATGAACAGTTTCAACCTGGTTTCCGTCCGCTCCATAGTACTGAAACTGCTCTTCTCAAAATTACAGATGACCTTCTCATGGCCTCAGATTCTGGACTGCTTTCCATTCTCATTCTTCTTGATCTCACAGCAGCTTTTGACACCATCTTCCACACTACTGTCCTCAATAGATTAGCATCCCTTGGTATCGCCCACACTCCTTTAGACTGGTTTACCTCATATCTGTCTGACCAAACTCAGTTCATATCCCTTAAATCTCATAAATCCACCCCCTTTCCTGTTTCAGCTGGCGTACCCCAAGGCTCTGTCCTGGGGCCCCTCCTGCTTATCATTTACATCCTCCCCATTGGTCATATTCTCTGGAAACACAACATTAATTTCCAGTGCCATGCAGACGACAACCAGCTCTACCTTTCTACCAAACCATCCTCTTTACTTCCACCATCCGCCCTTACCCTCTGTCTCCCAGGAGTTCATTCTTGTTTTCATCCAGTTTTCTCAAACAGCTCTAAAACTAAAGTCCTCCGGACAGCTGATGGACCTGAGGGTAAAAACTGTACAGGGATAAGCCCTTAAAATGGGGGCTCAGGGAGGTCGTCCGGACAACTTTTATCATTCCTTGTTCAACCAGAGCTACCATGCCAGTGTAGGAGGGGGCGAGGCAGCATGGAGGGGGGGGGGGGGGTTATTGATCTGATATTGGATGGTTTGTCGGCACTCAGACTCATGAGATGTGTGAGAAAAGAAAATAACTTCTATGTAGCCAGAAATGAAACTGCGCATCAGTTAAAACATTTTTATTAAATAACGTAAATTATCAACATTCAACAAACTTTATTAAATATCGTGTTCAGCAGGTGTGAGCGTCTGATGGATTTATGACATGAGATGTTGCCGAGTTCGCTCATCAAGTTATTGATCGACGGAGAATAATTAAAAATGATCCGTCAACATCACATGTCTGAGGAAAGTCTCAACTTTACGTTTCATTAATGATGTAAACGATCATAAACTCTTTGTCTCCTCTCACCTGCTGCAGGTGTTTGACTGACAGCTCACACCTGCATCTGTCATCTACACATGGAAACGTCTGAAGTCACAGGACGATGTGCAGGTCTCCTGCATCAGGACGTCTGAGCTGGCCAGTCTCCCAGCAGGACATCCCAGTTACACCAGTGACCTGAAGAGGAAGGACACGGCAGCTCCAAGAGCCAAACCCAGTGACAAAAAGAAGGCCATGATGGCGCCTGCCGTCTCCGCTTCATGAGGAAGAACGTTCCTGGAAGAGAAAATAGAGATTCATGAGGAAGAACGTTCCTGGAGGAGAAAACAGAGATTCATGAGAAAGAACGTTCCTGGAAGAGAAAATAGAGATTCATGAGGAAGAACGTTCCTGGAAGAGAAAACAAAGATTCATGAGGAAGAATGTTCCTGGAGGAGAAAACAGAGATTCATGAGGAAGAACGTTCCTGGAGGAGAAAACAGAGATTCATGAGGAAGAACGTTCCTGGAGGAGAAAATAGAGATTCATGAGGAAGAACGTTCCTGGAAGAGAAAATAGAGATTCATGAGGAAGAACGTTCCTGGAGGAGAAAATAGAGATTCATGAGAAAGAACGTTCCTGGAAGAGAAAATAGAGATTCATGAGGAAGAACGTTCCTGGAGGAGAAAACAGAGATTCATGAGGAAGAACGTTCATGGAGGAGAAAATAGAGATTCATGAGGAAGAATGTTCCTGGGGGAGAAAATAGAGATTCATGAGGAAGAACGTTCCTGGAGGAGAAAACAGAGATTCATGAGAAAGAACGTTCCTGGAGGAGAAAACAGAGATTCATGAGGAAGAACGTTCCTGGAGGAGAAAACAGAGATTCATGAGGAAGAACGTTCCTGGAGGAGAAAATAGAGATTCATGAGGAAGAACGTTCCTGGAGGAGAAAATAGAGATTCATGAGGAAGAACGTTCCTGGAGGAGAAAACAGAGATTCATGAGGAAGAACGTTCCTGGAGGAGAAAATAGAGATTCATGAGGAAGAACGTTCCTGGAGGAGAAAATAGAGATTCATGAGAAAGAACGTTCCTGGAGGAGAAAACAGAGATTCATGAGGAAGAACGTTCCTGGAGGAGAAAATAGAGATTCATGAGGAAGAACGTTCCTGGAGGAGAAAACAGAGATTCATGAGGAAGAACGTTCCTGGAGGAGAAAATAGAGATTCATGAGGAAGAACGTTCCTGGAGGAGAAAATAGAGATTCATGAGGAAGAACGTTCCTGGAGGAGAAAACAGAGATTCATGAGGAAGAACGTTCCTGGAGGAGAAAATAGAGATTCATGAGGAAGAACGTTCCTGGAGGAGAAAACAGAGATTCATGAGGAAGAACGTTCCTGGAGGAGAAAATAGAGATTCATGAGGAAGAACGTTCCTGGAGGAGAAAACAGAGATTCATGAGGAAGAACGTTCCTGGAGGAGAAAACAGAGATTCATGAGGAAGAACGTTCCTGGAGGAGAAAATAGAGATTCATGAGGAAGAACGTTCCTGGAGGAGAAAATAGAGATTCATGAGGAAGAACGTTCCTGGAGGAGAAAACAGAGATTCATGAGGAAGAACGTTCCTGGAGGAGAAAATAGAGATTCATGAGGAAGAACGTTCCTGGAGGAGAAAATAGAGATTCATGAGGAAGAACGTTCCTGGAGGAGAAAACAGAGATTCATGAGGAAGAACGTTCCTGGGGGGAGAAAATAGAGATTCATGAGAAAGAACGTTCCTGGAGGAGAAAACAGAGATTCATGAGGAAGAACGTTCCTGGAGGAGAAAACAGAGATTCATGAGGAAGAACGTTCCTGGAGGAGAAAATAGAGATTCATGAGGAAGAACGTTCCTGGAGGAGAAAACAGAGATTCATGAGGAAGAACGTTCCTGGAGGAGAAAATAGAGATTCATGAGGAAGAACGTTCCTGGAGGAGAAAACAGAGATTCATGAGGAAGAACGTTCCTGGAGGAGAAAATAGAGATTCATGAGGAAGAACGTTCCTGGAGGAGAAAACAGAGATTCATGAGGAAGAACGTTCCTGGAGGAGAAAACAGAGATTCATGAGGAAGAACGTTCCTGTAGGAGAAAAAAGAGATTCATTAGGAAGAACGTTCCTGGAGGAGAAAATAGAGATTCATGAGGAAGAACGTTCCTGGAGGAGAAAATAGAGATTCATGAGGAAGAACGTTCATGGAGGAGAAAACAAAGATTCATGAGGAAGAACGTTCCTGGAGGAGAAAATAGAGATTCATGAGGAAGAACGTTCTTGGAGGAGAAAACAGAGATTCATGAGGAAGAACGTTCCTGGAAGAGAAAATAGAGATTCATGAGGAAGAACGTTCCTGGAGGAGAAAATAGAGATTCATGAGAAAGAACGTTCCTGGAGGAGAAAATAGAGATTCATGAGGAAGAACGTTCATGGAGGAGAAAACAAAGATTCATGAGGAAGAACGTTCCTGGAGGAGAAAATAGAGATTCATGAGGAAGAACGTTCCTGGAGGAGAAAATAGAGATTCATGAGGAAGAACGTTCATGGAGGAGAAAACAGAGATTCATGAGGAAGAACGTTCCTGGAGGAGAAAATAGAGATTCATGAGGAAGAACGTTCCTGGAGGAGAAAATAGAGATTCATGAGGAAGAACGTTCCTGGAGGAGAAAACAGAGATTCATGAGGAAGAACGTTCCTGGAGGAGAAAACAGAGATTCATGAGGAAGAACGTTCCTGGAGGAGAAAACAGAGATTCATGAGGAAGAACGTTCCTGGAGGAGAAAACAGAGATTCATGAGGAAGAACGTTCATGGAGGAGAAAACAAAGATTCATGAGGAAGAACGTTCCTGGAGGAGAAAATAGAGATTCATGAGGAAGAACGTTCCTGGAGGAGAAAACAGAGATTCATGAGGAAGAACGTTCCTGGAGGAGAAAACAGAGATTCATGAGGAAGAACGTTCATGGAGGAGAAAACAAAGATTCATGAGGAAGAACGTTCCTGGAGGAGAAAACAGAGATTCATGAGGAAGAACGTTCCTGGAGGAGAAAACAAAGATTCATGAGGAAGAACGTTCCTGGAGGAGAAAATAGAGATTCATGAGAAAGAACGTTCCTGGAGGAGAAAACAGAGATTCATGAGGAAGAACGTTCCTGGAGGAGAAAACAGAGATTCATGAGGAAAAATGATCCTGGAGGAGAAAATAGAGATTCATGAGGAAGAACGTTCCTGGAGGAGAAAACAGAGATTCATGAGAAAGAACGTTCCTGGAGGAGAAAACAGAGATTCATGAGGAAGAACGTTCATGGAGGAGAAAACAAAGATTCATGAGGAAGAACGTTCCTGGAGGAGAAAATAGAGATTCATGAGGAAGAACGTTCCTGGAGGAGAAAATAGAGATTCATGAGGAAGAACGTTCCTGGAGGAGAAAATAGAGATTCATGAGGAAGAACGTTCCTGGAGGAGAAAACAGAGATTCATGAGAAAGAACGTTCCTGGAGGAGAAAACAGAGATTCATGAGGAAGAACGTTCCTGGAGGAGAAAACAGAGATTCATGAGGAAGAACGTTCCTGGAGGAGAAAACAGAGATTCATGAGGAAAAATGATCCTGGAGGAGAAAATAGAGATTCATGAGGAAGAACGTTCCTGGAGGAGAAAACAGAGATTCATGAGGAAGAACGTTCCTGTAGGAGAAAACAAAGATTCATGAGGAAGAACGTTCCTGGAGGAGAAAATAGAGATTCATGAGAAAGAACGTTCCTGGAGGAGAAAACAGAGATTCATGAGAAAGAACGTTCCTGGAGGAGAAAACAGAGATTCATGAGGAAGAACGTTCCTGGAGGAGAAAACAGAGATTCATGAGGAAGAACGTTCCTGGAGGAGAAAATAGAGATTCATGAGGAAGAACGTTCCTGGAGGAGAAAACAGAGATTCATGAGGAAGAACGTTCCTGGAGGACCTATGATTTAACAACTCAAATTTAACACGGGATTTTACTGTGTAGCACATGAACAGACTACTACTACTACTACTACTACTACTACTACTACAGACCAGTATAATGCAGGGCACTGTGGTGGTTCTGGGCCTTACTTGGGTCCGTAGCACATGCAGAGACTACTACTACTACTACTACTACTACTGCAGACCAGTATAATGCAGGGCATTGTAGTGGTTCTGGGCCTTACTTGGGTCTGTAGCACATGCAGAGACTACTACTACTACTACTACTACTACTGCAGACCAGTATAATGCAGGGCATTGTAGTGGTTCTGGGCCTTACTTGGGTCTGTAGCACATGCAGAGACTACTACTACTACTACTACTACTACTACTACAGACCAGTATAATGCAGGGCACTGTGGTGGTTCTGGGCCTTACTTGGGTCCGTAGCACATGCAGAGACTACTACTACTACTACTACTACTACTACAGACCAGTATAATGCAGGGCACTGTGGTGGTTCTGGGCCTTACTTGGGTCGGTAGCACATGCATAGACTACTACTACTACTACTACTACTACTACAGACCAGTATAATGCAGGGCACTGTGGTGGTTCTGGGCCTTACTTGGGTCCGTAGCACATGCAGAGACTACTACTACTACTACTACTACTACTACAGACCAGTATAATGCAGGGCATTGTGGTGGTTCTGGGCCTTACTTGGGTCCGTAGCACATGCAGAGACTACTACTACTACTACTACTTCTACTACTACAGACCAGTATAATGCAGGGCATTGTAGTGGTTCTGGGCCTTACTTGGGTCCGTAGCACATGCAGAGACTACTACTACTACTACTACTACTACTACTACTACAGACCAGTATAATGCAGGGCATTGTAGTGGTTCTGGGCCTTACTTGGGTCCGTAGCACATGCAGAGACTACTACTACTACTAATACTACTACAGACCAGTATAATGCAGGGCACTGTGGTGGTTCTGGGCCTTACTTGGGTCCGTAGCACATGCAGAGACTACTACTACTACTACTACTACAGACCAGTATAATGCAGGGCACTGTGGTGGTTCTGGGCCTTACTTGGGTCCGTAGCACATGCAGAGACTACTACTACTACTACTACTACTACTACAGACCAGTATAATGCAGGGCACTGTGGTGGTTCTGGGCCTTACTTGGGTCCGTAGCACATGCAGAGACTACTACTACTACTACTACTACTACTACAGACCAGTATAATGCAGGGCACTGTGGTGGTTCTGGGCTTACTTGGGTCCGTAGCACATGCAGAGACTACTACTACTACTACTACTACTACTACTACAGACCAGTATAATGCAGGGCACTGTGGTGGTTCTGGGCCTTACTTGGGTCCGTAGCACATGCAGAGACTACTACTACTACTACTACTACTACTACAGACCAGTATAATGCAGGGCACTGTGGTGGTTCTGGGCCTTACTTGGGTCCGTAGCACATGCAGAGACTACTACTACTACTACTACTACTACTACAGACCAGTATAATGCAGGGCACTGTGGTGGTTCTGGGCCTTACTTGGGTCCGTAGCACATGCAGAGACTCGCCAGGTAGCCGTTGCTGAATGCAAAGAGGATCATGAAGACGATGAAGAAGCCGTCATGGTGGAAGTAGACGGGCAGGTTGAAGCGAGGCTGGACGTTACACAACATGAAGAGCGGGATGAAGACCAGGCGGCAGACGATGGACACAGGAAGTATCAGGCTGTCCTTACCTGGCTGGTAACCCAGATACTGATTAGTTATCGATTATTGATTTTTGGGTCATTGATCAAACTGACGGCTGAAGGAAGCCACGCCCTCAGAAACGTACCCACATACAGATGGCTGTTAAGCTCCGCCCACTCCAGTCACACAAGTTAAAGAGCAAGAAGCAGCTGACAGGGATGAAGTACATGTCTGTGAATAGAACACCAAAACTTTATTGACACATCAAACTCTGTACAGTGACTTGCTGTTTGCTTAGAAGAGCAAACGTCCACCAGCAGGTGGATCTGTGGTGGCACCACAGAGGAAGAGTGACTGACCCCAAGAACTGCTGCCAGCTAGGGTGGACTTGGTGTCTGCGGTGATGGCGGGAAACGTGCCGATAGTGACGGTGAAGGCGAAACAGACAGACAGAGCCAGGACCCAGATCTGAGGGTCAAAGGTCACAGACAGCTGAGGGTTAAACAGCAAGTCAGGCTTCGGTTTGTCCTTTCAGGGCTCCGGTTCAAACATGGCAGTGTGATTCACTGTCGTGTGGTTGGATGAAATGTCATCCTGACGGAGAATAGATACTTACCAGTTATTGGTTATAAAAAAAAATCAATTATCAGACATGAATTTATAATCATTGATGACCAAAAGCTAGTTATAAATGATCGGAATTTGGTTATCAATGATAAATGATCAGTCAGTAGTTATCAATAGCAAGGATCAGAAAACAGTCATCAATGACCAATGATTTTTTTTACTAGTTATAAACAACCAATGATCAATAACTAGTTATGAATGACCAATGATCAATAACGAGTTATCATTGACTATCAGTAACAAGTATACAATGACCAATGATTGATAACTAGAATGACAAATGATCAATAACTAGTTATCAATGACTAATAATCAGAAAATAGTCATCAATGAGCAATGATCAAAAACCAGTTATCAATGACTATCAGTAACTAGTTATCGTTGACCAATGATCAGATAAAAGTCATCAATGACCAATAATTAATAACTAGTTGTCAATGACCAATTTTTGTTTTATTTTTAATTTGTATCTTCATATTTATTTTCCAATCTTTGAAATTCTATTTTCATCCTACTTAAGTTGTTTGCTATGTCACAAATAGGTGAGTTTTTCCCGCAGGCAGAAATCTGAACATCCTCGCTCAGAGAATCCTTACTGACCAATCAGAGTAAAGTATGAGTGTTTCTGCTTAAAAAGCATCAGATCTGTCCTTTGAATTTCAGATGTACTTATTGATCTGTTACTGGTTATATGTTTTCTGACATCATTGTTATTAACCTGCTTTCTAATCATCATTCTCATGTTTGTGACATCATTGTTTACATGTTTTCTAATCATCATTCTCATGTTTGTGACATCATTATTTACATGTTTCCTAATAGTCATTCTCATGTTTGTGACATCATTATTTACATGCTTTCTAATCATCATTCTCATGTTTGTGACATTATTTAAATGTTTTCTAATCATCATTCTCATGTTTGTGACATCATTATTTAAATGTTTTCTAATCATCATTCTCATGTTTGTGACATTATTTAAATGTTTTCTAATCATCATTCTCATGTTTGTGACATCATTATTTACATGTTTTCTAATCATCATTCTCATGTTTGTGACATCATTATTTAAATGTTTTCTAATCATCATTCTCATGTTTGTGACATCATTATTTACATGTTTTCTAATCATCATTTTCATGGTTGTGACATCATTATTTACATGTTTTCTAATCATCATTCTCATGTTTGTGACATCATTGTTTACATGCTTTCTAATCATCATTCTCATGTTTGTGACATCATTGTTTACATGCTTTCTAATCATCATTCTCATGTTTGTGACATCATTATTTAAATGTTTTCTAATCATCATTCTCATGTTTGTGACATTATTTAAATGTTTTCTAATCATCATTCTCATGTTTGTGACATCATTATTTAAATGTTTTCTAATCATCATTCTCATGTTTGTGACATCATTATTTAAATGTTTTCTAATCATCATTCTCATGTTTGTGACATCATTGTTATTTACATGTTTTCTAATCATCATTCTCATGTTTGTGACATCATTATTTACATGTTTTCTAATCATCATTCTCATGTTTGTGACATCATTGTTATTTACATGTTTTCTAATCATCATTCTCATGTTTGTGACATCATTATTTACATGTTTTCTAATCATCATTCTCATGTTTGTGACATCATTATTTAAATGTTTTCTAATCATCATTCTCATGTTTGTGACATCATTATTTACATGTTTTCTAATCATCATTTTCATGTTTGTGACATCATTATTTACATGTTTTCTAATCATCATTTTCATGTTTGTGACATCATTATTTAAATGTTTTCTAATCATCATTCTCATGTTTGTGACATCATTGTTATTTACCTGCTTTCTAATCATCATTTTCATGTTTGTGACATCATTATTTAAATGTTTTCTAATCATCATTCTCATGTTTGTGACATCATTGTTATTTACCTGCTTTCTAATCATCATTCTCATGTTTGTGACATCATTGTTATTAACCTGTTTTCTAATCATCATTCATCTTTGCTGCTTCGCTCATTGATCATTGATGAAGATAATGTTTATTTAAAAATCAGTAAAGATTTTATAAGGTTTTCTGACCTTTTTAAAGATCTCGATCATGGAGATGTTCTGTTGGCCCCTCTGATTACCTGCAGCATCTTTAATATCGAAAACAACAAAAAGCCACAGCAGAAGTCAATAATAATCAATCAATCATTGATTATGATCATTCTTTCACAGCACAAAGTTGTTAAAATGTTTACCTGAGCTCATCAGAGCGAATGAGTTCTGCTCATCATCTGATCTCTGCTTGTTGTGTCTCTCCTGATAAAACTGGAAGAACTCCTTAAAACACACATTGATGACAAGATCAGTCACATGATCCATCACATGACCAATCACATGATCAATCACATGACCAATCACAATCAATCACATGACCAATCACATGATCAATCACATGACCAATCACAATCAATCACATGATCAATCACATGATCCATCACATGACCAATCACATGATCAATCACGTGACCAATCACGATCAATCACATGACCAATCACATGATCAATCACATGACCAATCACAATCAATCACATGATCAATCACATGATCCATCACATGACCAATCACATGATCAATCACGTGACCAATCACGATCAATCACATGACCAATCACATGATCAATCACATGACCAATCACAATCAATCACATGATCAATCACATGATCCATCACATGACCAATCACATGATCAATCATGTGACCAATCACGATCAATCACATGACCAATCACATGATCAATCACGTGACCAATCACGATCAATCACATGACCAATCACATGATCAATCACATGACCAATCACAATTAATCACATGATCAATCACATGACCAATCACAATCAATCACATGATCAATCACATGATCAATCAGGATCAATCACATTTTTAATCACGTGACCAATCATGATCAATCACATGATCAATCACATGATCAATCACGATCAGTCACACGATCAATCACGAGCAATCTCATTATCAATCACATGACCAATCACGATCAATCACATGATCAATCACGAGCAATCTCATTATCAATCACATGACCAATCACGATCAGTCACATGATCAATCATGATCAATCACATGACCAATCATGATCAATCACATGACCAATCACGATCAGTCACATGATCAATCACGATCAGTCACATGATCAATCACGATCAATCACATGATCAATCACGATCAATCACATGAACAATCACGATCAGTCACATGATCAATCACTGTTACGTTGCTACAAACTTTCTGTACATGTACAGTTACATGTTTACATTGACTATTTGCACTATTGTCCATCAGGACCACTGCACTGTTACACTGTCAATCTTTACTGTTACATGTACAGTTACATGTTTACATTGACTATTTGCACTATTGTCCATCAGGACCACTGCACTGTTACCCTGTCAATCTTTACTGTTGCATGTACAGTTACATGTTCACATTGACTATTTGCACTATTGTCCATCAGGACCACTGCACTGTTACACTGTCAATCTTTACTGTTACATGTACAGTTACATGTTCACACTGACTATTTGCACTATTGTCCATCAGGACCACTGCACTGTTACCCTGTCAATCTTTACTGTTACATGTACAGTTACATGTTCACACTGACTATTTGCACTATTGTCCATCAGGACCACTGCACTGTTACACTGTCAATCTTTACTGTTACATGTACAGTTACATGTTCACAGTGACTATTTGCACTATTGTCCATCAGGACCACTGCACTGTTACACTGTCAATCTTTACTGTTACATGTACAGTTACATGTTCACAGTGACTATTTGTACTATTGTCCATCAGGACCACTGCACTGTTACCCTGTCAATCTTTACTGTTACATGTACAGTTACATGTTCACACTGACTATTTGCACTATTGTCCATCAGGACCACTGCACTGTTACACTGTCAATCTTTACTGTTACATGTACAGTTACATGTTCACACTGACTATTTGCACTATTGTCCATCAGGACCACTGCACTGTTACACTGTCAATCTTTACTGTTACATGTACAGTTACATGTTCACACTGACTATTTGCACTATTGTCCATCAGGACCACTGCACTGTTACCCTGTCAATCTTTACTGTTACATGTACAGTTACATGTTCACACTGACTATTTGCACTATTGTCCATCAAGACCACTGCACTGTTACACTGTCAATCTTTACTGTTACATGTACAGTTACATGTTCACAGTGACTATTTGTACTATTGTCCATCAGGACCACTGCACTGTTACCCTGTCAATCTTTACTGTTACATGTACAGTTACATGTTCACACTGACTATTTGCACTATTGTCCATCAGGACCACTGCACTGTTACACTGTCAATCTTTACTGTTACATGTACAGTTACATGTTCACACTGACTATTTGCACTATTGTCCATCAGGACCACTGCACTGTTACACTGTCAATCTTTACTGTTACATGTACAGTTACATGTTCACACTGACTATTTGCACTATTGTCCATCAGGACCACTGCACTGTTACCCTGTCAATCTTTACTGTTACATGTACAGTTACATGTTCACATTGACTATTTGCACTATTGTCCATCAGGACCACTGCACTGTTACCCTGTCAATCTTTACTGTTACATGTACAGTTACATGTTCACATTGACTATTTGCACTATTGTCCATCAGGACCACTGCACTGTTACACTGTCAATCTTTACTGTTACATGTACAGTTACATGTTCACACTGACTATTTGCACTATTGTCCATCAGGACCACTGCACTGTTACCCTGTCAATCTTTACTGTTACATGTACAGTTACATGTTCACACTGACTATTTGCACTATTGTCCATCAGGACCACTGCACTGTTACACTGTCAATCTTTACTGTTACATGTACAGTTACATGTTCACATTGACTATTTGCACTATTGTCCATCAGGACCACTGCACTGTTACACTGTCAATCTTTACTGTTGCATGCTACAGTTACATGTTCACACTGACTATTTGCACTATTGTCCATCAGGACCACTGCACTGTTACACTGTCAATCTTTACTGTTACATGTACAGTTACATGTTCACATTGACTATTTGTACTATTGTCCATCAGGACCACTGCACTGTTACACTGTCAATCTTTACTGTTACATGTACAGTTACATGTTCACATTGACTATTTGCACTATTGTCCATCAGGACCACTGCACTGTTACACTGTCAATCTTTACTGTTACATGTACAGTTACATGTTCACATTGACTATTTGCACTATTGTCCATCAGGACCACTGCACTGTTACACTGTCAATCTTTACTGTTACATGTACAGTTACATGTTCACATTGACTATTTGCACTATTGTCCATCAGGACCACTGCACTGTTACACTGTCAATCTTTACTGTTGCATGCTACAGTTACATGTTCACACTGACTATTTGCACTATTGTCCATCAGGACCACTGCACTGTTACACTGTCAATCTTTACTGTTACATGTACAGTTACATGTTCACATTGACTATTTGCACTATTGTCCATCAGGACCACTGCACTGTTACACTGTCAATCTTTACTGTTGCATGCTACAGTTACATGTTCACACTGACTATTTGCACTATTGTCCATCAGGACCACTGCACTGTTACACTGTCAATCTTTACTGTTACATGTACAGTTACATGTTCACATTGGCTATTTGTACTATTGTCCATCAGGACCACTGCACTGTTACACTGTCAATCTTTACTGTTACATGTACAGTTACATGTTCACATTGACTATTTGCACTATTGTCCATCAGGACCACTGCACTGTTACACTGTCAATCTTTACTGTTACATGTACAGTTACATGTTCACATTGACTATTTGTACTATTGTCCATCAGGACCACTGCACTGTTACACTGTCAATCTTTACTGTTACATGTACAGTTACATGTTCACATTGACTATTTGTACTATTGTCCATCAGGACCACTGCACTGTTACACTGTCAATCTTTACTGTTACATGTACAGTTACATGTTCACACTGACTATTTGCACTATTGTCCATCAGGACCACTGCACTGTTACACTGTCAATCTTTACTGTTACATGTACAGTTACATGTTCACATTGACTATTTGTACTATTGTCCATCAGGACCACTGCACTGTTACACTGTCAATCTTTACTGTTACATGTACAGTTACATGTTCACATTGACTATTTGCACTATTGTCCATCAGGACCACTGCACTGTTACACTGTCAATCTTTACTGTTACATGCTACAGTTCCATTGTTTATATTGTCATTGCACTGTAATATCTGCACTACTTTCCACATTAGGATTGCAGTACCATTCGTATTGTCTACTGTCACTCCATTTGTAAATTTGACACGCACACACACTTTAAATTGTCCATTTTGTCCAATATCTAATTCAACTTTAGACTTTAGACTTTTGTTAGACTTTTGGACTTCATTGTCTCCAGGGAGAAATTCTTTTCCACAGACCAGCCCTTCACTTCTATTTCATAACATGACAATACAGACTACACAGAATCCCACATAAGGGTACACAGACAGAATAACATTTCAACACAGAATACACCATGAAATACATGAAATAGTGGGAACAGACATGACAATGTAGCACAGAGAAGCTCAGCGGGTAATTTCATTTAAGGCAGCTATGACTGCAGGCATCAAGCTTTTGCCAAAACGAGCCTTTCTGCACCGCAGTTTCCTGTATCGCTGTCCTGAAGGCAGCAGGATAAGATATTCCTGTGGTGGGGGGGTAGAGTCCTGTGATATTGAGAGTGCAATGGGTGTAATGGCCTTGTTGAGTTCAGATAGGTTGGGTGTGGGGAGCAGTACTGGTTATGCGTAACAGTTTTTAACAGTGAGCATGTTATAGAAACAAGTGGAGCAGTACAGTAGTATGGACTGAATAATGCTTTCCTACAGTGACAGAAGACGTGGAGCAACATAGAGACATTTGGGTTTGCTTAAAGGTCTAAATCAGTTACTTTTTGGCTGTGCGCTGTTATTACTTTGGAGTAAATTAATTTTATCATTCAGCATTCAAGATATTCTTAAAATGAACTTGTTGATCATAAAACATTCTTATTTTAGCATTTACCTTTTTAGCATTTGGATAAATACATGTTTTAGTCACTACCCCTTTAATGCACAACATGGGTCAAAAATTTCCTGTATTCATTTTGTTTGTAAATTCATGTGTGTTGGTTTGAAATGTCATTGAAAGAAACTATCATTTACTATTGCAATTTTGCTGTAAATATAATGTTCTTGTTTAAGACATCATTTTGTTTTTTCTTACTTACATTATGTGTAAGTGAATGATGCTGAGTAAGAAACTTGATATGATTAATTTCACATAAATTACATGAGATGTTTCCCATGATCTTCATTTTACACGATGACTTCAAGGTCATCTTACTTAAAGTAATCGATGAACTCAATATTGTTCTTACTGTGTAGCAAGAACTTGATCCAGGTGGGTTTTAGCTACAACTGATATCAGACCACATATGTCTCTGTGGCGGTGAAGCAGCTGCTGGATAGTAGCCGTTACTACAGGAATAAACAAAAAAACTGAGAGCAGCCACATGACACTACCAACATCATTATAAATCCCTCATTTGTGAATTATCTCCAATTTATGGTTAAAAGAAGTGAACTGCATTGTGGAAAACCTGCTCCCCCACCATCCCTAATTTCCTTGAACTCATTTTAATTAAACTGAATAAATCTAACATGTTGCCCTACAAAGTTCATACAACTTATTTATAATAAGTATTACTAACAGCTAAATTAAAATTAAAGGCCCTGTACCTGATTTTATTCTAATCTCTCTCAGAAAAATGCTTTCTACACAGTATAAATGTGGTAAAAGAGGTAATGTCATGGAAATAAATGACTCACTGATTGCGTATGAATCCAGGCCTTTTTAGTTTAAGTTTCTAACGCTGTCATGATGCTCTTTCATGCCAATGTGGTTCGTTCTGCATAAGTTTTGGTTTCCAATCAGCCACTGACAGCGTTTCCTAATGAGGAGCACCCCCCCCCCCAGCACGTGCACGGCAGCACTTGTAAACAGAACCGCATGGCGTCTGCCGAAGGGAAAATCGCGATACGTCAGCAAAACAGCCTGTAAGCATCAAAACTGAGAAGGAGAGAGATGAAACGCAGGAGAGACCAAAGAAGGAACAAAGTTCGTGTTCTCGGTGGATTGTATGAAGGTAGAGAGCAGCTGGACGCCTCGGACTGAATGTGGACTGGAAACGTGCTGTAATACAACTGGACAGGTATTTTTTTCAATAACTTTCTTCTTTGTAACATGTTATATGGCCTCGGGTGCTGGCGCTGCCTCTGCTGCTCTGCTGTATATAATACATAGTTATATTAATAATAATGACAATAATACATTTTATTTAAAAAACGTCTTTCAGAACACCCAAGGACACTGTACATGGGAACAATTAAAAACATTAAGAACCCACACACTAAACCCAGTAACAATAAATAAAGCAAAACAGAGGACAACACTGCAGTGGTGAGTGGGAAGCTAGCTGCTATAGGACTGTCTAAACACATGTGTTTTCAGTCTGGATTTAAAAAGTGGAAGAGAGTTAATGGTACGTAGATCAGGGGGGAGAGAGTTCCAGAAATGGAGAGCAGAGCGACTGAATGCTCGACTCCCCATAGTGACAGGATGGGTGGGGGGGACAGAAAGCTGAAGAGATGTAGAAGAACGAAGTGAGCAGACAGGAGTGGCGATGTGTAGGAGATCAGATAAATATGGTGGAGCTAGACCGTGAAGTGAAGTGATAAGGAGTATTTTGAAGTTGACTCGCTGTTTTACAGGAAGCCAGTGAAGCTGTTGCAGGATGGGGGAGATGTGGTGGGGGCAGGGGTCCTGGTGATGATACGAGCTGCAGAGCTCTGGAGGAGCTGCAGTTTCTGGAGGGATTTGTTGGGGAGACCAAAGAGAAGTGAGTTGCAGTAATCGATCCGGGAGGTAACAAGGCTGTGGACTAGAATGGCAGTGGTATGGGGGCTGAGAGGGGGCGGAGACAAGAGATGTTTCATAGATGGAAGTATGCAGACTGGATGATATTATTAATGTGGGAGTGTGTGTGAGCGTGGTGGCGGGGTAGGGGGTGGTAGAGGTGATGGCGTCCTGGTGTCAGGTGTGTGGGGCAGGGACGTTGGGGTGGGGGCTGGCCTGCCCTGGGGGGGTGTCGTCTGGGGGGTCCGGTCCTCCTGGGTTTCAGTTGGGCCGCCCGGGTTGGGGGGGGGGGTGGCTGCTCCTGGGCGCTTGGGCCCTGGGCCCGGCGCTGTTTCTGCTCCGGGGGCGCCCGGTGGGGTCGGTAGCTGCTGGTCTTGGTCCGCTGGGGCCTGGGCCCCCAGACCGCGGGGGCTCCGGCTGGGGCCGCCTTTTGCTGCCCTTTCTTTGGGGGATGCATGTCCGCTCTTTGGGGGGGGGGGGGGGGGGGGGTAGCTGGGATCTGGGCCTCTGGGTGGCTGCTGGGGGCCTGGATCGTGAGCCTTGCGGGCTTCCTCCTCCTTGCAGAGACGAGGCTGCATCTGCATGACTGTATCACCACGGAGCACCCTTTATTATGCATGTTGATGCTGTGACACTGCTTCCCATTGTGATGACTAGGTTGTACCTCTTCTCTACTTCCCATTGCGATGACTAGGTTGTACCTCTTCTCTGCTTCCCATTGCGATGACTAGGTTGTACCTCTTCTCTACTTCCCATTGCGCTGACTAGGTTGTACCTCTTCTCTACTTCCCATTGTGATGACTAGGTTGTACCTCTTCTCTGCTTCCCATTGCGATGACTAGGTTGTACCTCTTCTCTACTTCCCATTGCGCTGACTAGGTTGTACCTCTTCTCTACTTCCCATTGCGCTGACTAGGTTGTACCTCTTCTCTGCGTAGTTCTGCGTGTGTTTGTATGATCTGAGGATATTTAAGCCACCTGCAGGTCCTCCTGTAGGGGATTGCTTGTTTTGTTTTCCAACAGAGACCTTGGTTGTTTAGGGATCGCGGTACAGATGTACCAGTGAACTGTGTAAGTGGATTCATGTTTTCTCTCCTCTCTCTCTTCCTCTTCCTTACTCCTTTCTCTCTGTTTCACTTTCTATCATTACCTCTGTTAACTTTCATTTCTCCCTTGTCAGGCCCAGCAGTATGAAATGGAATGGTGTAATAGACAAATGTTTAAATAAAGAAATAAAATGAATAAACATGATATCAAGTGGAGCCTTATGTTCATGAAGCTCCGCTTGGCAAAGCTAAACTGTTCAACAGAATAAAGCAATCAGATTTCCATTCTGCTTGCTTCGATGCTGGACAGGACAAGTAAAAAAAGAAAAAAAAAATTAATGTGGGAGTGAAAGGAATGTGCTATTGAGGACGACACCCAGACTCTTTACTTCAGGGGAGGGAAAGACAGTTGAGTTGTTAATGGAAATGGAAAAACTCTTAGATTTAGAGAGAGCATGGGGGTGTGCCTACCAAGAGGACTTCTGTTTTAGAACTGTTGAGTTTGAGGAAATTGGAAGAAAACCAAGAATGAATTTCTTGTAGGCAGAGGGTAAGGGAGGTTGGTGGAAGTGAAGAGGATGGTTTGGTGGAGAGGTAGAGCTGGGTGTCGTCTGCGTAGCAGTGAAGATGGATGTTGTGTCTGCGGAAAATGTAACCAAGTGGAAGAATATAGATGATGAAAAGGAGGGGCTCCAGGACAGAGCCCTGGTGCACACCAGCAAAGACGGGAAAGGAGTCAGACTTATGGGATTTAAGTTGAACGAATTGTGTGCGGCCAGATAGATAGGAAGTGAACCAGGTGAGGGGGGTGTCTGTGATGCAGATGGATGACAGTCTGTCGAGGAGAGTGTGGTGAGATATGGTCAGCTGATCTGCAGCCGTTTACTGTAACCAGAACAGGAAATTCACTGGCAGATGCAAGTTTTCTCTGGAGAGTTTCTTTGTGCACGAGTATGAAACGTGCACGTTATTTCATGCATGTGGAGTGGGAGGAGAGAGAAAAGAAGAGAAGGAGTGTTTCTCACTGGGAGAAACAGTTAAGGGGGGCTTACAGTTCAAACTACACTGTTCACCTCGCTCATGGTTGGAAAATGTGCAAAATCAGGTATAACGCCTTCAAGTTCAACCTACTAGATCAGGGGTGCCCAAGTCCAGTCCTCGAGGGCTACTATCCTGAACATTTTGGTTGCATCCCTTCTCCAACACACCTGAATCAAATGAATGGCTCGTTAGCAGCCTCTGCAGAGCCGAATGACATGTGCATGAGGGAACTAGCTATTTGATTCAGGTGTGTTGGGGAGGGTATGTTCTAAGAAATGCAGGACAGCAGCTCTTGAGGACCAGACTTGGGCACCCATGTAGTAGATAGATTCTATTAAAACCAATATTACAATTTACAGTGCAGCGTCCAGTTTTTAAACTACTGATAAAGGTCAGTTCAATAGCAATATTATCTGTCTGTGTGATACAGATGTTACAGGTTTTACATTCAGATTTGTTCGGTTCTACTTAGTTCTCAAACAATGACTTTCAAAAAATGATCATGGTATTGTTTCATTTTGGATCAGGCTTGCACGAAGTCAGCTTAGACCCAAGTGTGCCAACTTAATGCAGTTATATAAAAACCACTTTTGCTTACAGTCCGTTGATCATTTGAAATCACTGCTGAAATCTCATTTGTTTTCACTGGCTTTCCATCCAGTTTGAGTGTCACATCTATATTTATATTTTATATTTTTGTGTCTTTGGTTTTATCTGTTTATGTGATTGTGTTTTTATTCTGTTTTTAAAAAAAATTATTTCTGATTTATTCTTTTATTCTGTGCAGCACTTTGGTCCACTGAGGTTGTTTTTAAATGTGCTCTATAAATAAATGCGACTTGACTTGTAAAGTGAAAAAATAAAAAATGGCAATAATGATTTGTGGTTGTCAAAAACAGGATATTAATTCTTGGCATATTTAATCCGGAAATAAACTGAAAAATCAGCCAGTGTGAAATAAGCATATAATGAATGCTGATTAACCCTTTGATGCACTTGTACATGAATGTGCGATACGTTCCTTCAAGTTTAAAGTTGTTACCAAATGATGTCAGACAGCGATCATCTGTAAATGTAAAGACAAACAGATGATGTCACCAGCAGCATGTTGAAGTTACCAGTTTAGGCAGCATGATGTAGGAGAGGACGGAGAGGAAAATGACGACGCAGGCTGTAATGAAATAACCAAACGCTGCATCCTGGATTTCAGAACCACCTGTAGCAGAGGAATGACGTTAAAACCACAACAAACAGATAACAACATATTCAGTTTGATATTTTATCTTTAAAGAAGAATTTTCATAGAAAAGTCAGCTGAATGTTAAAAATGTGATGAAGTTGAGTTCCTTCTGACGTGTTGGTCGTCAGCAGGAAAACATTTGTTTTCACCATCTGCTGGCGGAAAAGGGGATTACGAACAAATAACTGGATGAAAATGTTTTCTACCATCACGGAGAAGGTTGATTATTATTAGGGCTGTCAAAAAACTTAATCCTGATTAATTACATTGCTTTTTTCACTTTTAGAACACATTTAGGGTTAAAGGTGTCTCAGCAGGAATTCTGCATTTATCTTTAGTAGACTAAACTACTGAAACCCCGTCCTTACATGTCTCCCTATAGTCCTTCAGACAGCTGCAGTTTAGTCCAGAATGTTGCTGATACGTCCTCACACGCTGACTTCACAACTGTCCTAATGTGAAGCTGAAATTCCGGTCTGAGACCTGGACCACTCCCGGATGTGTAGCCTGGTTTTAGCCTTTAAGTTGTAAAACAAAAGTTAATGTATTTTCTGCAGATAGCAGTCGTAATTAAAAAGGACATCTCTTGTTTGACAATAGGATAAATTAAGGATTAATTTTTTGACATCCCTAATTATTATTATTGTTTTTTGTTTTGAAGTTTATTTACCTGCTGTGGACCAAAACAAAAAACAACTAACAAACAACAACAGAGAAGTATATATGTTTTTCAGACTCAGAATGATTAGTTATTGACATTATTGATCAGACTTGTGATGGCGCAGATCATCGCCAAGGCTGCGAAGGTTCCAGCAAGGCCTTGACCGCTCATGATGGGAGTCGTGTACGAAGCCGGCAGCAGGCCGGCCATCCCAAACAAACTGCCCTGTAGCACTGCCCCGAAGGCTGCAGACAAACAAACAAACAAAAAAAACTCATCAAAAGACTGCCCTGTAAAACCGCCCGAAGGCTCAAACAAACAAACAAACAAACTCATCAAAAGACTTCCCTGTAAAACCGCCCGAAGGCTCAAACAAACAAACAAATTCATTAATAGATTGCCTGCTGTGCTGCCCCAAAGAATGCAAACACACAAATAAACAACTGTTTGCAGGCAGAGACTCACAGTTGATGATGACGATCTTCACCATGGTAACAGAGAAGAAGGGCAGAGGTTCCAGAGGGACCTTGACGAGGACGGCAGTCACGACAAAGATGAACATGATGATGAGGAGGCTGCCCATGACACGGAGACGCTGAGGAATACTTTCAGAGAAGAAGAAAAAGAAGAAGAAGAAGACGAAGACTTCAATCATACATTTATTTTCCATCCATTACACCAGCCTTATGAGGTCAGACACATACAGAATAAATAATGACGACATTTCGACCTGAAACAAATTCACAAAACATCCTCAAAAGGCCATAACCAACCCCTTCCCTCACCTCCCATAAAGCCCCCCACCACCACCCCCACAGTCCACACAGCTTCAAACTACGGTAACTCCCCCACCAGTAGACTGTACACGAACTCCAACCTGAGGCGTGCCTTCCCCAGCCAATGGGATAAGAGAAATGGATCTGTCCATCCTGATCCTGCTCTCTGATTGGTCCTCATGAGCCAGACTTCCATCTTAGCCCGGCCCAGTGTGTCCATCCTGATCCTGCTCTCTGATTGGTCCTCATGAGCCAGACTTCCATCTTAGCCCGGCCCAGTGTGTCCATCCTGATCCTGCTCTCTGATTGGTCCTCATGAGCCAGACTTCCATCTTAGCCCGGCCCAGGGGCCAGTGCTATAGCACGGTGCCGGCCATGAGAGAAACTGGTCTCCTGGTGAAGTCAGGAGCCAGTCTTCGAAGCCGGTGTCCCAGGAAGGGGTGGGGGGGCACAGGACAGGACAGCCACAGATGCTCCAGGGTCTCCTCATCTGGACAGAGGGGGCACCGACTATCTGTACTCAGGACAAAGCGTGTCTGTTGGTGGCCACGCCCCCATGTGGAGAAGGAGATGTGGATGAAGACAAAGATGCTTTTCACCTGTTGAAATGGGTGGGGGGGATGAATGTATGTATGTATGTATGTATGATGATGATGATAACTTTCTTTATGCTCATTGTATGTCGGTTTGGTGGGAAAGGTTTGTTAAAGGACTAGATGTTGCAATTTCTACTGTTTGCACCACTTTTACTTCAGGACTTCTTTGTGAATGGCTGCTGTGGGGCTTTACCAGCAAGACAAATCATCAGCTGTGTACCTCAGCATCACAAGGTGTTTCAACCGTTTATGACAAGACCCCTCTTCTCAGGCATGCCCACCCCAGGTTGATTAAGCCTGGGTGTGTGTCCAAGACCTGTCCTGGGACACCAACACAACGGCCATGGCCAAGAAAGCCCAACAGAGACTCTAGTTCCTGCAGAAACTGAGAAGAGCACGAGCACCGTCCCTCATCATGCACTGCTTCTACAGGGGCACCATGCAGAGCATCCTGACCAGCAGCATCACCGTGTGGTACGGAGTCTGCACCTCATCCTGCTGCAGCATCACCGTGTGGTACGGAGTCTGCACCTCATCCTGCTGCAGCATCACCGTGTGGTACGGAGTCTGCACCTCATCCTGCTGCAGTATCACCGTGTGGTACGGAGTCTGCACCTCATCCTGCTGCAGTATCACCGTGTGGTACGGAGTCTGCACCTCATCCTGCTGCAGCATCACCGTGTGGTACGGAGTCTGCACCTCATCCTGCTGCAGCATCACCGTGTGGTACGGAGTCTGCACCTCATCCTGCTGCAGCATCACCTCATCCTGCTGCAGCATCACCGTGTGGTACGGAGTCTGCACCTCATCCTGCTGCAGCATCACCGTGTGGTACGGAGTCTGCACCTCATCCTGCTGCAGCATCACCGTGTGGTACGGAGTCTGCACCTCATCCTGCTGCAGTATCACTGTGTGGTACGGAGTCTGACCCTCATCCTGCTGCAGCATCACCATGTGGTACGGAGTCTGCACCTCATCCTGCTGCGGCATCACCGTGTGGTACGGAGTCTGCACCTCATCCTGCTGCAGCATCACCGTGTGGTACGGAGTCTGTACCTCATCCTGCTGCAGCATCACCGTGTGGTACGGAGTCTGCACCTCATCCTGCTGCAGCATCACCGTGTGGTACGGAGTCTGCACCTCATCCTGCTGCAGCATCACCGTGTGGTACGGAGTCTGCACCTCATCCTGCTGCAGCATCACCGTGTGGTACGGAGTCTGCACCTCATCCTGCTGCAGTATCACCGTGTGGTACGGAGTCTGTACCTCATCCTGCTGCAGTATCACCGTGTGGTACGGAGTCTGCATCTCATCCTGCTGCAGTATCACCGTGTGGTACGGAGTCTGCACCTCATCCTGCTGCAGTATCACCGTGTGGTACGGAGTCTGCACCTCATCCTGCTGCAGCATCACCGTGTGGTACGGAGTCTGCACCTCATCCTGCTGCAGCATCACCGTGTGGTACGGAGTCTGCACCTCATCCTGCTGCGGCATCACCGTGTGTTACGGAGTCTGCACCTCATCCTGCTGCGGCATCACCGTGTGGTACGGAGTCTGCACCTCATCCTGCTGCAGCATCACCGTGTGGTACAGAGTCTGCACCTCATCCTGCTGCAGCATCACCGTGTGGTACGGAGTCTGCACCTCATCCTGCTGCAGCATCACCGTGTGGTACAGAGTCTGCACCTCATCCTGCTGCAGCATCACCGTGTGGTACGGAGTCTGCACCTCATCCTGCTGCAGCATCACCGTGTGGTACGGAGTCTGCACCTCATCCTGCTGCGGCATCACCGTGTGTTACGGAGTCTGCACCTCATCCTGCTGCGGCATCACCGTGTGGTACGGAGTCTGCACCTCATCCTGCTGCAGCATCACCGTGTGGTACAGAGTCTGCACCTCATCCTGCTGCAGTATCACCGTGTGGTACGGAGTCTGCACCTCATCCTGCTGCAGTATCACCGTGTGGTACGGAGTCTGCACCTCATCCTGCTGCAGCATCACCGTGTGGTACGGAGTCTGCACCTCATCCTGCTGCAGCATCACCGTGTGGTACAGAGTCTGTACCTCATCCTGCTGCAGCATCACCGTGTGGTACGGAGTCTGCACCTCATCCTGCTGCAGCATCACCGTGTGGTACGGAGTCTGCACCTCATCCTGCTGCAGCATCACCGTGTGGTACGGAGTCACCTCATCCTGCTGCAGCATCACCGTGTGGTACGGAGTCTGCACCTCATCCTGCTGCAGCATCACCGTGTGGTACGGAGTCTGCACCTCATCCTGCTGCAGCATCACCGTGTGGTACGGAGTCTGCACCTCATCCTGCTGCAGCATCACCGTGTGGTACGGAGTCTGCACCTCATCCTGCTGCAGTATCACCGTGTGGTACGGAGTCTGCACCTCATCCTGCTGCAGCATCACCGTGTGGTACGGAGTCTGTACCTCATCCTGCTGCAGTATCACCGTGTGGTACGGAGTCTGTACCTCATCCTGCTGCAGTATCACCGTGTGGTACGGAGTCTGCACCTCATCCTGCTGCAGCATCACCTCCTCATCCTGCTGCAGCATCACCGTGTGGTACGGAGTCTGTACCTCATCCTGCTGCAGCATCACCGTGTGGTACGGAGTCTGCACCTCATCCTGCTGCAGCATCACCGTGTGGTACGGAGTCTGCACCTCATCCTGCTGCAGCATCACCGTGTGGTACGGAGTCTGTACCTCATCCTGCTGCAGTATCACCGTGTGGTACGGAGTCTGTACCTCATCCTGCTGCAGCATCACCTCATCCTGCTGCAGCATCACCGTGTGGTACGGAGTCTGTACCTCATCCTGCTGCAGTATCACCGTGTGGTACGGAGTCTGTACCTCATCCTGCTGCAGTATCACCGTGTGGTACGGAGTCTGTACCTCATCCTGCTGCAGCATCACCGTGTGGTACGGAGTCTGCACCTCATCCTGCTGCAGCATCACCTCATCCTGCTGCAGCATCACCGTGTGGTACGGAGTCTGTACCTCATCCTGCTGCAGCATCACCGTGTGGTACGGAGTCTGCACCTCATCCTGCTGCAGTATCACCGTGTGGTACGGAGTCTGTACCTCATCCTGCTGCAGCATCACCTCATCCTGCTGCAGCATCACCGTGTGGTACGGAGTCTGTACCTCATCCTGCTGCAGCATCACCTCATCCTGCTGCAGTATCACCGTGTGGTACGGAGTCTGTACCTCATCCTGCTGCAGCATCACCGTGTGGTACGGAGTCTGTACCTCATCCTGCTGCAGCATCACCGTGTGGTACGGAGTCTGCACCTCATCCTGCTGCAGTATCACCGTGTGGTACGGAGTCTGCATCTCATCCTGCTGCAGCATCACCGTGTGGTACGGAGTCTGCACCTCATCCTGCTGCAGTATCACCGTGTGGTACGGAGTCTGCATCTCATCCTGCTGCAGTATCACCGTGTGGTACGGAGTCTGTACCTCATCCTGCTGCAGTATCACCGTGTGGTACGGAGTCTGCATCTCATCCTGCTGCAGCATCACCGTGTGGTACGGAGTCTGCACCTCATCCTGCTGCAGCATCACCGTGGGGTACGGAGTCTGTACCTCATCCTGCTGCAGCATCACCGTGTGGTACGGAGTCTGCACCTCATCCTGCTGCAGCATCACCTCATCCTGCTGCAGCATCACCGTGTGGTACGGAGTCTGCACCTCATCCTGCTGCAGCATCACCGTGTGGTACGGAGTCTGCACCTCATCCTGCTGCAGCATCACCGTGTGGTACGGAGTCTGCACCTCATCCTGCTGCAACATCACCGTGTGGTACGGAGTCTGCACCTCATCCTGCTGCAGCATCACCGTGCGGTACGGAGTCTGCACCTCATCCTGCTGCAGCATCACCGTGTGGTACGGAGTCTGCACCTCATCCTGCTGCAGTATCACCGTGTGGTACGGAGTCTGCACCTCATCCTGCTGCAGTATCACCGTGTGGTACGGAGTCTGCACCTCATCCTGCTGCAGCATCACCATGTGGTACGGAGTCTGCACCTCATCCTGCTGCAGTATCACCGTGCGGTACGGAGTCTGCACCTCATCCTGCTGCAGCATCACCGTGTGGTACGGAGTCTGTACCTCATCCTGCTGCAGCATCACCTCATCCTGCTGCAGCATCACCGTGTGGTACGGAGTCTGCACCTCATCCTGCTGCAGCATCACCTCATCCTGCTGCAGCATCACCGTGTGGTACGGAGTCTGCACCTCATCCTGCTGCAGTATCACCGTGTGGTACGGAGTCTGCACCTCATCCTGCTGCAGCATCACCGTGTGGTACGGAGTCTGCACCTCATCCTGCTGCAGTATCACCGTGTGGTACGGAGTCTGCATCTCATCCTGCTGCAGTATCACCGTGCGGTACGGAGTCTGCACCTCATCCTAAGTAACAACCTGAACTGGCACAGGTTGCATTTTCAGAGTCAGTTGCCATGGTGACACATGTTAAGATGTAAACAGCTTGATGATGATGAAAATCCAGACTTGAACCTGAAGTTCTGTTTGATTCTGGCTGACAGACCAGGATCAGAGATGGGGAGGGGGACTCCATGCAGGACAGTCTGGGTAGACATTCCAGTTTCATAGACAGTCATGCTTTGTAGTGTCTTTGTAGTATTTTTGTGGTATCCTTGTGGTACTTACATTGAGTGCAGTAAGGAGTTGAGGCAGGTGCAGAGCAGCAGCGGCACCATTGCACAAAGTGTCATGACATTGTTGAATTTGGCCTCCAGGACGCTGCGATGGTCGCCTGTTGCCTCCGTCTGATTGGCTGAGAGATCATCTGACGGAGGGTCTTTCAGACGGCTGGTGAAGTACTACAGAGACACAGTTAAATAACTATTTTCCAGCTGAAAATGTTTCTCCAGAACCTCAGAAAACAGACTGCACTTTGCATACTACTACTACCCCGATAGCAACTTACATTGATTCAATGTTGGATTTTGGTCAGACTGGTGCATTTTGGTTGAGGTTTAAAATTCTGTTAATTCAATGTTTATTAACAGTTATCATTTCTACAGTTGAAGAATCGTTGTTGAATCAGTGTTGGACAGATGCTGGCTTTTCAATGTTGAAATGCCCTGCAGTGAATCAACATTGTTCCAATGGTGGTGGTGGGTTGGGGGGAGGGTGGGGAAGCAGGGGTTAAGAGTAGGGATCGACCAATTATCGGCCCTGCCGATATTATCGGCTGATATTTAGCATTTTGCCGATAATTGGTATCGGCCTTTAATAGGGTGATATCGGCGATATCACACGCATGTCTGCGCTGGCAGTCCACAGCTAAATATGATCCAACTTGCTGTTTCACTCACGGTTTGGCTTCATTACTTTCGTTTACTGAGTAAGGCTCCTCCCGTAACAGCATCTGATTGGTTAAATAAAACCGTTATCAGCTGTTACTTCCACCGTTTGAACCAATCATATGGTGCGATGGGTGCGGCATACTCACCCGCTACGTGTGTGGAGGAAACAGCGTGACAAGTTAACAGAGAAGCTGCAGCGTCCTGCTGACGTGAAGGTGAAGAAGCAGATCTGACAGCAGCTGTTCTAAACACCACAGTCCTGCAACCACCAGGTTCTAGAAACGTCTGGACACCAGCAGCAGTGAAAGCATGCTAGTTAGCAATTAGCTTCTATTTGGCTAGTTAGCGATTAGCTTCTATTTGGCTAGTTAGCAATTAGCTTCTATTTGGTTAGTTAGCAATTAGCTTCTATTTGGCTAGTTAGCAATTAGCTTCTATTTGGCTAGTTAGCAATTAGCTTCTATTTGGCTAGTTAGCGATTAGCTTCTATTTGGTTAGTTAGTGATTAGCTTCTATTTGGTTAGTTAGCGATTAGCTTCTATTTGGCTAGTTAGCGATTAGCTTCTATTTGGCTAGTTAGCAATTAGCTTCTATTTGGCTAGTTAGCGATTAGCTTCTATTTGGTTTCACCACGAGACCGCTTGTTTATCAAGACAACACCGAAAGTCTTGTAAAAAGTGTGTGCGCGCTGTGTTTACTGACGACTGTTAATGCGCAAGTTTGCGAGTTTGTACATTTTAATGAATCAGAGACATAAACGGACACGATTGATGACGCAGTTTGACTTTATTACAGCGCAGATGTTTGGGACAGAACTTCCTCCGTCTGCTTTACATTTAACATGCAGCTCAGCGCTCATGAGAGCACGTATGTTGGAATACTGATAAATAATAATAGTAATAATAATAATGATAATAAATAATAATAGCAATAATAAAAATAATGATAATAAATAATAATAGCAATAATAAAAATAATGATAATAAATAATAATAGTAATAATAATAATAATGAAAATAAATAATAATAGTAATAATAATAATAATGATAATAAATAATAGTAATAATAATAATAATGATAATAAATAATAATAGCAATAATAATAATAATGATAATAAATAATAATAGCAATAATAATAATAATGATAATAAATAATAATAGTAATAATAATGAAAATAAATAATAATAGTAATACTAATAATAATGACAATAAATAATAATAGTCATAATAATAATAATGATAATAAATAATAATAGCAATAATAATAATAATGATAATAAATAATAACAGTAATAATAATAATAATAGTAATAATAATAATAATAAAAGCAATAACTCCCTTCCATGATGACGGAGTAGTTTCCATAATTCATGTTTCTGCAGTTTTCTCATGTGTCACCATTACTACTGTTATTGAGCTCATTTCAGATGCATCTCTAGTGAAGCGAAACATACGTGGAACAAGTCAAGAATAAATGACAGAATCCTACTTTTAAGCATCACATCTGCAACACGTGTCTCCATCAGTTAAAAATCTGAGCATCTGATGGAAATCTATCCTTGTAGGACGTCATCGGGGTATTAAAAGCATCTATCAGCGCTTTCTTTAAGCGCTCCTGTTAGAACCGCACACCAACACCTATAGGATGTTTACGAATGGGCAGGACATTTTCCAAGAGATCTGATTGGTCAGGAGGTGGTGACTGATCTCTGATCCAGAACTAACCTCCTCTGGAGCAGGTAAGGTGTACATCAGTTACCATGGTGATTTACACTTATAAGTGAACCAGCATGGCAGGATGGAAAACGCAGTTTACCCTGAAGTTACCTCAGTAAGAGAAAACCTTCGCCTATTCGGCAAGTCTTGCCGTGTATCTCATACATGACGTTGGTTAGGCTGGTGTACCAGGCTAAGAAAACCTGGCTCAGTAGTCCAGGTCCTGCTGTTACCACAGTTCTATGACAAAAACAAGTGTGTGTGAAAACTAAATGAGAAGTTGCAGAGCGGCAGAGTGAAATCAAACATGTCATGATCCCAAGCATTAGAAAATTTCACTTTTTTAATAACAGTTTTTAAATTTTTACTGTAAATGAATATCGGCTCCAAATATCGGTTATTGGCCTCCATGATCACTAATAATCGGTATCGGTATCGGTATCGGCCAAGAAAAAATCAAATCGGTCGATCCCTAGTTAAGAGACCATGAGATCTCACAGGGTTTCATTTCAGCTTCAGACTGTGTTCTGGCGGGCTGGATTGGGAGGAGTTAAAATAAATGGGGACTAAGATGATGCTCCTGTTATGATGTAAGCTGGATTTATACCACACAGAGTCTGCATCACATCACCCAGATAGCAAAATGGTTGCATTTTGCTTCAATGTTGAAATGCCCTGCAGTGAATCAACATTGTTTCAATGGTGGTGGTGTGGGGGGGGGGTGTCAAGACACAACAAGATCACACGGGACTTCATTTCAGTTTCAAACTATGGCGTGGCGCGCTTGTTTGGAGCAGAGGCAGTTAAAATAAAAGGGGACTAAAATAATGCTCATATTTGGCCCACACTCCGGGACAGTAGGTGGCGGTAATGCACCATTAAGCTGGATGCCAACCGCCATTAAACAAGAGGAAGAAGAAGATGATGTTCATTAGATTCAAGCTGGATTAGGCTGGTGTTACAGTTTTGTTTCTGAAGCAGCTGCTTCCAGCCGATAAACTCCACAGGACAGAGTTTTTCAGTGGTTCTCCAATGTTTCATAACAACAACAGTCGCCAACATGCTTTTATTCAAAGATCCAAATATCCAGAGACGCGTGATTGCACTGACCAGTCAACAAGGAAGTACTTCTGCATCTCTGCGTTCATGCGGCCAGAGCCACATCAGGATCTGATCCCAGAGGTCTGCGTCGGGCCTGCAGATGGCGGGAGTCGCAAACGACGAGCGGGTATCAACCCAGCTTCACCATAAACAGCGGTGAAGCCGTTACTGTGTGGAACATCAGTATTTCTCTCTGTTTTGGTGAGAAAACGCGGTGTTAACTCACTGGCTGCCATTCACGTGTTTCCACGTTAATTTAAATCCGAACGCTAACTGCCATTCACGTGTTTCCACGTTAATTAAGGGTTTT
Organism: Atherinomorus stipes; assembly: GCA_023101725.1. Taxonomy (NCBI): domain Eukaryota; kingdom Metazoa; phylum Chordata; class Actinopteri; order Atheriniformes; family Atherinidae; genus Atherinomorus; species Atherinomorus stipes. The sequence goes on along the minus strand of JALJCO010003300.1, from coordinate 52,692 downwards.
AATCGGCGGAGCTACTTTAATCTCTAGCGGAGTTTGTCAGAGAACCAAGAGCTCATGATAATTTTTTCGGTAGTTTTCATCTAATCCAGCAGATGGCGGTGTCAGACACGCTTAAAAAACCTACCAGGAAGTGATGCAATTCTATGATGCTTCCTGTGTTGTTAGCGGTTGTTAGAGCTAACCGCTGAAGTGTGCTGGATCCTGCTGCGGGGGGGGGGGGGGGGGGGGACATGGCGACTGGTCGTAATGGAAGCAGTTTAGGAGGTGGATGAAGGTGGAAAGTTTGTGGGGAAAGTGATCGGTGACAGACAGACACGATCGATCGAAGACACGATGGAAATACAGCAGCGAAGTGCGGCAGCTGAAAGTGAAAGTAAGTCTACAGCACGCGGTTGTTTCCCGCAGGGGAGGGGGGGGGAGGGGGACTGCGTGCGCACCTAAGCAACAGTGGAAGGAGAATGAGGGAGGGGGGAGGAGTAGAGAGACGTTTCTGCTCTCTGTTTCTGTCAAATATTATGCTGTGAAACAAACTTGTGGCTTATTCAGCTAGTAAATAATTATTTTGCCTCCAAAACTCTTTTCTCAGTGTCGTATTTGTTGTTTCATAGAAGTAAACAGCTGATCAGATGATGAAGGTGTTACTAAAGTAAAAAAATATTGGCATCAAAGACACTTTTCCACTTGAAGCGGACCTCAGCATTCAAAGCTCGTTTTCTCAGCTTTTTGGTCAGAAACAGGCATTTTCGCTGCAACAAAGCCATGTTCTACTGCAGATTACTAAAGAATGGAAAAAGCTAGAAACAAATGTTTTTTTTCTGATAAAAGAAGAGAGTCTAAGCTTTCCTTTGGTACATTCAGTGTTTGTACTGGCATAGTACACAATATTCTGTGGATCTCCCAAAATCAGTGAAAATGCTTAAAAATCCTGGTAATATGGAGCTCTGCTGGGAAAAGGTCTGGCAGTCAATGAGTTAAACACCGATGCTGCATCGCCACAACCGGACAGACAGGAGAGCAGCAGCGAGGATCACCTGGACCAGGTGAGTCAGTTAAGTTGCAGCCTCGGCTATTTTCTCTCTCTTTCTGTCCATCTCTGTTTTTCTCTCTTTCTTGTGTTTGCGTTTAATTTTGACAGTTAACTGTTAACTTTTAACAGTTGTAGATGGAGAGATTAGCAACATTGGCCGTTTGTAGCAGTTAGCAGAAGCTAGCAGCTCCACCTGCCTCCATTCTTGTTTACCACTTGTTTGTTTGTTTGTTTACACTGAATCCCGCGAGACTTCTATGCGAGAGTTTGATGCATCAGTTTGATCCCTGATCCTACGTAGGATGAAGCTTCACTGAAGGAGGAGGCAGTCCGCTGAAAGATCGTGAGCCATGTTTATTCGTATTTTCTTAGATGTTTTGTTTGTAATTGCAGGAGTGGATGCAATAAATTCATTTTTCACTGGGATGAGTTTGGCACAGAAATATTGTGAAAATAGTCGAGCTACAAGTTCAGATCACCTTGTGATCAAATGTGGAATTATTTTTCTTATTATTATATTCATCTCTTTCCATTTTGATGCCATTGTTTGATTAGTTTGGTACAGTCATGGTCTTATTTTTTCCATCGAGGTGAAATGCGTCTTAAATATGATGCAAATGTAGCTGAATCAATGTTGATCTTAAGATAGTTGAATTAATGTTGATTCACTGTCAGAATTGATTGAAAAATAAACATTATTTAAACATTGATCATAGCAGCACTTTCAATGTATCTTTCAGTGTCAGACATCAATGTTGACTCACTGCTTCAGCTTGACCATATTTCAACATTGATTTAATCACTTTTTGCTATCTGGGACTACGACTAACTGTTACTACAAGTACTACTACATGTTGTTACTGCTACTACTATTACATGTTTCTCTTACATTGTCTGTAAAGCTCTTTCCATAAACCTGCAGCTGCTATAAAAGATAAAAGAACAGTTCAGATGTAAAAACTTCTGGTTATGGACAGAACTTATTAATCAGTAAACTGTACTGAGGGTCAGTGGGTGGGTGGGGGGAGGGGATTTAAAGCTGGTGGACTGTCCACCGTCGTACTTTTGCTGCTTGTGTTTTTTCAAAAGATAGAAAAAAAAAAGGATTTAATCATTTCAGTTGTTTTTAACTCATAAACAGGAAGTGATGTCAGACCGTTGTGGCTGTCATAAAGAAGTTCCACGGCAGCAGTGTTCCCAGCCCGAGCATGAAGAAGATCAGCCAAACACCGAAGTACCTGCAGAAGTCATCACAAGGAGATCACAACCCAGATAGTAGACACATTTGGGCCAGATCCAATCCAATTACTTTCTGTTATTTAAATGTGCTATAAATAAAGTGTCCAAAGTGCTGCACAAAAGTAAAATTTCAAGATAATGGATAAAATCAAAGTAATGATAACAGAAAATGTAAAAACCTAAACATTATAAGTAAATACATAAAACAAAACAAAAGAACACAGAGGACCACACAACTCAGCAATTTCAAAAGCCGTGGAATAAAAATGCGTCTTAAGCCGAGACTTAAAACACTCTACTGTGGGGGCTGTGCTGACATGGGGGGACAGGGCATTCCAGAGTCTCAGGCCCCCCACTGAAAAAGCCCCGTCACCCTGGTTTTTAGTCGTGTCCTAGGTACCTCAAGGGGGAGCTGTCCCTCAAACCTCAGTGCTCGCGCCGGGTTGTTGCTTTAATGAGGTTTCTCATATAAACTGGTTCAAGTCTATGTGAAGCTTTAAAAACCAATGACAACATTTTAAAAATCAACCCTACATTTAATAATAAGCCAGTGCAAAGATGCAAGAATGGGGGTGATGTGATCATGCTTCTTTGTCCCCGTTAAAAGCCGTGCTGCAGCCGGGATAAAGTTTTACATACCAGCATACAGCGTGTTGCAGTAATCCAGCTGACTTGTAGTAAAAGCGAACACGACCTTCTCAAACTGGTTAAAAGATCAAAACAGTTTTACTATCGATAAAAGACGAAGATGGTAAAAACATGATCTTAAAACATGACTCACCCGTTTGTCAAGTTTAAAATCATTGTCTACAGTCAAGCCGAGGCTGGTGACCCTGGGACAGAGTCCCTCTGTGGGCTAGAAGGGAGCCTCACTTCTGGTCCATGTCTGGCCCAGTTCTGGCCCACTTCTAGCCCACGTCTGGCCCACATACAGCACTGGTACCTGTTCTATCGACCAGACATGAATTTTTCTGCTTCAAATGACGTGCTGCTGACACGTAAAACTGTACAATGTAAAATCAACAAGTCCTCTAAAAAATCACAGCCATATTAGGTTGTTTGTGCACAAAAATACAGACTATATTAGGTTTTTAATATCCACTCAGTTTATATTTGCGATCCACAGTTCTTCTCATTTTGACGGATCCTAAATCCTTTTAGGTTTGTTGGCTGTATTTTACCTGGAGAAACCTGGAATCAATCTTCCCAACTTCTGCATGATGGACACCTGCTCCCTGTCCTCGTCCATTCCTTGAGAGCTGCTGTCCCGCAACTGTTCGAGGCATTTCTTCCCCAACGACATCTAAATTACTTCATGCGCTGTCATTCAGCTTTGCAGATGTAACGAGCCGAGTTGCATGCCAGCAACTCTTGAGGAATAGACGAGGACACAGAGCAGGTGTCCGTTATGCAGAAGATGGGGGGATGGATTCCAGGTTTCTCCAGGCAACATGCAGCCAAAAAACCTAAAAGGATTTAGGATCCATCAAAATGAGAAGAACTGTGGATCGCAGATATAAATTGAGTGGATATTAAAAACCAGAATATAGTCCATATTTTTGTGCACAAACAACCTAATATGGGTGTGATTTTTTTAGAGGACTTGTTGATTTTATATTGCAGTTTTACGTGTCAGTGTAATTTGAAGCAGTTACGTGTCGGGGACATGTATATGGGTAAAACCGTTCGTGCTCATGTCACATATTTTTGTGAGATCAGGTTGTCATTAGGGCAGGTTCCCTGTGGACCACATGTGGTGGTCAAGTGACCCAGTTCTGGAGACATTCACATGAAGTCAACGCTGCAAGTCCAGACCACGTTTACTGAACAGTTTTACATCCTGAAAGGAAAATAACCAGATCATGTAACGCTCACCCAACTTACCCCAACTAATACTAACTAATCTTAACCAATGTAACTAGCTGTTCTGGATGTTTTCCCTCAAACTGACTGAAGGCGTGTACGTATTTGTCAGTGTGTTATCAGTTTATCTCTGAGCTGCAGAAGGACATAATCTTCATGCAGCAGAAACATGAAACTTTCAGCTCAAACGTTAAGTAACAACCATAAAAACAACAGTGTTCCAACATTAACAATCAATCAATCAATCAATCAATCAATCAATCAATCAATCAATCAATCAATCAATCAATCAATCAATCAATCAATCAATCAATCAATCAATCATTTAAGCAGTTCATGGCTTTATATCTAAGTTTGTATACAACATTGACCAAGGATGTGTGCTAATCATTAAACTGGACATATTGCTTCTTAATCTGAAAGATTAATGATCAGAGATTATTGATAATTTTCTTACTTGTCGTTTGGTGAGGTGGTAGCCATTTCAGCAGAGAAGACGCGAAGAAGCAATGGTGTGATGAAGAGGAGGTGTCACTGACTAGCCGAGGAGTCCAGGAAGTTGGTATGACACGTGTTGCTGAGATAAGGAGGGTTGGTGTTTCTAAACAGCTCAAACAGGAAATCAAATAATTAATTTAATTACTTTCATGGCTCACCAGAAAAATTTATAATAACGAGAATAAAACAGAAACCAGTAACATGAATACTAACGAGAATAAAACAGACACCAGTAACATGAATACTAACGAGGATAAAACAGAAACCAGTAACATGAATACTAACGAGGATAAAACAGAAACCAGTAACATGAATACTAACGAGGATAAAACAGAAACCAGTAACATGAATACTAACGAGGATAAAACAGAAACCAGTAACATGAATACTAACGAGGATAAAACAGAAACCAGAAACATGAATACTAACGAGAATAAAACAGAAACCAGTAACATGAATACTAAAGAGAATAAAACAGAAACCAGTAACATGAATACTAACGAGGATAAAACAGAAACCAGAAACATGAATACTAACGAGAATAAAACAGAAACCAGTAACATGAATACTAAAGAGAATAAAACAGAAACCAGTAACATGAATACTAACGAGGATAAAACAGAAACCAGTAACATGAATACTAACGAGGATAAAACAGAAACCAGTAACATGAATACTAACGAGGATAAAACAGAAACCAGTAACATGAATACTAACGAGGATAAAACAGAAACCAGTAACATGAATACTAACGAGGATAAAACAGAAACCAGTAACATGAATACTAACGAGGATAAAACAGAAACCAGTAACATGAATACTAACGAGGATAAAACAGAAACCAGTAACATGAATACTAACGAGGATAAAACAGAAACCAGTAACATGAATACTAACGAGGATAAAACAGAAACCAGTAACATGAATACTAACAAGAATAAAACAGAAACCAGTAACATGAATACTAACGAGGATAAAACAGAAACCAGTAACATGAATACTAACGAGAATAAGTTCAAGTTCAAGTTCAAGTTCACTTTATTTCTAAAGCACTCTTACACTGACAAAGACAGATCAAGGTGCTTTACAACAATAAGACATAATAAAAAATAAAAAATAAACAGCAGAAGAATCTAAAAACAGTAAAAACAAATATGAAAAATAATAAATCAAACTAAAAGACTATTAGGAGCTAAGTACCAAAGGCTTTGTGAAATAGAAATGTTTTCAGTAATGTTTTAAAAGCAGCAAGGGACTCAGCGGACCTGATTGATGGTGGTAAAGCATTCCAGAGAGGGGGGGCAAACACAGAGAAGGCTCTCCCACCTTTTGTTATATAACGGGGCTTCGGTTCAACAAGCAAGTTGGCAGATGAGGATCTTAAGGATCTAGGGGGGACATAGCGGATACATAAGTCTGAAATATAAGGGGGGGCAAGATCATGTAAAGCCTTAAAGACAAGCAGGAGAGATTTGTATTGAATTCAAAATGGCACAGGGAGCCAGTGCAGGCTAGCCAGGACAGGGGTGATGTGGTCACGCTGACGTTTACCAGTCAGTAAGCGAGCTGCCGCATTCTGGGCCACCTGCAGCCTCGATAATAATTTTTTATTAAGGCCTTGGTAGAGAGAGTTACAGTAATCTAATCTCGACATGATCAGCAAGTGGATTACTTTTTCCAGTTGAGGTTTAGGCAGGTATGGCTTGACTTTAACAAGGACCCTCAGGTGGTAAAAAATACTCTTAACCACAGCATTAACTTGTCTATCAAGTTTCAAAGAGCTGTCAATAGTTACCCCCAGACTTTTGACAAAAGGAAGGTTAGATGAGGATGAGGGAAATAGGGAGGCGAGAGCCGATTTTAAACCGTTAGGAACTGTGGTGAGACCAAAGGCAATCACCTCTGTCTTATCTTCATTCAAAAGAAGAAAGTTCTGGGACATCCAAACCTTGAAATCCTCAATGCATTTAACTAAGTTACAAATGGAAAAGTCCTCACAATCAATGGAAATATAGAGCTGTATATCATCTGCATAGCAGTGATAAGAAACCTTGTGCTTTCTAAAGATCATCCCTAAGGGGAGCATGTACAAGGAAAACAAAAGGGGACCCAAAATTGAACCCTGAGGAACCCCACAGGTTAACTGAGTGGGGTCAGAAAAGCAATCTTCCAATTGGACCTTGCATGTCCTATTTGTTAAGTAGGACTGAAACCAGTTAAGGACAGCACCCCCTAACCCAACACATTGTTCCAAGCGAGAGATTAAAATGTGATGGTCTACAGTATCGAATGCCGCCGTTAAATCCAGCAAAATAAGAACTACTGGACGACCAGCGTCCAGAGAGAGAAAAACATCATTAAATATTTTTAAAAGTGCAGTTTCAGTACTGTGAACTGATTTAAAACCAGATTGAAATTTATCTGTGATCCCATGCTGATCCAGGTGGGACTGTAGCTGTTGTAGGACGAGTTTTTCTAAAACCTTGGACAAGAAAGGTAATTTCGAGATTGGCCTATAGTTAGACAGTGCTGCCGGGTCTAAGTTTGGCTTTTTGATAAGGGGCTGAATTAATGCCGATTTAAAGGACTGAGGGACGCATCCCGATTCTAGACAGCGATATATTAGACTTAAGATAATGGGACCTAAAGAAGAAAATGCATCACGGATCAGTAAGGGATGAACAACATCAGTAAAACAATAAGTGGGTTTCAACCCAAATATTACCTTCTGAAGTGTTGTTAATGAAACTGGTTCAAAGCAATTCCATACAGGTGGACAAGCAGGAGGGGGGGCTATAGGGCTGAGACATGGCAAAAGAGGAAAAGAGGATCTAATAGATGCAATCTTCCCCACAAAAAAGTTTTAAAACTGTTCACAGAGTTCTGCTGATGGGGAACTGTGGGTAGCTTGAAGGGGATTTACCAGCTTATTTAAGGTAGCAAAAAGAAAACGGGGGTTATGAGTGTTTTTGACGATAAGTTCTGAGAAGTATGTGGTTTTAGCATGCTTGACCTCTCTTTGATATTGAACAAGACTGTCTCTCCATAAACCAAGAGAGACATGTAACCTATCCTTTTTCCACTTGCGCTCTGCACGCCTACAAAGGCGGCGGAGCGCACGAGTGGAATCATTCAGCCATGGTTGGCTGGCGGATCTGGGGCGCCGGGCTGAGAGGGGAGCAATACTATCAAGGATGCCGGAACAAACTGTGTTAAATTGATCTGCAAAACTCTCAACATCACCAACAGCTATGGTTGAGAGAGTGGAGTGACTTAGAGCTGCAGCAAATAATGCTGGAGTCTGTGGAGATGTGAGTCGTTTGTATTTTACAGGAAAAATACACTTAGAGGGGGGTGATGACAGACTGATATTAAACAAAACTGGACAGTGATCAGACAAACCAGCATCACAAATCTCAGTGACAGAAGCATTAAAACAGAAACCAGTAACATGAATACTAACGAGGATAAAACAGAAACCAGTAACATGAATACTAACGAGGATAAAACAGAAACCAGTAACATGAATACTAACGAGGATAAAACAGAAACCAGTAACATGAATACTAACGAGAATAAAACAGAAACCAGTAACATGAATACTAACGAGGATAAAACAGAAACCAGTAACATGAATACTAACGAGGATAAAACAGAAACCAGTAACATGAATACTAACGAGAATAAAACAGAAACCAGTAACATGAATACTAACGAGAATAAAACAGAAACCAGTAACATGAATACTAACGAGAATAAAACAGAAACCAGTAACATGAATACTAACGAGGATAAAACAGAAACCAGTAACATGAATACTAACGAGGATAAAACAGAAACCAGTAACATGAATACTAACGAGGATAAAACAGAAACCAGTAACATGAATACTAACGAGGATAAAACAGAAACCAGTAACATGAATACTAACGAGGATAAAACAGAAACCAGTAACATGAATACTAACGAGAATAAAACAGAAACCAGTAACATGAATACTAACGAGGATAAAACAGAAACCAGTAACATGAATACTAACGAGAATAAAACAGAAACCAGTAACATGAATACTAACGAGAATAAAACAGAAACCAGTAACATGAATACTAACGAGAATAAAACAGAAACCAGTAACATGAATACTAACGAGAATAAAACAGAAACCAGTAACATGAATACTAACGAGGATAAAACAGAAACGAGTAACATGAATACTAACGAGGATAAAACAGAAACCAGTAACATGAATACTAACGAGGATAAAACAGAAACCAGTAACATGAATACTAACGAGGATAAAACAGAAACCAGTAACATGAATACTAACGAGGATCAAACAGAAACCAGTAACATGAATACTAACGAGGATAAAACAGAAACCAGTAACATGAATACTAACGAGAATAAAACAGAAACCAGTAACATGAATACTAACGAGGATAAAACAGAAACCAGTAACATGAATACTAACGAGGATAAAACAGAAACCAGTAACATGAATACTAACGAGAATAAAACAGAAACCAGTAACATGAATACTAACGAGAATAAAACAGAAACCAGTAACATGAATACTAACGAGAATAAAACAGAAACCAGTAACATGAATACTAACGAGGATAAAACAGAAACCAGTAACATGAATACTAACGAGAATAAAACAGAAACCAGTAACATGAATACTAACGAGGATAAAACAGAAACCAGTAACATGAATACTAACGAGGATAAAACAGAAACCAGTAACATGAATACTAACGAGGATAAAACAGAAACCAGTAACATGAATACTAACGAGGATCAAACAGAAACCAGTAACATGAATACTAACGAGGATCAAACAGAAACCAGTAACATGAATACTAACGAGGATAAAACAGAAACCAGTAACATGAATACTAACGAGGATAAAACAGAAACCAGTAACATGAATACTAACGAGGATAAAACAGAAACCAGTAACATGAATACTAACGAGAATAAAACAGAAACCAGTAAAATGAATACTAACGAGGATAAAACTGAAACCTGTAACATGAATACTAACGAGGATCAAACAGAAACCAGTAACATGAATACTAACGAGGATCAAACAGAAACCAGTAACATGAATACTAACGAGAATAAAACAGAAACCAGTAACATGAATACTAACGAGAATAAAACAGAAACCAGTAAAATGAATACTAACGAGAATAAAACAGAAACCAGTAACATGAATACTAACGAGGATAAAACAGAAACCAGTAACATGAATACTAACGAGGATAAAACAGAAACCAGTAACATGAATACTAACGAGGATAAAACAGAAACCAGTAACATGAATACTAACGAGGATAAAACAGAAACCTGTAACATGAATACTAACGAGAATAAAACAGAAACCAGTAACATGAATACTAACGAGGATAAAACAGAAACCAGTAACATGAATACTAACGAGAATAAAACAGAAACCAGTAACATGAATACTAACGAGGATAAAACAGAAACCAGTAACATGAATACTAACGAGAATAAAACAGAAACCAGTAACATGAATACTAACGAGAATAAAACAGAAACCAGTAACATGAATACTAACGAGAATAAAACAGAAACCAGTAACATGAATACTAACGAGGATAAAACAGAAACCAGTAACATGAATACTAACGAGGATAAAACAGAAACCAGTAACATGAATACTAACGAGAATAAAACAGAAACCAGTAACATGAATACTAACGAGAATAAAACAGAAACCAGTAACATGAATACTAACGAGAATAAAACAGAAACCAGTAACATGAATACTAACGAGGATAAAACAGAAACCAGTAACATGAATACTAACGAGAATAAAACAGAAACCAGTAACATGAATACTAACGAGAATAAAACAGAAACCAGTAACATGAATACTAACGAGGATAAAACAGAAACCAGTAACATGAATACTAACGAGGATAAAACAGAAACCAGTAACATGAATACTAACGAGGATAAAACAGAAACCAGTAACATGAATACTAACGAGGATAAAACAGAAACCAGTAACATGAATACTAACGAGAATAAAACAGAAACCAGTAATATGAATACTAACGAGGATAAAACAGAAACCAGTAACATGAATACAAACGAGGATAAAACAGAAACCAGTAACATGAATACTAACGAGAATAAAACAGAAACCAGTAACATGAATACTAACGACGATAAAACAGAAACCAGTAACATGAATACTAACGAGGATAAAACAGAAACCAGTAACATGAATACTAACGAAGATAAAACAGAAACCAGTAACATGAATACTAACGAGGATAAAACAGAAACCAGTAACATGAATACTAACGAGAATAAAACAGAAACCAGTAACATGAATACTAACGAGGATAAAACAGAAACCAGTAACATGAATACTAACGAGAATAAAACAGAAACCAGTAACATGAATACTAACGAGAATAAAACAGAAACCAGTAACATGAATACTAACGAGGATAAAACAGAAACCGGTAACATGAATACTAACGAGAATAAAACAGAAACCGGTAACATGAATACTAACGAGGATAAAACAGAAACCAGTAACATGAATACTAACGAGGATAAAACAGAAACCAGTAACATGAATACTAACGAGAATAAAACAGAAACCAGTAACATGAATACTAACGAGGATAAAACAGAAACCAGTAACATGAATACTAACGAGAATAAAACAGAAACCAGTAACATGAATACTAACGAGGATAAAACAGAAACCAGTAACATGAATACTAACGAGAATAAAACAGAAACCAGTAACATGAATACTAACGAGGATAAAACAGAAACCGGTAACATGAATACTAACGAGGATAAAACAGAAACCAGTAACATGAATACTAACGAGAATAAAACAGAAACCAGTAACATGAATACTAACGAGAATAAAACAGAAACCAGTAACATGAAAACTAACGAGAATAAAACAGAAACCAGTAACATGAATACTAACGAGGATAAAACAGAAACCAGTAACATGAATACTAACGAGGATAAAACAGAAACCAGCAACATGAATACTAACGAGAATAAAACAGAAACCAGTAACATGAATACTAACGAGGATAAAACAGAAACCAGTAACATGAATACTAACGAGGATAAAACAGAAACCAGTAACATGAATACTAACGAGGATAAAACAGAAACCAGTAACATGAATACAAACGAGGATAAAACAGAAACCAGTAACATGAATACAAACGAGGATAAAACAGAAACCAGTAACATGAATACTAACGAGGATAAAACAGAAACCAGTAACATGAATACTAACGAGGATAAAACAGAAACCAGTAACATGAATACTAACGAGAATAAAACAGAAACCAGTAACATGAATACTAACGAGGATAAAACAGAAACCAGTAACATGAATACTAACGAGGATAAAACAGAAACCAGTAACATGAATACTAACGAGGATAAAACAGAAACCAGTAACATGAATACTAACGAGGATAAAACAGAAACCAGTAACATGAATACTAACGAGAATAAAACAGAAACCAGTAACATGAATACTAACGAGAATAAAACAGAAACCAGTAACATGAATACTAACGAGGATAAAACAGAAACCAGTAACATGAATACTAACGAGGATAAAACAGAAACCAGTAACATGAATACTAACGAGGATAAAACAGAAACCAGTAACATGAATACAAACGAGGATAAAACAGAAACCAGTAACATGAATACAAACGAGGATAAAACAGAAACCAGTAACATGAATACTAACGAGGATAAAACAGAAACCAGTAACATGAATACTAACGAGGATAAAACAGAAACCAGTAACATGAATACTAACGAGAATAAAACAGAAACCAGTAACATGAATACTAACGAGGATAAAACAGAAACCAGTAACATGAATACTAACGAGGATAAAACAGAAACCAGTAACATGAATACTAACGAGGATAAAACAGAAACCAGTAACATGAATACTAACGAGGATAAAACAGAAACCAGTAACATGAATACTAACGAGAATAAAACAGAAACCAGTAATATGAATACTAACGAGGATAAAACAGAAACCAGTAACATGAATACTAACGAGGATAAAACAGAAACCAGTAACATGAATACTAACGAGAATAAAACAGAAACCAGTAACATGAATACTAACGAGGATAAAACAGAAACCAGTAACATGAATACTAACGAGGATAAAACAGAAACCAGTAACATGAATACTAACGAGAATAAAACAGAAACCAGTAACATGAATACTAACGAGGATAAAACAGAAACCAGTAACATGAATACTAACGAGGATAAAACAGAAACCAGTAACATGAATACTAACGAGGATAAAACAGAAACCAGTAACTTGAATACTAACGAGGATAAAACAGAAACCAGTAACATGAATACTAACGTGGATAAAACAGAAACCAGTAACATGAATACTAACGAGAATAAAACAGAAACCAGTAACATGAATACTAACGAGAATAAAACAGAAACCAGTAACATGAATACTAACGAGGATAAAACAGAAACCAGTAACATGAATACTAACGAGAATAAAACAGAAACCAGTAACATGAATACTAACGAGAATAAAACAGAAACCAGTAACATGAATACTAACGAGGATAAAACAGAAACCAGTAACATGAATACTAACGAGAATAAAACAGAAACCAGTAACATGAATACTAACGAGGATAAAACAGAAACCAGTAACATGAATACTAACGAGGATAAAACAGAAACCAGTAACATGGATACTAACGAAGATAAAACAGAAACCAGTAACATGAATACTAACGAGGATAAAACAGAAACCGGTAACATGAATACTAACGAGGATAAAACAGAAACCGGTAACATGAATACTAACGAGGATAAAACAGAAACCGGTAACATGAATACTAACGAGGATAAAACAGAAACCAGTAACATGAATACTAACGAGAATAAAACAGAAACCAGTAACATGAATACTAACGAGGATAAAACAGAAACCAGTAACATGAATACTAACGAGGATAAAACAGAAACCAGTAACATGAATACTAACGAGGATAAAACAGAAACCAGTAACATGAATACTAACGAGAATAAAACAGAAACCGGTAACATGAATACTAACGAGGATAAAACAGAAACCGGTAACATGAATACTAACGAGAATAAAACAGAAACCAGTAACATGAATACTAACGAGGATAAAACAGAAACCAGTAACATGAATACTAACGAGAATAAAACAGAAACCAGTAACATGAATACTAACGAGGATAAAACAGAAACCAGTAACATGAATACTAACGAGAATAAAACAGAAACCAGTAACATGAATACTAACGAGAATAAAACAGAAACCAGTAACATGAATACTAACGAGAATAAAACAGAAACCAGTAAAATGAATACTAACGAGGATAAAACAGAAACCAGTAACATGAATACTAACGAGGATAAAACAGAAACCAGTAACATGAATACTAACGAGAATAAAACAGAAACCAGTAACATGAATACTAACGAGGATAAAACAGAAACCAGTAACATGAATACAAACGAGGATAAAACAGAAACCAGTAACATGAATACTAACGAGGATAAAACAGAAACCAGTAACATGAATACTAACGAGAATAAAACAGAAACCAGTAACATGAATACTAACGAGGATCAAACAGAAACCAGTAACATGAATACTAACGAGGATAAAACAGAAACCAGTAACATGAATACTAACGAGGATAAAACAGAAACCAGTAACATGAATACAAACGAGAATAAAACAGAAACCAGTAACATGAATACTAACGAGAATAAAACAGAAACCAGTAACATGAATACTAACGAGGATAAAACAGAAACCAGTAACATGAATACTAACGAGGATAAAACAGAAACCAGTAACATGAATACAAACGAGAATAAAACAGAAACCAGTAACATGAATACTAACGAGAATAAAACAGAAACCAGTAACATGAATACTAACGAGAATAAAACAGAAACCAGTAACATGAATACTAACGAGGATAAAACAGAAACCAGTAACATGAATACTAACAAGGATAAAACAGAAACCAGTAACATGAATACTAACAAGGATGAAAGAAGGAAAAAGGAAACGTGAACGGTGAAGTAAAACCAAAAACATTTACACTCAGACAGAAAAATCTATCTTTCAATGATCGATTATCTCCTACGACATCACTGTGACATCACTGATCTGGCTGTGTGTATAGAGGGTTCTGTAACCATGGCAACGTACCAGGAACAGATGTACAATGTGAATGCTGCAGGTGGAACCGGGACCTCGTCCAGCATGAGGCATTCAGGGGTCGTCTGGAATCTTAGAGCAGGGGCCTGTTGCACAAAAGTAGGAATCAGATGAGTCAGGAAGAAGCGTAGCCGAACTCATCCAGGCCAAAACCAGACCTGTTCCTCAGTCCTAGACTCTGATCCACCAGACCTGTTCCTCAGTCTGAGACTCTGATCCACCAGATCTGTTCCTCAGTCCTAGACTCTGATCCACCAGACCTGTTCCTCAGTCTGAGACTCTGATCCACCAGATCTGTTCCTCAGTCCTAGACTCTGATCCACCAGATCTGTTCCTCAGTCCTAGACTCTGATCCACCAGACCTGTTCCTCAGTCCTAGACTCTGATCCACCAGATCTGTTCCTCAGTCCTAGACTCTGATCCACCAGACCTGTTCCTCAGTCTGAGATCCACCAGATCTGTTCCTCAGTCTGAGACTCTGATCCACCAGATCTGTTCCTCAGTCCTAGACTCTGATCCACCAGACCTGTTCCTCAGTCTGAGACTGATCCACCAGATCTGTTCCTCAGTCCTAGACTCTGATCCACCAGACCTGTTCCTCAGTCCTAGACTCTGATCCACCAGACCTGTTCCTCAGTCTGAGACTCTGATCCACCAGATCTGTTCCTCAGTCCTAGACTCTGATCCACCAGACCTGTTCCTCAGTCCTAGACTCTGATCCACCAGATCTGTTCCTCAGTCCTAGACTCTGATCCACCAGACCTGTTCCTCAGTCTGAGATCCACCAGATCTGTTCCTCAGTCTGAGACTCTGATCCACCAGATCTGTTCCTCAGTCCTAGACTCTGATCCACCAGACCTGTTCCTCAGTCTGAGACTGATCCACCAGATCTGTTCCTCAGTCCTAGACTCTGATCCACCAGATCTGTTCCTCAGTCCTAGACTCTGATCCACCAGACCTGTTCCTCAGTCTGAGACTGATCCACCAGATCTGTTCCTCAGTCTGAGACTCTGATCCACCAGATCTGTTCCTCAGTCCTAGACTCTGATCCACCAGACCTGTTCCTCAGTCTGAGACTGATCCACCAGACCTGTTCCTTGGTCTGAGACTCTGATCCACCAGACCTGTTCCTCAGTCTGTGACTCTGATCCACCAGACCTGTTCCTCAGTCCTAGACTCTGATCCACCAGATCTGTTCCTCAGTCCTAGACTCTGATCCACCAGACCTGTTCCTCAGTCTGAGACTGATCCACCAGACCTGTTCCTTGGTCTGAGACTCTGATCCACCAGACCTGTTCCTCAGTCTGAGACTCTGATCCACCAGACCTGTTCCTCAGTCCTAGACTCTGATCCACCAGACCTGTTCCTCAGTCATAGACTCTGATCCACCAGATCTGTTCCTCAGTCTGAGACTCTGATCCACCAGATCTGTTCCTTGGTCTGAGACTCTGATCCACCTGACCTGTTCCTTGGTCTGAGACTCTGATCCACCAGACCTGTTCCTCAGTCTGAGACTCTGATCCACCAGACCTGTTCCTCAGTCTGAGACTCTGATCCACCAGATCTGTTCCTCAGTCATAGATTCTGATCCACCAGACCTGTTCCTCAGTCCTAGACTCTGATCCACCAGACCTGTTCCTCAGTCATAGATTCTGATCCACCAGACCTGTTCCTCAGTCTGAGACTGATCCACCAGACCTGTTCCTTGGTCTGAGACTCTGATCCACCAGACCTGTTCCTCAGTCTGAGACTCTGATCGACCAGACCTGTTCCTCAGTCCTAGACTCTGATCCACCAGATCTGTTCCTCAGTCTGAGACTCTGATCCACCAGATCTGTTCCTTGGTCTGAGACTCTGATCCACCAGACCTGTTCCTCAGTCATAGACTCTGACCCACCAGACCTGTTCCTCAGTCTGAGACTCTGATCCACCAGATCTGTTCCTCAGTCCTAGACTCTGATCCACCAGACTGCATTATCAAGCTGGTCTGGCTAGCAAGACTAAGGTCTACTAGCTTTGTTGTAATTAGCCTCCATTAACCCTGCAGCAGGCTAGTCTCCACTACCTTTGTTGTGATTAGCCTCCATTAGCCCTGCAGCAGGCTAGTCTCCACTACCTTTGTTGTGATTAGCCTCCATTAGCCCTGCAGCAGGCTAGTCTCCACTAGCTTTGTTGTATTTTGCCTCCATTAACCCTGCAGCAGGCTAGTCTCCACTACCTTTGTTGTGATTAGCCTCCATTAGCCCTGCAGCAGGCTAGTCTCCACTAGCTTTGTTGTAATTAGCCTCCATTAGCCCTGCAGCAGGCTAGTCTCCACTAGCTTTGTTGTATTTTGCCTCCATTAACCCTGCAGCAGGCTAGTCTCCACTAGCTTTGTTGTAATTAGCCTCATTAACCCTGCAGCAGGCTAGTCTCCACTAGCTTTGTTGTAATTAGCCTCCATTAGCCCTGCAGCAGGCTAGTCTCCACTAGCTTTGTTGTAATTAGCCTCCATTAACCCTGCAGCAGGCTAGTCTCCACTAGCTTTGTTGTAATTAGCCTCCATTAGCCCTGCAGTAGGCCAGTCTCCACTAGCTTTGTTGTAATTAGCCTCCATTAGCCCTGCAGCAGGCTAGTCTCCACTAGCTTTGTTGTATTTTGCCTCCATTAACCCTGCAGCAGGCTAGTCTCCACTAGCTTTGTTGTAATTAGCCTCCATTAACCCTGCAGCAGGCTAGTCTCCACTAGCTTTGTTGTAATTAGCCTCCATTAACCCTGCAGCAGGCTAGTCTTGACTAGCTTATTGTAATTAGCCTCCATTAACCCTGCAGTAGGCTAGTTTCCACTACCTTTGTTGTAATTAGCCTCCATTAGCCCTGCAGCAGGCTAGTCTCCACTAGCTTTGTTGTAATTAGCCTCCATTAGCCCTGCAGCAGGCTAGTCTCCACTAGCTTTGTTGTAATTAGCCTCCAATAGCCCTGCAGTAGGCTAGTTTTCACTAGCTTTGTTGTATTTTGCCTCCATTAACCCTGCAGCAGGCTAGTCTCCACTAGCTTTGTTGTAATTAGCCTCCATTAACCCTGCAGCAGGCTAGTCTCCACTAGCTTTGTTGTATTTAGCCTCCATTAACCCTGCAGCAGGCTAGTCTCCACTAGCTTTGTTGTAATTAGCCTCCATTAACCCTGCAGCAGGCTAGTCTTGACTAACTTATTGTAATTAGCCTCCATTAACCCTGCAGTAGGCTAGTTTCCACTACCTTTGTTGTAATTAGCCTCCATTAGCCCTGCAGCAGGCTAGTCTCCACTACCTTTGTTGTAATTAGCCTCCATTAGCCCTGCAGCAGGCTAGTCTCCACTAGCTTTGTTGTAATTAGCCTCCATTAGCCCTGCAGTAGGCTAGTCTCCACTAGCTTTGTTGTAATTAGCCTCCATTAACCCTGCAGCAGGCTAGTCTTGACTAGCTTATTGTAATTAGCCTCCATTAACCCTGCAGTAGGCTAGTTTCCACTACCTTTGTTGTAATTAGCCTCCATTAGCCCTGCAGCAGGCTAGTCTCCACTAGCTTTGTTGTAATTAGCCTCCATTAGCCCTGCAGCAGGCTAGTCTCCACTAGCTTTGTTGTAATTAGCCTCCATTAGCCCTGCAGTAGGCTAGTTTCCACTACCTTTGTTGTAATTAGCCTCCATTAGCCCTGCAGCAGGCTAGTCTCCACTAGCTTTGTTGTAATTAGCCTCCATTAGCCCTGCAGCAGGCTAGTCTCCACTAGCTTTGTTGTAATTAGCCTCCATTAGCCCTGCAGTAGGCCAGTCTCCACTAGCTTTGTTGTAATTAGCCTCCATTAGCCCTGCAGTAGGCTAGTCTCCACTAGCTTTGTTGTAATTAGCCTCCATTAACCCTGCAGCAGGCTAGTCTCCACTAGCTTTGTTGTATTTAGCCTCCATTAACCCTGCAGCAGGCTAGTCTCCACTCGCATTTGATCGACTGGCTCCCACCATCTCATGGTCACAAGCTACATACTACTGCTCTTTCTCTTCATGGCATCTGTGGTCATTGCCATGGTCATTGCCATGGTAACCACCCTCTTGGCAGATTCATTTGTGTTAAGGATCTGCTTTCATGAAATGGTCCAAAACACTTGGATTACAATCAACATGGAGACGTATCTACAGTTTCTGAGCATTATCTGTCCCAGAAAAGGTACAGGTTGGGTCATTTCCTTGATCAAGCCTTATCCCATAAGGTCTGTGCATCGTACTGTTATCATTCCTTCTCATTTTACTTCATTATTTAGTGCTTTTGATTGGTTGCCTTCATTTTTTCCCTTTCCCCTATGTCATAGAAAACTATGGTCTAGACAGTTTTAATCAGTCTGTATCTAAATATTCTACAAAGAAAAAATGTATTATTGCGCTTTTGCTTTTGCTGTCTGGTAATATTGAACTTAACCCTGGTTCTGATGTTGATTGTCTCAGTAATCCACGTGACTTTAAATCTAGATCAGGACTTGGAGTTATACACCTTAAAGCAACCCTTACCGATCTTGCATTTCAGAAAGCACAGCAAGATTATTTGAATATAAACAGTCCCACCTCACTCCAAAGACACACCCCCACATTCCCTCTGCCTCCCAATGCAGAAGCAAAGG
Organism: Atherinomorus stipes; assembly: GCA_023101725.1. Lineage (NCBI taxonomy): Eukaryota > Metazoa > Chordata > Actinopteri > Atheriniformes > Atherinidae > Atherinomorus > Atherinomorus stipes. The sequence goes on along the minus strand of JALJCO010003300.1, from coordinate 33,142 downwards.
TCTAACAAGCAGGTCCCTTGGCCAATCCTAGGGGTGCACCCCACTTCAAGGATTGGTTGGAAGGCTCCTGAAGGCTCGAAACACTGCCTTCAGAGCCTCAGACCCCCCCCTGCAGACCTGCGACGACTCCCCCTCCCTGCTGAACCTTGCTTTGAGGCAGACAACAGCACTCCAGCACAGAGGACCCCTCCATCTTTCTATGACCTGGTGCTGTCAGTGTCTTCGGACAGCGTGAGGAGAACTCTCATGAGGATCAATGCCAGGAAAGTCCCGACGAGATTCCTGGTCGCGTCCTGAGTCACTGTGCTGGGGAGCTCGCGGATGTCTTCACAGACATCTTTAACATCTCGCTGAGACAAGCTGTCGTCCCAACGTACCTCAAAGCCCCCACCATCATCCCAGTACCGAAGAAGTCATCCCCCACCTGCCACAATGACTACCGCCCCGTCAGGCCCACCTCCATCATCATGAAATGCTTCAACCGGCTAGTTAGTCATGCACCAATCAGGTCCCCCCACCCCCGCCCCCCCTCATATACACACATACACACACACACTCTGGATCCCTACCAGTTTGCATATCGGTCCAACCGCTCGACCAATGATGTCATCCCCACCACCCTCCACTCAGCCCCCACCCACCTGGAGACCAGAGATGTCCCGATCAGGGTTTTTTGCCCCCGATTCTGAGTCATTTGATTTTGAGGATCAGCCGATACAGAGTCCCGATCCAATACTTCTATAGTAAAATAAAAATTGAAGAGAAAAAGACAGATACAGTGTTCCCCTACAGCAGTATTTGAAGGGGGGAGGGGGTCAACAAGACATTAGCCTAATCTGATTCTGAATCCTGATTCTGAATCCTAATAGCTTGAAAGTGGATTTGCGGAGTCAGAAGGTGTCACATTTGTTATATTTTTTCTTTTTATTTATTCTTATTTTACTCTATTATGACATCTCCTCTAATCAATCCTACATTCTTCCAACCATTTTTAAAAAAAGAAAAGATATTTAGCATACATTTGTACACCAAACTAATATCAAATTAATGAGGAATTGATCATTTATGCATGTACGTGGAAATCACAGAGGAAACTATTTGGTTATTTCTCCATTTTTCTGAAACTTGGGAACAAAATATTATTTATCTGTTGGACAGCAAATAAAACCAATACACTAGATTGGTACGGAGTCTGCACCTCATCCTGCTGCAGCATCACCGTGTGGTACGGAGTCTGTACCTCATCCTGCTGCAGCATCACCGTGTGGTACGGAGTCTGCACCTCATCCTGCTGCAGTATCACCGTGTGGTACGGAGTCTGCACCTCATCCTGCTGCAGTATCACCGTGTGGTACGGAGTCTGCACCTCATCCTGCTGCAGCATCACCTCATCCTGCTGCAGCATCACCTCATCCTGCTGCAGCATCACTGTGAAAGCAGCTGGGAAAATCCTTGGTGTGCCCCTCCCTTTTCTATTGGACATTTACCACTTCACCTCACCTGCAGAGCAACCAGGATCACAGGTTTTTTTACCTTGACAGTTTTGGCGAACAGCTGTCGCAGTCATCATAAGTTGTTCCACTGACAGCGCCTGACGTGACAGCCGGCTGGATGGGACGCCCAGTGACTTTGTGGACTCATCGGCCCACCCTGCCCACACCTGAGAGGTATGGGGAGGCAAGCCCGATGGTCCAGTCCACTGCCAAGCATGCCGCTCTTATATTATGATTTTCATAATAATCATAGTAATAATTATATGTATAATTATATATGTGTTTGGCCTAATATTTCTATAATAATTATTCATTTATTATTAGCATCTTTGATTGTTGTCATAATCTCTATTTTATTGACTTTATTCATCATTTTTAATTGTTTTAATTGTACTTTATTAACTCATACAGCTTGATAAGGTAAAAAATGGACCATGAAGGTACAGAAATGTCTTTCAGAAAGGAACCCCCCCCAGCGACAAGCTTTTTACCCTTTTAAGTACAAACTGGTACCTCTGTTTTCATCACAAGTGTTTAAATAATGACAGTAGTTGAACGTGGTAACATGTAGCGGGCAGGGGAACAAACCTAGCTGGAGACCCTGATGTTTGAGGGTACCTGAACACACCATGTGATGTGCTTGTGCCAAGAACATGAACATCCAGGTTTCCAGTTTCATGTGGAAGAGATGGATCAATTAGAACTTATCAATCAATAACAACCTGATCACTATGATGATCAGAAACAGGGCTGTGTAATTTATCAAAATTTAATCGTGATTTCAATTTTTGTGTCAAACAATCACCAAACTCATGTAATCAAGTTAAAACAATTATTATTGTCGTTTTTGTTTTTTGTTTTTTACATTTTCCTGGCACAATTTCTAAAAGTTACTCAGAGGTTATGCCAGGCAGTTTGCTGGGTGTCATTAACAAAAATGTTAGATTTAGAATGTTTATTATTGGATGTTTAAAAAAAAAAAAAAAAAGTATATATTTTTTTTTCAAATATAGAGAAATTGCAGCTGGAAACATTGTTTATTTTGGACGTTTCGATACAGGTGTAAGATACATATTCATAGCCTATATTTTCAGTGCTAGAAACCTTAGAAAGAAATCGCATTATGTAACTAGAAAATAATAGTTAGAATAGTCGTGATTTCAGTATTGGACAAAATAATCATGATAATGATTTCTCCCCCAATCAGACAACATGCAAACAAAGCAGAAAAACAGAGTGTAGAAGAGAAGGAAAATCTAAATATGGATTCAAGAAACTGGCTGCAGTTTTTACCTTTAATGTTCTCCAGACGTTTATCTACTCCAGACGTTTGTTTTCTGATGAAACCTTCGGATTATCTCAGCTTTATTTGATTGTCGTGAGTGAAGTTAGCTTGGAGCGTCTCTGCAGCTAGTTGTGAAATCTTTCTTTCCTCTCTCACGTTTCTGCGTCAGGGTTCTTCCTCTTCTTGTTCTGCTGTCCCAGCAGAATCAGTTCTTCTGCAATCTGAACTTAGACCTTTGATATCACTCTGTTCTATGGACTTTGGATCGGTGTAAATATCAGGATGTGATAACAGACCATCACCGTGTCAGTGAACTGATTTGTTTATTTCCTAACTAACACATTAGATTTAGATCAATGAAGTAAAGAGATAATCAGCTGATCTGATAGATTCTGTTCTATGTTCAGATTCTGATTCTGAACATCAGGTCTTTGTGAGATAAACAGAACAGCGACTGGAGAATCCACATCATCCTACACGGTAGAAGGGCTGGAGGGCCAGGGATTCTCAGGTAGGTCGTTGACCAGTTGGCTGGAGACAGGTGGGCCGGTGGCCGGTAGGCTGAAGACGGGTCGGGTGTTGACAGGTGGGCCGTTGACAGGAGACGGCCGTCGGGATTGCAAAACAACTATATGGTCACTGACCAAATGCAGCAACCAATGTTGTACAGATGATGTTTAAGTTAAATTAGGTTGAAGCAGTGCCAGAAAATCGGTTAAATAGCAAAGATCGGGAGGAGTTTGCTAAAGTTTCTTTTACCGGTGAGCAGCAGTGACATCCACGGCAGCGTTCAAACCAGATGGTCACTAACTAGATCCAATCATTGACTTGAACTGATTACTAACTAGATCCAATCATTGACTAGAACTGGTCACTAGCCAGACGCGACCGCTAACCTAGGCTAAACAGTGGATCCAGCTGAAGGTTATTTGCATAGAAATAATCAGAAATGTCACCAGCAGACTGATCGAAGGCAGCAAGAGGAGGCTGTAGACTGCAGATGGACCAAGAACTGAACCTTGTGGAGCTACACAGGTTTGGGAGGCAGTTTAACCAGATTTTATTTTCTGTTGCATATTATTACATTTTTTTCTGATTTTACTTTTAATTAAAGAAAATCAGAACTAAATTTTAATCCCTTGCATTATTTAAAATAATTTTTCGTGATGAAAACAACTCAGTACATAATGGGGGTTATTGGGGGAGTGGGTAGCCTGGTGGCAATAGCTGCGTTTACATGGCACAATTTTGATCCGATCAAACGCCAATCAGAATAAAAATTAGGGCTGTTAAAATTATCGCGTGAACTATTTGCGTTACTTGTTTAACTTTATTGTGATAAAATCCAATAACACAACAATTAATTTGAAAAGCGCTCCGTTCTTCTCCGTCTGTACTGTTCCTACTGATCCACACCAAAGCGTATTGGAAACACGCTGTCCATCCAGTGGTGGTAAAGCACCTGTGACGTTTAATAACCGTGACTTGAAAAAAATCCAAGAAGAAGAAGCAAAGCAAAGCGCTTTAAGTTGTTACCGGCTGCACGGTGGTGTGGTGGTTAGGACCGCAGTCACACAGTAAGAAGGTCACTGGTTCAATTCCCGGCTGGGGAGGGGGTTTGAACAATTCCAACTGTGGCCTTCCTGTGTGGAGTTTGCATGTTCTCCCCGCGTATGCGTGGGTCCTCCCACCATCCAAAGACATGCATGTTAGGTTAATTGATCACTCTAAATTGTCCCTAGGAATGAATGTGAGCGTGAATGGTTGTCTGTCTCTCTGTGTTGGCCTTGCGACATACTGGCGACCTGTCCAGGATGTACCCCGCCTCTCGCCTGATAATAGCTGGGATGGGCTCCAGCAACCCCCGTGACCCTGAACTGGATAAGCGGTACAGAAAATGACTGACCGGATGGCGCTTTGGACAAAAAAGTAATTTGCTTGCTTTGTAAAAGTGAATTTAATGGGCTTTATGCACAGCTCCACTACTTCCTGAACTTAATACTGCACCTTTGTTTCCTGTCTTTCAAGATTGGATGAGCTGATTAATCCAGGTGTGTCTGACCATTTGCTTAGATCAGACACAGCTGGATTAATCAATTCATCCAATCATGAAAGACAGGAAACAAAGGAAGTTCAGGAAGTAGTGGAGCTGTGCATAAAGCCTATTACCAATGAAACAATTCATCACTTACATATCACCTAAAGGCGAAGCATCCGGGTGTGGCAGCGATGCTGGTGGGAGGTGGTCTCTGACAGACAACTCTGCAACAGTTTGGAGCAAGAGGTGGGCTGCTGTCAAGGGAAACTACTAACTAAATAACGGAGACCATTGCTCGTTGGGTAGCCAAAGAGTGTCGACCTGTGATTATTGTTGAGGATGCAGGACAGAGGGATGTGATCTGGGAGGTGTCGGGTGACTTCACGTATCATCTACCTGCAAGGGTAACCATAATGTCCTGAATAGAGAAGTTGTATGACAATCAGAAGGAGATTAAGCAAAGGCTGTTAGAACAAGCCCCACATGTCGCACTCACCTGCAATCATTGGACTTCTTCTTGCAATAATAACTATTTGGGTGTTACTGCTCACCTCATTGATGACGACTGGCGCCTGCACTCCTTTGCATTAACTGTGAGCAAGTCTACCGAGCATCACTATGCAGAGGCGTGTGCGCAGCACATCCAGGCGGTTGCACAAGGATGGAACATTGAAAAGAAAATAACAATGCTTGGGACAGACAGTGCTCGAAACTTCACAGCAGCTGCAATACTCCTTCCATATGAACATCTGCCTTGTACTGCACACGCCTTACAGAGATCAATCACAGTGTCACTGGGGGATAGTGGACAAGACGCCGTTTTAACCAAATGTCGAAAAATTGTTGGTCACTTCAAGGATAGCCCATCCAATGCAAGAGAGTGAAATCAACAAGTTGCACATAAACAAAAAGAGGAACCCCAGATTCAAGACGTACCTACAAGATGAAATTCCACTTAAAACATGCGAACTCCAATCTTACCAGGCTCAAGAATGCTACTGTACTTGTTCCCAGGTTCAAGGACTTAAAATGCCCTGAGAGAGGCGAAGTGTGGAGTTCTTTAACCAACTTGCTCAAAGAGGAGAGAAATACCCAAATCCAAGGTGCTCAAACAACAGGAGAAGCACCACCAAAGAATCAGAAGATGCCCATCTTTTTGCTTGCATCATCTGATTCTGATAGACGATGAGGCAGAGTCTGTCCAATCTACACTGGACCACTAATCAGAATCCAAATTTGACATGGATGAGTGTCCACTGCAGTGGTAGTCAAAAAGAGAGGACTCATACCCTAGAATAGCGCAAATTGCCCGCAATGTACCCTGTGAAAGACTGTTCACCCTCTTGGGCCACATCATTCAGAAAAAGAGAGCTTCTCTTTCTTCAAGTAATGTTGAGAGACTAGTTTGCCTTTGTAGTTGGCTAAATGTAAAGGAGAAGATCTAGTTAAAAAAAAACAAAACAAAATAGAAATGTTCTGTAAATCTGTAAAGTTCTAGTTGAAATTCACATGAACACTGTTTTTCAAACAGTGAATATTTTGAACCATAAAATGAATGGCTGCAGTGCCCTTTAGTTCAGTTATATTCAGCATTTGTTTATGAAAATTTTATTTCAACACTTAAATGGTGTATCTGAGGAAAAAAGCAATAAATGCTCCTTCTTTGGGGTTGACTAAATGTGAAGGAGTAGAACATCTGGTTTCAAAATAAGCAGAAATGCTCTGTAAAGATGTAAGGTTCTAAAATGAAGCTCACATTAACTGTTTTTCAAATAGTGAATATTTTGAACCATAAAATGATTGTTTGCAATGCACTTCACTTATATTCTGCATTTATTTATGCAAATTTTATTTAAACATTTAAATGGTCTGTCTGATTTAAAAAAAAAACAATAAATTCTGCTTTTTGATATATTAAATGCATGCATCTTTATTATAAGTTGCTTTGAAAGTTATTAATCGCAATTAATCACGATTACATTTTTAACAGAATTGCGAATAATTAGTTAATTTTTATAAATTCATTAACAGTCCTAATAAAAATGCATCATGTAAACATATCAGCTGAGCTGATCGGACTCAATCGGAAAGAATTTTCAATCCGATCAAGAGGGATGGTTTAAACCTTTTATCAGATCAGCAGGAAAAAATGAACATGTGAACAGTAATTCTGATCATTTCTGTGGAATTTTGTCTCTGAGCATGCTTGAACCAGGTGGGGGTTGTGTGACGTAGCACATTCAGGTAAGATGGCCGAAGCAAAACAGAACAGGACTGTGGTCGGCAACCCCAGATAGCAAGTGGACGGTGCCACGAATCAGTGGCAGCTGCCCTGTTCGGCTTCGATCCGCCTTGCAGAGTCATGTAGGACTCTACTTGCATCCGCTGATGATCTGCATTCTGACTGGAAATTCTGATGTTAGACAGAGCAGAGGCAGACCTAAAGCTGTAGCTGCACCTCTGCCCCGGATCCATAGCGGATCCGTTCATGATCATGTGCTTCAGCTGCAGGTCCAGTACTGACCACTATATGGCTGTGTTTTTAATCCCCACTGGAAGAGTTAATGATTGAGTATTTCAACAGTCAAAAGATTATACATTTAAAAAAGAAAACTCCTCTTCTTATGGACTAGGAGCCATTGGCATGTCAAAAGCAAACATATCTGTCCATCAAGTAAATACGACCGATCAGATCACTTTTCCCACTGTCCATGTAAACATGTCAACTGGGAGCTCTGATTGGAAAAATTTCAATCAGATAGATGAATTATTGTCCATGGAAACGTAGCTATTGTCACTGGCTTTGGCATGGCAGACCCGGGCTTGAGTCCCAAACACAGCACCCAGGTGAACCACCATGGACCCCTGAGCAAGGTCCTCAACCCCCACCAACTACTCCCCGGGAGCTGTGATTGGCTGCTCTCAGATTAAACCTGAGATAGTTAATTGCAGAGAACCAATTTCCTAATTGGCTCTGTATTAGGGATTAATAAAGTGTATAATTATAATGATAATAATGAGTTACTGGTGACAGATCACATTTTATCTTCAGCAGGAAATTGGGTCAGCAGTAGATCTGTTTATTTCCCACTAAAAAACAACAAATGGAACAAGTCAGTCCAAAACATGAACTCATTTACATGAACAAGTCCAAGTTTATTTATACAGCACATTTACAACAATGGGTACCAGAGGTGCAGAACAAATCTAAAGAAACAGGAACAGGAACACAGAGCAATAATATATTTTATCAGTAAGGAATGATCCAACACTTAATACAGTGAAAAAACAAACAAAACTAATTAAAACAAAACCAGAGTTCTAATTTGAAAAGCAGAAAAGTGGCCGTCAAGATGAAGGTAACTTCTTGTTTCAGGATGAAAAACATCACGGAGCCTGAAAACAACAAATGAGGTGTAGGTAAACAACTGAGCTAAATGAATGGAAGAACAGTTTAGCCTCTTAAGATCCACTTTTTTAAGTAATCCTCCATTTGCATACCCAAATGGAAAAGCAAATAACAGAGGAACTGTAAGGCCAAATTACTTGTGTGAGACATAATTTGAAAGCTGATACCTTCTAGTTTCTGAAAATATAAATGAGAACAGTGTGACTAAAACACAGCCTAAACTGCATCAGTTCAAACATGGCTTATGGTTGTTTATTCTTCTAGAAAATAGGTCTTTTTAGAATAACAGCAACAGGCACATGCTTGATAGCAGGCATGTGTCATTACATTCCAATTATTCTACATCTTGTCAATCACAACTGCAAGAAGTTTCAGATCTCTAGGCAGAACAGTGTCAGAGCTATGGGACTTTTAAACTTTGCTGTCACCAGTGTCTCCAAACCTCTCCAAATGTGCCAAATTCATCTATTTGACCAATAAAATAACATTGAAACATTTTGATAACCGCAAAACATTTTTAAGCATATTTTTTTTCCATTTTTCTAACATTTCCATCCGATGATTGACTGGTGAGGTCACCAACTGATTGTCCTCATTCATACTTAGTCATATTACATATGATGAAAAAATGACACCCACTTTGAACTGAATCATATGTGAACTCTTTTTTTCTAATGTGCCAATTTGGATATTGCACAAATAAGAAAATACGACTTCGTAAACAAAATAAAGTATAGTAGGGTGCATATCAAATGTAACAATAAATGTAAAATAAAATGTAATAATGAATAAAAATGTTGCAACTGCTGTTCCACTGTGTCTGTGGAACGGGGAACGGAAGAAAAGTGTGATGCTGGGGTTTACCTTCCTCTTATACCCTTCCCCCTCCCCCTGCGACTACCTCTAGGAGCACCTGACCCTCCTACAAAAACACCTTGCTGAGTTGTTGATGCTGGGGTGGAAGCAGATGCAGTGGGGGATGGGGCACTTGACCGTCCTATTATCGGTCATTCTGAAGGTTTAGGTTCTTAATCTGACTCACTTTCCACTTTTTCATACGCCAATAACCCTCAAAAAATACATGTAATGCACACTTTTAGCTAAATAATGAACTCAGTGGGCTTTTATGGACAAAAATAAAACTTGATAAAAAAAAAAAAAACTTGATAAAACTTATAAAAACTGTTAGTTTATAATTGTGATGAAACTTTTCATTTCATTTACTGAATCACTTATACTCACCTATCTAAAAGTGGCTGCAATACTCTTCACCTGAGTCATATTCTATCAGAAATATCATCTTCAGATGAAGCTAAAATGAGCTCCTGTGCTTCATCTGTAATGTAGGCTACTTTGTTTTCTACTGTGCCATAGGCATTGTAAATACAAAAAACACATCAGTATTCCAAAGTCAGAAAAATCCAAGCAGAGTTTGCGTCCTGCTTATAATGGTGCGCATAACTGCGCAATGATCCTCTCTCTGCTCTGTCTGTACGCAGATACAGAAGGCCCTATCTTGGGTCTACTTTATTCTAATTAGCCATGCTTACCCTTGTTAGAAAGTTCATTTTATTGGCTACACGACCCAAAAACTTCCGTGGTCTTCACTAATAGCAGCAGGACTTTATGAAGCATCAAATGATGTGACTGTATGCGTATTAGGCTTCCAGGCTGAAAGTGCTGGTTTTACTTCGGGGGCTGTCCCGGAATCCACTCTTTATAGAAATTGATGGGGACACTTTTGTTTTGTAGGTAGGAAGCAAGCAATCTCAGCAAGACGTTTAGCTTTAGCTTTGACAAGCAAACTTTTCTGATGGCAAAATCATGGAATATTTTTATTACGGATATGCTGGATTACATTTGATTGTTGGACCTTTAAGAACAAATGGAATATACAGAATTGAAGATTGGAATTATAATAAGGCTTCAGGGCCCCTTCAAAGGTATGAAGTCGAAGTTGCTTTTTCATATTTATGTTTTACCATGCTGCTGAGTCTTTATTTGGTGCTCATTGTGTCCATAAAATGAACTTGGTGGTTGAATTGTGGAGAATTTAAGCTTTCTAACGATGTATATCATGTCTATACCGGCAAAAGTTTTACCGTGATTATTTCCGTGTGTGCAGCAGACTTACTGGGGATTTTGCTAGACTGAGCGCTGGTGCCCAGGTGGCTCTAGGGAGCTTAGACAAACATGAAAGAAACAAGAATTTCAGTTCATACCTTGACAAGACAAGTCTAACCTCCCCCCTAATGTTTCTCTGGAACCGGAAACTTTGTTGAACCTGTTTGTTTATTTCTTTTATCGGTTTGTCTTTAGCTTTTCACACAGAACATCGGTGGGTAAAATCTGAGGTGGTTGCAGTCTCAGGCAGCAGATTCCCATCTTCATGTCTTCGTCTAATCACATGCCAGAAGCTGCTACCCCTCTACTCCACCTTCTGACCCTATGATCTGAACTCATGGACCCATGGTGGAACATGATGTTCCTCCACGTGGTTCCACCACAAACAGCTTATGATGAAGGCCCAACATGGCCTCCTGGTATCTGCTGGAGATTGTTGGGGTGGAGAACGGTCTGTGTACAGTTCCTCCGTCCTGATTGGTTATGATTTCTTGTGACATCATCTTTGCCTACTCCAACACCGTAGTTGATTTCTCTGTCAAATGGAACTTCAGTTCACATCTAAAACCACGGCAAACTCTAATGGTGCGTTCAGACCGACCGCGGCAGGTGCGGCAGGGCGTCAGGTTCAAAGCTAAGCCTATGTAAACATGCGTTAAGGAGCGTCAAACCTTCTCGCGGGGCATTTGGGGCATTGGGTGCGGCACGTTTTGAGTGTTTTGGCGTTCGCCGTGCCTGCCGCGCAGCAGGCGCACCAACGCCAAAGTTGGTAAATCTGAACTTTTGTCACTTTGCTGCGGGGCGTCAACCAATCAGAGAGACTCAGCATGTGTCAATGTCGTGACGCAGACACACATTTTCTGACAGAACGGGAAATACAGAGGAGACCGCGGGGAATCTCTCTCCACTCCACGGAGAGAGTGGAGGGTAAATGGTGATCTGAGTCTGGTCCCAGGTTCCTAAACGGCAGGTTGATGACCTGCTGTCCTGATCGGATTAATGAGCTTATAATGCCGTCCCGATGCGGGACTGTAGGTCATTAAACTGGGGTGATAGGATGAAAGCTGAAAGCACCCACCGTCGGCGTGCAGTTCCTGAAGTAAACGGTACAACTAACTAAAGTCAGAACACCTCTAAACAGTCTGTTGAATCCCCACACGTCGCAGAAACGCCTGACAACTTTTTTCTCTGGCCTTGTGGAGTAAATAAAGCCAATCAGCTGCTCAGTTTCATCCGCCATAGTAACGAACAGGCAAGTAAAAAAGACCGTTCCACCACTGCACTCTAGCCGCTCTTGCCGTGTGTTAGACCCTTTTTGGTCTCTGAATGTCAGCATCTGATTTTATGTGAACCAGCGTCAAACTTTGGGTGTCAAGCGCATTTTTGCCGCCGTCAAAACGTTCAGTCTGAACGCACCATATATAATGCTGCAACTCCACCTGAGCACTTCAGTGGTCCAGAATCAGTCCACGACAAGACATCTCTGCACACCTGTTCTTCTGGACAAAAACACATCTCTGCACACCTGTTCTTCTGGACGAAAACGTCTCTGCACACGTGTTCTTCTGGACAAAAACACGTCTTTGCACACCTGTTCTTCTGAAATAAAACACGTCTCTGCACACATGTTCTTCTGGACTAGAACATGTCTCTGCACACCTGTTCTTCTGGACGAAAACGTCTCTGCACACGTGTTCTTCTGGACAAAAACACGTCTTTGCACACCTGTTCTTCTGAAATAAAACACGTCTCTGCACACATGTTCTTCTGGACTAGAACATGTCTCTGCACACCTGTTCTTATGGACGAAAACAAGTCTCTGCACACCTGTTCTTCTGGACTAGAACACGTCTTTGCACACCTGTTCTTATGGACGAAAACAAGTCTCTGCACACCTGTTCTTCTGGACTAGAACACGTCTTTGCACACCTGTTCTTATGGACGAAAACAAGTCTCTGCACACCTGTTCTTCTGGACTAGAACACGTCTCTGCACGCCTGTTCTTCTGGACGAGAACATGTCTCTGCACAAATGATCTTCTGGACAAGAATACGTCTCTGCACACATGTTCTTCTGGACTAGAACACGTCTCTGCACACCTGTTCTTCTGAAATAAAACACGTCTCTGCACACCTGTTCTTCTGGACGAAAACACGTCTCTGCACACCTGTTCTTCTGGACTAGAACACGTCTCTGCACACCTGTTCTTATGGACGAAAACACGTCTCTGCACACCTGTTCTTCTGGATGAAAACACGTCTCTGCACACCTGTTCTTCTGGACAAGAACACATCTCTGTACACCTGTTCTTCTGGATGAAAACACGTCTCTGCACACCTGTTCTTCTGGACGAAAACACATCTCTGTACACCTGTTCTTCTGGATGAAAACACGTCTCTGCACACCTGTTCTTCTGGATGAAAACACGTCTCTGCACACCTGTTCTTCTGGACGAAAACACATCTCTGTACACCTGTTCTTCTGGACGAAAACACGTCTCTGCACACCTGTTCTTCTGGACGAAAACACGTCTCTGCACACCTGTTCTTCTGAAATAAAACACGTCTCTGCACACCTGTTCTTCTGGACGAAAACACGTCTCTGCACACCTGTTCTTCTGGACAAGAACACATCTCTGCACACCTGTTCTTCTGAAATAAAACACGTCTCTGCACACCTGTTCTTCTGGACGAAAACACGTCTCTGCACACCTGTTCTTCTGGACTAGAACACGTCTCTGCACACCTGTTCTTCTGAAATAAAACACGTCTCTGCAAACCTGTTCTTCTGGACAAAAACACGTCTCTGAACACCTGTTCTTCTGGACGAAAACACGTCTCTGCACACCTGTTCTTCTGAAATAAAACACGTCTCTGCAAACCTGTTCTTCTGGACGAAAACACGTCTCTGCACACCTGTTCTTCTGGACAAGAACACATCTCTGTACACCTGTTCTTCTGGACGAAAACACGTCTCTGCACACCTGTTCTTCTGGACAAAAACACGTCTTTGCACACCTGTTCTTCTGAAATAAAACACGTCTCTGCAAACCTGTTCTTCTGGACGAAAACACGTCTCTGCACACCTGTTCTTCTGGACAAGAATACGTCTCTGCACACCTGTTCTTCTGGACTAGAACAAGTCTCTGCACACCTGTTCTTCTGGACAGAAACACGTCTCTGCACACCTGTTCTTCTGGACAAGAATAAGTCTCTGCACGCCTGTTCTTCTGGACGAGAACATGTCTCTGCACACCTGTTCTTCTGGACTAGAACACGTCTTTGCACACCTGTTCTTATGGACGAAAACACGTCTCTGCACACCTGTTCTTCTGGACGAAAACACGTCTCTGCACACCTGTTCTTCTGGACTAGAACACGTCTCTGCACACCTGTTCTTCTGGACTAGAACACGTCTCTGCACACCTGTTCTTCTGGACTAGAACACATCTCTGCACACCTGTTCTTCTGGACTAGAACACGTCTCTGCACACCTGTTCTTCTGAAATAAAACACGTCTCTGCACACCTGTTCTTCTGGACGAAAACACGTCTCTGCACACCTGTTCTTCTGGACTAGAACACGTCTCTGCACACCTGTTCTTCTGAAATAAAACACGTCTCTGCACACCTGTTCTTCTGGATGAAAACACGTCTCTGCACACCTGTTCTTCTGGACAAGAACACATCTCTGTACACCTGTTCTTCTGGATGAAAACACGTCTCTGCACACCTGTTCTTCTGGACGAAAACACATCTCTGTACACCTGTTCTTCTGGATGAAAACACGTCTCTGCACACCTGTTCTTCTGGACAAGAATAAGTCTCTGCACGCCTGTTCTTCTGGACGAGAACATGTCTCTGCACACCTGTTCTTCTGGACTAGAACACGTCTTTGCACACCTGTTCTTATGGACGAAAACACGTCTCTGCACACCTGTTCTTCTGGACGAAAACACGTCTCTGCACACCTGTTCTTCTGGACTAGAACACGTCTCTGCACACCTGTTCTTCTGGACTAGAACACGTCTCTGCACACCTGTTCTTCTGGACTAGAACACATCTCTGCACACCTGTTCTTCTGGACTAGAACACGTCTCTGCACACCTGTTCTTCTGAAATAAAACACGTCTCTGCACACCTGTTCTTCTGGACGAAAACACGTCTCTGCACACCTGTTCTTCTGGACTAGAACACGTCTCTGCACACCTGTTCTTCTGAAATAAAACACGTCTCTGCACACCTGTTCTTCTGGATGAAAACACGTCTCTGCACACCTGTTCTTCTGGACAAGAACACATCTCTGTACACCTGTTCTTCTGGATGAAAACACGTCTCTGCACACCTGTTCTTCTGGACGAAAACACATCTCTGTACACCTGTTCTTCTGGATGAAAACACGTCTCTGCACACCTGTTCTTCTGGACAAGAACACATCTCTGTACACCTGTTCTTCTGGACGAAAACACATCTCTGTACACCTGTTCTTCTGGATGAAAACACGTCTCTGCACACCTGTTCTTCTGGATGAAAACACGTCTCTGCACACCTGTTCTTCTGGACGAAAACACGTCTCTGAACACCTGTTCTTCTGGACGAAAACACGTCTTTGCACACCTGTTCTTCTGGACAAGAACACATCTCTGTACACCTGTTCTTCTGGACAAAAACACGTCTCTGAACACCTGTTCTTCTGAAATAAAACACGTCTCTGCACACCTGTTCTTCTGGACGAAAACACGTCTCTGCACACCTGTTCTTCTGGACAAGAACACGTCTCTGTACACCTGTTCTTCTGGACAAAAACACGTCTCTGAACACCTGTTCTTCTGGACGAAAACACGTCTCTGAACACCTGTTCTTCTGAAATAAAACACGTCTCTGCACACCTGTTCTTCTGGACGAAAACACGTCTCTGCACACCTGTTCTTCTGGACAAGAACACATCTCTGTACACCTGTTCTTCTGGACAAAAACACGTCTCTGCACACCTGTTCTTCTGAAATAAAACACGTCTCTGCACACCTGTTCTTCTGGACGAAAACACGTCTCTGCACACCTGTTCTTCTGGATGAAAACACGTCTCTGCACACCTGTTCTTCTGGATGAAAACACGTCTCTGCACACCTGTTCTTCTGGACGAAAACACGTCTCTGCACACCTGTTCTTCTGGACGAAAACACGTCTCTGCACACCTGTTCTTCTGGACAAGAACACATCTCTGTACACCTGTTCTTCTGGACGAAAACACGTCTCTGCACACCTGTTCTTCTGGACAAAAACACGTCTTTGCACACCTGTTCTTCTGAAATAAAACACGTCTCTGCAAACCTGTTCTTCTGGACGAAAACACGTCTCTGCACACCTGTTCTTCTGGACAAGAACACATCTCTGTACACCTGTTCTTCTGGATGAAAACACGTCTCTGCACACCTGTTCTTCTGGATGAAAACACGTCTCTGCACACCTGTTCTTCTGGACGAAAACACGTCTCTGAACACCTGTTCTTCTGGACGAAAACACGTCTTTGCACACCTGTTCTTCTGGACAAGAACACATCTCTGTACACCTGTTCTTCTGGACAAAAACACGTCTCTGAACACCTGTTCTTCTGAAATAAAACACGTCTCTGCACACCTGTTCTTCTGGACGAAAACACGTCTCTGCACACCTGTTCTTCTGGACAAGAACACATCTCTGTACACCTGTTCTTCTGGACAAAAACACGTCTCTGCACACCTGTTCTTCTGAAATAAAACACGTCTCTGCACACCTGTTCTTCTGGACGAAAACACGTCTCTGCACACCTGTTCTTCTGGACAAGAACACATCTCTGTACACCTGTTCTTCTGGACAAAAACACGTCTCTGAACACCTGTTCTTCTGGACGAAAACACGTCTCTGCACACCTGTTCTTCTGAAATAAAACACGTCTCTGCAAACCTGTTCTTCTGGACGAAAACACGTCTCTGCACACCTGTTCTTCTGGACAAGAACACATCTCTGTACACCTGTTCTTCTGGACGAAAACACGTCTCTGCACACCTGTTCTTCTGGACAAAAACACGTCTTTGCACACCTGTTCTTCTGAAATAAAACACGTCTCTGCAAACCTGTTCTTCTGGACAAAAACACGTCTCTGCACACCTGTTCTTCTGGACAAGAATACGTCTCTGCACACCTGTTCTTCTGGACTAGAACAAGTCTCTGCACACCTGTTCTTCTGGACAAAAACACGTCTCTGCACACCTGTTCTTCTGGACAAGAATAAGTCTCTGCACACCTGTTCTTCTGGACTAGAACATCTCTCTGCACGCCTGTTCTTCTGGACGAGAACATGTCTCTGCACACCTGATCTTCTGGACAAGATTACGTCTCTGCACACCTGTTCTTCTGGACTAGAACACGTCTTTGCACACCTGTTCTTATGGACGAAAACACGTCTCTGCACACCTGTTCTTCTGGACGAAAACACGTCTCTGCACACCTGTTCTTCTGGACTAGAACACGTCTCTGCACACCTGTTCTTCTGGACTAGAACACGTCTCTGCAAACCTGTTCTTCTGGACTAGAACACGTTTCTGCACACCTGTTCTTCTGGACTAGAACACGTCTCTGCACACCTGTTCTTCTGGACTAGAACACATCTCTGCACACCTGTTCTTCTGGACTAGAACACGTCTCTGCACACCTGTTCTTCTGGACTAGAACACGTCTCTGCAAACCTGTTCTTCTTGATGAGAACATCTCTGCACACCTGTTCATCTGGACTAGAGCACGTCTTTGCACACCTGTTCTTCTGGACAAGAACACGTCTCTGCACACCTGTTCTTCTGGACAAGAACACGTCTCTGCACACCTGTTCTTCTGGACTAGAACACATCTCTGCACACCTGTTCTTCTGGACTAGAACACGTCTCTGCACACCTGTTCTTCTGGACTAGAACACGTCTCTGCAAACCTGTTCTTCTTGATGAGAACATCTCTGCAGACCTGTTCATCTGGACTACAGCACATCTCTGCACACCTGTTCTTCTGGACAAGAACACGTCTCTGCACACCTGTTCTTCTGGACAAGAACACGTCTCTGCACACCTGTTCTTCTGGACAAGAACACGTCTCTGCACACCTGTTTTTCTGGACGAGAACACATCTCTGCACACCTGTTCTTCTGGATGAGAACACATCTCTGCACACCTGTTCTTCTGGATGAAAACACGTCTCTGCACACCTGTTCTTCTGGACTAGAACACGTCTCTGCACACCTGTTCTTCTGGACTAGAACACGTCTCTGCACACCTGTTCTTCTGGACTAGAACACGTCTCTGCACACCTGTTCTTCTGGATGAGAACATCTCTGCACACCTGTTCTTCTGGACTAGAGCACATCTCTGCACACCTGTTCTTCTGGACTAGAACACGTCTCTGCACACCTGTTCTTCTGGATGAGAACATCTCTGCACACCTGTTCTTCTGGACTAGAGCACATCTCTGCACACCTGATCTTCTGGACAAGAACACGTCTCTGCACACCTGTTCTTCTGGATGAGAACACATCTCTGCACACCTGTTCTTCTGAATGAGAACATGTCTGTACACCTGTTCTTCTGGACTTTATTTCTTTCTCTTTTGTTGCAAACCAATATGGCTGACAATTAAAGATTGGGTATTGTATGTGAAACACATTTTTTATGAAAAGACAACGAAGTGAACATTTTACTGTATCTATAGTTTAATTTGAAATGGGACTACTTACTGTGATCATCGGGAAGGTATGGCACAAATCAAGGCAAGTTCTTTGTAAAGCACATTTCATGTACAGCACAATTCAAAGTGCTTTACATAAGACATTATAAGCATAACAGTGGGGGGTGCAACAGCGAAAAAAAATATCAGGACTAGTTTGGTCTTAGAAGGCCGCTATCCAATGGCTATAATCTTGCGTAATTATATGGAAGTTTATATTAATATGCCTGGACCCTATTTCAAATTTACAAATTGAAATTGAAATCCTGCAGGTTTATTATGTTTACCTGTTTGATTCAAACGGAACGAGCAGACCTTGATTGTCTTGGCCTTGACTGTTGGTTGGATCTGGTGTGTTGGAGCGGGTAAACCCTGAAAACCTCCAGGACTGTCTCTAATCCTGCTCGCCCCTCATACAGTTCAAGGGTTTAACTTTGTTTTTGTTCAGGTTGTTTCCAGATGTCAGTTTGAGATTGATTTTCAGTTAGCGTTACAGAATGACACACCTGTCCCTTATCTGGACAATGTTTCCTGTCTGAAAAGGTGGTCTCAGTATGTAACAGGGCTTTATGTTTCCCTCCAACTATTTAAGTATTCTTTGAATCTGAAGTTGTCACACTTTCACTCAGTGCCTATACGATGGGTCCGATCATGTAACATTGTTTTCAGAGCTCGATAATGAGTAGCCTACCGCAGGTGCGGACACAATACCTTACCATCAAATTCAGAAAAGCATATTTTTTAAAGGAAAAAAACAGTAAGAAATCTTCAGATCCATTTCCCGCATTAAGTTTGCCATTTATTTCAGATTTCAGTGCTAAATGCTCGTGTACTGGCAGCTTCTCAGAGTGGGCCCAGGCCCAGTAGCCCCACCCACAATGCCTCAACTGCATTTATGTTACCCTTTACAAGGAGTAGTCATCCTTTCTTCATGAGACTTCTTCATTGGAATTTGAGGTTCACCAGATTCTGCAGATCTTTCTTTTTCGATGCTTAGCTTTTTGTAATGGAGCCTTTCTCTGTAGAACATCAAGCTGGTGTCCTTAATCCTTCACCCTCAACCTATTTTTCACATCTTCTACAGAAGACACTTCAATATTTTGATGTCAGATTACTGCAGGAAGAGGCAACGAGTGAAAGGTTTAAAGACTTTAAGCTGCAGTGCCATCAAGTGGTAATTTTATGTAGCACACTGAGTCACTAAAGGACAAAGCTAATTCCAGAAACAAATAAAATCCACAAAAACCACAACAGCTGTGATGTTTTAGAAGTATGAAAGAAGAATTTATTACATGTGTCTGTGTTTTTCTGTATTTTCTGTGGTCATGCATTAAACCACACAGCAGGTTTTGTTCCTGAGTGTCTATCTTCATGTTTGGTCTTTTCCAACCCAGTTCTACTTTCAGCTTATTTAATTGTATTCAGACATTGTGAATACTTAGAAAAAAACACCAAAGACAAAAACAAACACAAAACAAAAGATACCATATAAATGTCTGAAAAGGAATAGGCTGAAGCCTAAGCTTATTTTGCCCACCCCTCAAACATCATAAATTGAACAAAATCAAAAGGTTGCCATGCTGAAAATCACATTCTTACAAAGCAGTACTTTTGTGCAGTGTATGCTACATCACAATATTCAAATAAATCCCCAATCACCCATCCACAGGATGCAAACAAATGTTCATTGTCATTTGATGGTTAAATAAAACCGTCAATCTCAATATAGGATTTTATAATGCTGTCCTTAAACAGTTTTTGAACGGAGTTAATGTTGAACAGTCTTTTAATTCTTGTTTCAACTTATTCCAAACATTAACTCCAACAACAGAAATACAATGTTGCTTCACATTTCTTCTTACATTACTTAATGGTTTCTTGAATATTTCACTCTTGTGGAAATGATAGACAGGCTCTCTCTTTTTAAATAATCCCTGGATATGGACAAGCAGATTATTGTTCTGTTTGTGGAACATAAATTGTGCAGTTTTGAAGTCAATCAAGTCCTTAAATTTTAAAGCTTTTAGATGAATAAAAACTTCCCTGTAAGTTGCTTTGTTAATGAATCTAATTGCTCTTTTTGGAATGATAAAACTGGATTCAGATTAGTTTGATATGTGTTTACCCACACCTCTAGACTATAGGTCATGTAAGAGAGAACCAGAGAGCAATACAGAAGATACAAGTTTTTTTCATTTAGCAACATTTTTACTTTAGTAATTATTGACAGAGATGTACATATCTTTGCTTTAATATCGTTTGTGAGGCTTCCAACAAAGTTTGTTTTGTATGATTATTCTGAGAAATTTTATTTCGTTCACTTGTTCTATTTCAGTGCCGTTTATTATCAAGTTTCTGTTCACGTTAATGGCACGATTTCCAAAAATTTGAAATTTAGTTTTATCTAGCTTTAGAGTTTGTTTGTTTAAATTAAACCATTTTTTAAATACTGTTTATTCTTTTTCAACTGTAACTATGAATGATTCTAAGTTCTGAACATCAGCAAATAAAATTAAATGCAACTTTTTTGAGACTAAGCAGATGTCATACACATACAAAATAAATAACAAAGGACTCAATAAGGACCCCTGAGGGACCCCGCAGGTCACTGGCTGCAACTGAGGCCTAGTCCACACAGAGCTGAAGCCGGTTTAGGTGTGAAACCGATCGCAGAAATCCGGGGAAAGGTTTCATGATCCCCATGAAACCGCTGTAGCACATTAAACAAGGCTGTGGGTGTTATGATGATTAAGTAACACTCCAAACCTAGAACAAGACCCAGCGCATGCGCAAATAAAGACTCACCGCGTGTTGCTGGAAATAAACAAAGGCGGAACAGAAAGGTAGAGATGGCCGAGGATTTACGAGGCAAATGCTAAAGTTTTCTACACAGTTGAAAACAGTCGCTCACTGACACCATTGCTGTTGAGATTTTTTTTCAATGAACTTTATTGTTTTTGAGAACGAGAGCGCGTCCCCCCGTCCCCCCCCCAACCTCCCTCCTCTCCCCTCCTTACGTGGTTTCGTCATCCAAATAAAACACAAACCCGTCGAGGTTTCAAACCTTTCCACCTTGGAACCCGGTTTCAGAGATGACCAGTTTCAGGAGGCTAATCCCTGGTTTCGTGAGGATGGTAGGGCAGATTTCTCAAATTTTTTGATGGTTTTGCTGTAATTCGGTGCCGTGTGGACGGCCCCTGAGAATCAAAACCATTAATGTGAGCATACTGGAACCTGTTCTCCAAGTAGCTCTTGATACATGATAGTGCTACACCTCTAACTCCATATCTAAACATTTTTTTTAAATGAATCATAATTAACAGTATCAAAAGCTTTGGTTAAATCCAGAAATACCCCAAGAGCATATTGTTTATCTCCTGTTGAATTTGAGATATTTTGTACAAGATCCACTAATGTTAAAGTCGTGGTCCTTCTGGGTCTGAAGCCATATTGTTGATCACATAATGTCTTTCTACATAAGTATATAATCCTTTTATGGAATAACTTCCCCAATATCTTAAAAAACTGTGATAATATCAAGATACAGTAGGTCTATAATTCATAAATTCCTGTTTATCACCCGCCTTTCAGACAGGAATCACTTTTGCGATCTTCATCCTTTCTGGAAATACTCCTGACTCCAAGGACATGTTGAAAATATAGGTATTTGGCTTGAGAACACATTACGAACCCAGCAGTGGATGGAGATTTTAGATTAAGTAATTTTTTTTCTCTACTTGTCTCCTGCCTTGTTGCTGTATGTGGGCCCTCCTCTCTACCTAACAACACTGGTAAATATTAAACTTTATACTAAAAAGACAACGTTTGAGTGAAAAAGGTAAAGGAGGTAGTCTGAGCTGTGTGTCACTGTTCGGGAGAAAGTTTCTGCACCACGTCATAGTTTAAATGCAGATAATGAAGGTAAAAGCTGGTTGTTCACGGCACATCAAAATGATGCTGGTTTCACTTCCTCAACACCAGTTTGCCTCAGTTTGGTCTGAGTCAGCAAAAAGGAAGAGAAGTCTAATTTTCACTTCTATAAAACTGAGAATGAATTTATTTTAGAAGCTACGATCCTTAAAGGAAGGTTGTTGTCACGTGACTAATAAGGACGATTGATCACAGGAGGGACAATGATGAGCCATTTAGCCTCCTGAGTCAGATGCCAGCTGAGCTGGAACCACCATACCTGATCCTCAGATCGTGTAAGTATCAAGAGACTTACCCGAATCAGCTGATTGATGATGTCATAGAGCAGAGAATCCTCAGCAGACTGAGACGAGGTCGAATCTGGAGCCTCAAAAGCCTCAGAGATGGCAGAATCCTCCACACTGTGGAGACATGGAGCTAAAGTGGGGTTTAAACCAGGAGATCCTCCACCCTGCAGAGACCTGAAGAACCTCCACCCTGCAGAAACCTGAAGATCCTCCACCCTGCAGAAACCTGGAGATCCTCCACCCTGCAGAAACCTGAAGATCCTCCACCCTGCAGAAACCTGGAGATCCTCCACCCTGCAGAAACCTGGAGATCCTCCACCCTGCAGAAACCTGGAGATCCTCCACTCTGCAAAAACCTGAAGAACCTCCACCCTGCAGAGACCTGGAGATCCTCCACCCTGCAGAAACCTGGAGATCCTCCACCCTGCAGAGACCTGAAGAACCTCCACCCTGAAGAGACCTGGAGATCCTCCACCCTGCAGAGACCTGAAGAACCTCCACCCTGCAGAAACCTGGAGATCCTCCACTCTGCAAAAACCTGGTGATCCTCCACCCTGCAGAGACCTGAAGAATGTCCACCCTGCAGAAACCTGGAGAACCTCCACCCTGCAGAGACCAGGAGATCCTCCACCCTGCAGCGACCTGAAGAACCTCCACCCTGCAGAGACCTGGAGATCCTCCACCCTGCAGAAACCTGGAGATCCTCCACCCTGCAGAGACCTGAAGATCCTCCACCCTGCAGAGACCTGAAGAACCTCCACCCTGCAGCGACCTGAAGAACCTCCACCCTGCAGAGACCTGAAGAACCTCCACCCTGCAGAGACCTGAAGAACCTCCACCCTGCAGCGACCTGAAGAACCTCCACCCTGCAGAGACCTGAAGAACCTCCACCCTGCAGAGACCTGGAGATCCTCCACTCTGCAAAAACCTGGAGATCCTCCACCCTGCAGAGACCTGAAGAATGTCCACCCTGCAGAGACCTGGTGATCCTCCACCCTGCAGAAACCATGAGATCCTCCACCCTGCAGCGACCTGAAGAACCTCCACCCTGCAGCGACCTGAAGAACCTCCACCCTGCAGCGACCTGAAGAACCTCCACCCTGCAGAGACCTGGAGATCCTCCACTCTGCAAAAACCTGGAGATCCTCCACCCTGCAGAGACCTGGAGATCCTCCACCCTGCAGCGACCTGAAGAACCTCCACCCTGCAGAGACCTGGAGATCCTCCACCCTGCAGAAACCTGGAGATCCTCCACCCTGCAGAAACCTGGAGATCCTCCACTCTGCAAAAACCTGAAGAACCTCCACCCTGCAGAGACCTGGAGATCCTCCACCCTGCAGAAACCTGGAGATCCTCCACCCTGCAGAGACCTGAAGAACCTCCACCCTGAAGAGACCTGGAGATCCTCCACCCTGCAGAGACCTGAAGAACCTCCACCCTGCAGAAACCTGGAGATCCTCCACTCTGCAAAAACCTGGTGATCCTCCACCCTGCAGAGACCTGAAGAATGTCCACCCTGCAGAAACCTGGAGAACCTCCACCCTGCAGAGACCTGGAGATCCTCCACCCTGCAGCGACCTGAAGAACCTCCACCCTGCAGAAACCTGGAGAACCTCCACCCTGCAGAGACCTGGAGATCCTCCACCCTGCAGCGACCTGAAGAACCTCCACCCTGCAGAGACCTGGAGATCCTCCACCCTGCAGATACCTGGAGATCCTCCACCCTGCAGAGACCTGAAGATCCTCCACCCTGCAGAGACCTGAAGAACCTCCACCCTGCAGCGACCTGAAGAACCTCCACCCTGCAGAGACCTGAAGAACCTCCACCCTGCAGAGACCTGAAGAACCTCCACCCTGCAGCGACCTGAAGAACCTCCACCCTGCAGAGACCTGAAGAACCTCCACCCTGCAGAGACCTGGAGATCCTCCACCCTGCAAAAACCTGAAGATCCTCCACCCTGCAGAGACCTGAAGAATGTCCACCCTGCAGAGACCTGGTGATCCTCCACCCTGCAGAAACCATGAGATCCTCCACCCTGCAGCGACCTGAAGAACCTCCACCCTGCAGCGACCTGAAGAACCTCCACCCTGCAGCGACCTGAAGAACCTCCACCCTGCAGAGACCTGGAGATCCTCCACTCTGCAAAAACCTGGAGATCCTCCACCCTGCAGAGACCTGGAGATCCTCCACCCTGCAGCGACCTGAAGAACCTCCACCCTGCAGAGACCTGGAGATCCTCCACCCTGCAGAGACCTGAAGAACCTCCACCCTGCAGCGACCTGGAGATCCTCCACCCTGCAGAGACCTGAAGAACCTTCACCCTGCAGCGACCTGGAGATCCTCCACCCTGCAGCGACCTGGAGATCCTCCACCCTGCAGAGACCTGGAGATCCTCCACTCTGCAAAAACCTGGAGATCCTCCACTCTGCAAAAACCTGGAGATCCTCCACTCTGCAAAAACCTGGAGATCCTCCACCCTGCAGAGACCTGGAGATCCTCCACTCTGCAAAAACCTGGAGATCCTCCACTCTGCAAAAACCTGGAGATCCTCCACCCTGCAGCCCCATGTGACCTGTCTGAAGCTTGAATAAAGACATGGCTGTGCTGTACCTTCTCTTTCCATGCAGCATGGAGTTCAGGTATTTCTTGGCGGCCATCTGTTTGCGGAAGCGACTGTAGTTGTTGGTGAAAATGGCATCAGAGTGGCGTTTAGCAGAAAAATGGTTCTCAGGCAGTTCATCACTGAAAGACAAAGATGAAATGTAACAACTCATCACTTCCAACAACACCACAGCCACCCCATCACCTCCACACCTCTCCTTCAATAACACCCCCCACACACACCACACTGCATCTCACTCCCCCCCCCTCCTCCATTAACTCCAACCGCCCCCCCCACCACCAGCACCATGGAGAGCAGAGCTTTCAGTCATTCTGCTCCCGCCCACAGCTCCTCGCTCCCCCTGACATAAGAAACACTAACAACTTCACTGTTTTCAAATCCAGATTGAAGACCATCTTTGTAAAACTGGACAGAATCAATCAATCAATCAACTTTTATTTGTATAGCCCTTTACAACAACTCAAAATGCTTCACAATTAAGCCATAAAAGTACATCAATACATAAAACAGAAAATCTAGAAGACCAGAAGCTACAAGATCATTTTCTTACATTCTTGTTGTTTTAGTTTATTTAAACTTTTTTATTGTGTTTTATCGTTTTTACTGTAAAAATCTGAATATGGAACATTTTTATTAACAGCTATATTTAAAAAAATAATGAGATATTTTAATGAAATATTATATTTTGCCTGAAAATAAATCAAAAATAAATTCTAACGGGTTTGACAATGGCATTATGTTTACATCTATACACCATCGCCGGTTGCCAGATACGATCTCTGTGTGGCAGCAGTATGTTGGTCCCAGTTAGGCTGGCACAGGAAAACAGTGGAGTCGGCAAGTCCAGCAGCTGCTTCAGAGCCGGAGATGTTATCATCTCTGAAGAGGAGTAACCTGAGAAGAGCAACAACTGGAGGAAATGTAGGTAAAGTTGCACCACATGGACCCACATAAACCTTTTCCACGCATCTAAACACAGATATATGGTGACTTTCCTCCTGGATCTGTAAGCTAACTTGTTTGCTAATGTGGCTAATGTAAGCTTTCAGTTATAAACTCCTCTGCAGTGTTGAACATGCTGCAGCTGCTGGTCACTGACGTATCAGCATCGAGCTTGGAAACCAAATGGCTGGAGATATTTTTCTGCCATTGAAACTACAACGTAGACACGTGCAGTGTGTCTACGGAGCTGGTAAAGGATTGGTAGGGCAGAGTGATGTGGTCTCGGGGGCAGGTGTGGGGGTGGTAGGACAGGGTGATGTGGTCTCAGGAGCAGGTGTGGGGGTGGTAGGACAGGGTGATGTGGTCTCGGGAGCAGGTGTGGGGGGTGGGAGGACAGGGTGATGTGGTCTCGGGAGAAGATGTGGGGGTGGGAGGACAGGGTGATGTGGTCTCGGGAGAAGATGTGGGGGTGGGAGGACAGGGTGATGTGGTCTCGGGAGCAGGTGTGGGGGTGGTAGGACAGGGTGATGTGGTCTCAGGAGCAGGTGTGGGGGGTGGGAGGACAGGGTAATGTGGTCTCGGGAGCAGATGTGGGGGTGGTAGGACAGGGTGATGTGGTTTTGGGAGCAGGTGTGGGGGTGGGAGGACAGGGTGATGTGGTTTTGGGAGCAGGTGTGGGGGTGGGAGGACAGGGTGATGTGGTTTTGGGAGCAGGTGTGGGGGGTGGGAGGACAGGGTGATGTGGTTTTGGGAGCAGGTGTGGGGGTGGGAGGACAGGGTGATGTGGTTTTGGGAGCAGGTGTGGGGGTGGGAGGACAGGGTGATGTGGTTTTGGGAGCAGGTGTGGGGGGTGGGAGGACAGGGTAATGTGGTTTTGGGAGCAGGTGTGGGGGCGGGAGGACAGGGTGATGTGGTCTCGGGGGCAGGTCTGGGGGTGGGAGGACAGGGTGATGTGGTTTTGGAAGCACGTGTGGGGGTGGGAGGACAGGGTAATGTGGTTTTGGGAGCAGGTGTGGGGGTGGGAGGACAGGGTGATGTGGTTTTGGGAGCAGGTGTGGGGGTGGGAGGACAGGGTAATGTGGTTTTGGGAGCAGGTGTGGGGGTGGGAGGGCAGGGTGATGTGGTTTTGGGAGCAGGTGTGGGGGTGGGAGGACAGGGTGATGTGGTCTCGGGAGCAGGTCTGGGGGTGGGAGGACAGGGTGATGTGGTTTTGGAAGCAGGTGTGGGTGTGGGAGGACAGGGTGATGTGGTTTTGGAAGCAGGTGTGGGGGTGGGAGGACAGGGTGATGTGGTTTTGGGAGCAGGTGTGGGTGAGGAGGCGGGTGGCAGAATTTTGTTATGAAGGTGTGAATAGAATTTTAAGCTGCAGGGAGAGAGAGCAGGGCGGGGGGCGGGTGTGGGGGCGGGTGATCTTTTTCAGCTGTTTAATAACACATTGAATGTGTCGGTAAAGGTGAGTTTGGTGTCACAGGTAACACTGAGGCTCCAGCAGCAGGACGAGGGTGACGATGGAATCATCACTGTGGCTGTGAGGGGAAGAAGTGGGACTTATGATGAGCTGTTTTCCAGACTTGAAGGTCGTCCTCATGAGCTTGAAAATGATTTGTGAGTCCGGTACTCTTATATAATCTTTCTAGCTGGTGCTTTTTAATTCAGATGGTCACGATGGGGTGAACCAGGGGGCTAGATAAGTAAAAGAGAATGGCTTTTTTTTTATGGGGGAGCAAGTAATGAGAGCGCTGTTATAATGCTTAAAGACCCCCCCACCGCAGCCACAGTTAATTTAATTACCACATTTACTTATTTTTTTTTAAACCAGGTGAATCACATGTTGCTTAATACAGAGGTGCCCAAGTCCCATCCTCAGAGCTACCATCCTACCCCCTCCAACACACGTGAATAAAATGGCTAATTCCCTCATGCACATGTTATTCTGCTCTGCAGAGTTTGGTAACGAGACATTCATTTGATTTGTGTTGGAGATAGGATGCAACCAACATGTGCAGGATGGTAGGAGGACTGGACTTTGGCACCCCTGCTTTGATATCTCCCAGAACTGATTGCTGAAAGATATTAAAGCAAAGTATTTTCTCTCAGTGCAGACGTCCTGTGGACAAAAGTATTGTACTTTTCTTAAATGGCAGGATTAAAATCTTACTTGACCCTTTTGGTGATCAGAGACTCCAAATAGTCTTTGGCTGTTAGCTGACTCAGCAGTCGGCTGTAACCGCTGGTGAACAGACCATCTGCATGACGCGTCGATCTGCAGAGGGAACAGAATGTCTACTTTAACCTGCATGGAGTTAAAGACAAATTCTCTTTTTAAACAGTGTTTTCTTTTTTGTAGACCTCAGTTACTGAAACAGGCTTCTACATGTTCACAGAAGCTGCAAGTATGCCTTCAAGACTAAATAAAGAAACTGAAGAAACAAGTTAGACAACATAAAATATTATTTCAATTAGGTAAAAATAAAAACTGTTCTTGTTACATAATGATCGGAAATACTGATAATTAAAACAAGTGAGATTTTCTGAAGCAGTGTAGACATGACACACACTAACTGCAGCAGAGTATCGAGGAGAAACCAGAGCTCCTGACACTGTTTACTTTTAATTTGAGTTTATTTATTTAAAAAGGGACGGTGCATATTAATGAACATAAAATGTAAATATGCGGGATTATAGCAAGGCTAATTCCCATCCTTAGTCCCTTGAAAACTCAATACACACAAAAAAGTAATAAAAACATTGAAAAATTAAGAATGAAAAAAGATCAGGAACACAAAAGTAAAAATAATGCACACACACACAGGTACTACCCAAAAAGTTAGAATTTTGTGAAAAAGTTAATGTATTTCTATAATTCAACTTAAAATGTGCAATTTACATATTGTGTAGATAAATAATATGCAAATGAATATATTTCAAGCTTTTATTAGTTTGGATGTTGCTGATTAGGACTTGCAGCATAAGAAAACTTCAAATTCTAAAACTCAAAAAATTAGAATTCTGTATGAAATCAAATATAAAAGGACTTTAAATACAAAAATGTGCATCCTCCTGCAGTAAAATCTTGCATGTGTACTTAGTACTCGGTTCGGTCCTTTTGCATGAATGACTCCTTAACCCGGCGTGGCATGGATGCTAGCAGCTTTAGCCCGGCGTGGCATGGATGCTAGCAGCTTTAACCGGGCGTGGCATGGATGCTAGCAGCTCTAACCCGGCGTGGCATGGATGCTAGCAGCTTTAACCCGGCGTGGCATGGATGCTAGCAGCTTTAACCTGCCGTGGCACGGATGCTAGCAGCTTTAACCCGCCGTGGCACGGATGCTAGCAGCTTTAACCCACCGTGGCACGGATGCTAGCAGCTTTAACCCGGCATGGCATGGATGCTAGCAGCTTTAACCCGGCGTGGCACGGATGCTAGTAGCTTTAACCCGGCGTGGCACGGATGCTAGCAGCTTTAACCCGGCGTGGCACGGATGCTAGCAGCTTTAGCCCGGCGTGGCATGGATGCTAGCAGCTTTAACCGGGCGTGGCATGGATGCTAGCAGCTCTAACCCGGCGTGGCATGGATGCTAGCAGCTTTAACCTGCAGTGGCACGGATGCTAGCAGCTTTAACCCGCCGTGGCACGGATGCTAGCAGCTTTAACCCACCGTGGCACGGATGCTAGCAGCTTTAACCCGGCATGGCATGGATGCTAGCAGCTTTAACCCGGCGTGGCACGGATGCTAGTAGCTTTAACCCGGCGTGGCACGGATGCTAGTAGCTTTAACCCGGCGTGGCACGGATGCTGGCAGCTTTAGCCCGGCGTGGCATGGATGCTAGCAGCTTTAACCGGGCGTGGCATGGATGCTAGCAGCTCTAACCCGGCGTGGCACGGATGCTAGCAGCTTTAACCCGGCGTGGCATGGATGCTAGCAGCTTTAACCTGCCGTGGCACGGATGCTAGCAGCTTTAGCCCGGCGTGGCATGGATGCTAGCAGCTTTAACCGGGCGTGGCATGGATGCTAGCAGCTCTAACCCGGCGTGGCATGGATGCTAGCAGCTTTAACCCGGCGTGGCATGGATGCTAGCAGCTTTAACCTGCCATGGCACGGATGCTAGCAGCTTTAACCCGCCGTGGCACGGATGCTAGCAGCTTTAACCCACCGTGGCACGGATGCTAGCAGCTTTAACCCGGCATGGCATGGATGCTAGCAGCTTTAACCCGGCGTGGCACGGATGCTAGTAGCTTTAACCCGCCGTGGCACGGATGCTAGCAGCTTTAACCCGGCGTGGCACGGATGCTAGCAGCTTTAACCCGGCGTGGCATGGATGCTAGCAGCTTTAACCCGGCATGGCATGGATGCTAGCAGCTTTAACACGGCGTGGCACGGATGCTAGTAGCTTTAACCCGGCGTGGCATGGATGCTAGCAGCTTTAACCTGGCGTGGCACGGATGCTAGCAGCTTGTGGCATATCTCAGCTGTTATGGAGACCAACATGCTTCCATCACAGCCTTAAGCTTTCTTTTTTGTTTGCCCTCTTCCCGTTCAGCTTTCTCTGACGATGTTCCACATGTTTTCAATGGGGTTCAGGTCAGGTGAGTTTGCGGGCCAATCCAGCATGATGATCCCATGGACCATGAACGATTTGTCCCACGAATACGTCATCACACACGGTGTCAAAACTTGGCGTGTGGAAACGTCCTTGTTCCGGGTGTTCATTTATGCTCTGAAATAATTTCCCCTGGGCACACAGGCATTTCTCTGTGCAATTGAATTAGCAGACAAGTCGCTGGTAAGGGGAACTTTTTCATGCCCGCATCTCTACACCTTCCACTGTGAGGCAACGCACAGATGGAATGCCACAGGTAGGCTGGCACTGAAGCCAGGAATGGTGGCTGTGGTTTTTAATGTCTATTTTCCACCCATCCAGGCAGGTTGGTCATGTTGGCAAATATTTGCAACAGTTTCAGGCGATCATACACAAGTAGCAATGACACATTGTGCATGACAAGAAGTGTAAGTCAAAAAAATTACAAGACAACTGAGCAGACAGGGATGGTGTTCCAAGCACAACTGCGCCATCTTCATGATCCTTCCTTGAAATAAAAACACAGTGTTATTTAATCCAAAAGTTAGTTAAAACAGTGACCCGATCATTTATGCACAAGGTTTCAAGGCATCTTGATCCTTTTTTTTCAGACTCGTGAAGCTTGAATTCACCCTGGCTGCAAATAAAGGATCCTTACAAAGAGGTGTTGACCGAGGAGGGGACAGCCATCCAGATTGTGAAGGTGTAAATCACTATGTGGCTGGATGTGAAATTTGGGCCAGGGAAAGGTAACGTTGTTCACCCAAAGCCTGGAGCGACGTGGAACATACTGGCGTCCAACACCAGCTGTACTGAGGTGACATTTTAACAGTGGAGGCTCTAAGAGATCAGACCGAGTGGAAGAAGTTTTCACTGAGGAGAACATTAACGACAAGCAGTTTTCTCTCTCTGACATGAAGCACACTGACGGCCGGAATGATTTACAACCGCTGACAGAAACCGACAGGCAGGAATCAAACCTGCGGGGCTGTGAGTCATAAACGCAGCCGTCACTTCAAAAAGGGCAAAGTGCACATAACAGATTTATTATTAGACTCAATGCTTCGCTTTGTGGTCGCAGGAAAATTCAAGATATCAGGGTTTTCTTTAAAATTCTTCAACTGTTTTTAAAACAGTTTTGAATTAAAATAAATTTCTAAAGTAATGAAATTGTCAGTTTTTCTCCTTATTCTTTGAGAATTTTCCATTTTTCCGAAACAGGATGAGAAACATTTACCTGGTAAAGTCGTAGACGAGTTTCAGGTTGTCCACATCAGGTAAATAGTTCCAGCTGTTCTCATGGTTTTGACCTCTGAACAGAATCAAGAGAGAACAACAGCAATTCACTTATTTTTTCATTTTGAACGACTTTGAATGTTGTCCAGCACACTGATGTTTCTGCTTGGTGGAAATGTGTCGTTTGTTTTGTGTTTGCAGAGGTTTGATCAAGTCTGCGCCAATGTTTGAGATGCTGCAAGTGCAGAATTTACCGGGTCGCGAACGCTGGCGGGGGCAGAGCTGAACACAGAAAGCCACAAAGCAGAAGGTGAAGATGCATCATCATCATCATCATCACCACACACATGGTTGACTGCCTGTCAGACACAAAGAAACAAGAGCTCAGAAACGGATCCCGACAAAATGACTGAAAAACTACTTCTAAATTTATATTAAAATTACATTTTTAGACACTGAAAACATTTAAGTTGCTTCATTAAAATATCATCTAACATCTAAAGAGGTTGCTAGCAAAAGATTTCACACATTCAAAAGGAGATAAAAGTAAAGATGGAGAGGAGAGAAAATAAGGAATAAAAAAACTGATTTAAAAATATATGTAATTAAAATGTAAGAAGCAAACTGAAGAGTAGTCCAGTGATGGAGACTTGGACTTAAAGAAGAGATGAAACTAAAGGCATGAAATGGCTTTAAGAGCCGAACAGGCTGAACATGTAGTCAGCAGACTGGAGAGAAGACCTGAAGAAGAAACTCACCGAAAGAAAGGAGGAGGCAAAGGACGAAGCGCTGACTGGTCCCTCACACAGCTCTGCTGCCTTTATATACCCCACCCACCCACCAGAGCTAGTGGAGAGCCCCCGGGCGGCCTCAGCCATGGCGCCCCACAATCACAATGAGTCAAATTACACTCGTTTTCCTGATCCAATCTTTTTCAAAATCATCACTGAAGGTGCAGCAATAAAACACGTCGTAGGTCAGAGTGGTGACAGATGGCATGGAAACACCACACATCAAGTTCGTATCAGTCAAGATAAGTTAACCCTTACCAACAAGAAGTATTCCTTAAGTACATGTCATTACGTATACTCAAGTATACTATGGTATATCCCGCAAGTGTACTTTTATTTACTACCAGTATACTAACAAGTGTACTTCTTGGGAATAAATTGGCCCAATTAAAGTATTTAAAAGTATACTTTTAAGTATACTTAAAGTTATCTTCTGGTATACTGTCAGTGTACTTGTACTAAAAAATCAAGATTACTTTTAGAAAGTACACTTCTAGTGTTTTTTAGATACTGTTATGATCTCTGAGGGGAAATGAGGGCTCTGTATTTCACCATCTTAGCTGCTACTTTGGGCGCCCAGGGAGCAGTTGGGGGGTGAAGGACCTTCCTCACCTGAGTGGCATGACGGGGACTCAAACCCGGGTCCTCTGCACCAAAGC